>VWZV01016228.1:330725-433375 GCA_013397155.1 Irena cyanogastra
AGAGAAGAGAGAGAAGGGCTTTGGAAATAAATTTCATCTTTTGCTCCAAAAGACCTTGTTTTATCTGCAGAGATGAGGCAGAGCAGTAGCACAGAAGATCCACAGTTGTGTTGCACCTGCTACAAGATCTCTGATTTTATTGATCAAGTCCTTTAACACATTATGTGAAAAATTAATCAAGGTCTTGTCTTCATCTTCTGGGAGAGAGGAGGAGGAGGAGCCTGCAGGTGAAAGCCCATCAGACAGAAAGCACAGAGGGGGCAGGTGAAGCAAGGAGCACCTTGCCTGGTTCAGTCTCCCCTTTAGGCAGTGTTGGCATTGATGGAAATGTTCTTTTTTTGGTGATTTTTCTGATAGTTTGTGGTTATAAGGCACTCTAAGAAACTCACATGTTTCTAAAAATGAGTTACACATGAAAACTTGTGCATTTATTGGGCACAGGGAGGTCTGTCCCTGGGAGGAGGGGAAAGCAGCTCAGTGAGGAGGTTTGGGCAAGTCTGGCAGACAAGAAGTAGAACTATAAATATTTTTCCAATATTTTTCCAGTATTATAAATATTTTTCCAATACCTTCCTACAGATTCCTTTAGCCCTATTTTCCTCGCTTTTCCTTTCTGGAACGATGGAAGGAGACCCTCTCTTCTTTACTTAGGAGGAGGAGAGAAAGGGTTTTTAGAGTGAATAAGGATTAATTGTTACATGCAGACTGAAAGTCAAGGGCTCTGTTTCCAGCTCTGTGGCTGGCCCCTGGCTGCTCCTTGGCTCACCTCCTGGCTCACATCTCCAAGGGCTCTGAAAGGAGCAGCTCCTGGTCCTGCATGAGCTGCACCAGCTGCAGGGCCCGTGTGAGGGGCAGGGCAGGGACCACGTGGGGAACTGAACCCCCCCTCCCAAAAAACCCCAACCAAAAACCTAAAAATCACCCTGAAAAGCCAGGAGGGTTTGGGGATGGATGAGGGGGCTGGGTTTTTCCAGCCAGAAATCTGCCTGGTCCTTGTCACTGTGCAACAGCTGAGAGTAGTGTCAAGATCTTAACCTTGCCCCATCTTGTGTCTTGTCTGCAGAAAGGGGAAGAAAATATTTGAAATTACGTTCTCCAAAATATTTGTATTTTAACGTGATTTCCTTGAACTCTGCAAGACTCTGGTCCAGTCAAACAACCCAAAGATTTGTCCAGCAAAGCAAAAGCTGCCCACAAAATTTTCATCTTCAGTCTGCAATAAGGTCTGCACTTTTTCACTGAGCTCTGGGTGGGGTTAAACCACCAGGCAGAGGCTCCCAGCTGAGCACAGCCCAGCCCCCAGTACCTGTGTTCCAGCAGTTGCTCCGTGTAGGAACGTAGAAAAATTTCTGTTGAACTTCAATTTCCTTTTTTCCTTTTTATTGTAGGCCAATATTTTCCTTGTGCATTTTTTCCTTTGGGCTTTTCTGCATCTGAGCCTCCTTTTTTTTCTGAAAAATTAGTTAAAAACAAAAAAAGGCTGAGAATCTCAATAACAAAGAAAGCAAATCCCAATGATTCAGATTCAAAACCCTTTTTCAAGTCCAAGTGCTGTTCTCTGTGAGAAAGAGATGAGCTGCTTTTTGCAAAATGGACCTTGGAAAATGAATTTTATTATGAACCTCTTTCTTTGTAATATGCTTATCTCATTTAGTCACAGTTGAGTATTAAATTTTATATCAGTCACCACTGTATATTCATAGGCTACAGGTCCAAGGATGATTTTCTGTGACTTGCATTTTGGACCAGTTCTGAGGAGACACAAATGAACAGTCTGTGCTGGGAAGCCTTAACAAACTGTAGTTAAATATGGAGAAGTCTTAAAAACTAAATCGAGATTTTGCTCTTTTGTGGCCAGAAGTGTAGAAGAGAAAAAAGGCAAACGTGAAATAACTGGAAACTGGGAAAAAGGCTCAAGTTCATGTTGTTTTCTTGAGGAATGGTCATGTGCAAGTGGCCTCTTTATGAAAGCAAGGCAGGAGAGGGCTTGCCTGGCTGACCTAGTGCTGGCAGCACCTCATGGTGCAGCCAAACCACAGCCCCTGCTTCACCAAGAAATGAAACATAACATAACTGTGTCAGGGTATTCCCAATGCAGCTGCCAAGGCTGTGTGGCAGGAGTGCAGAGGGAACTGGGAACAGCAGGAGTGACCTGAATTCTGGGAAGCACTTGGGGTGCAGCAGTGAGAGGAAGGCTGCTGAGAACCTTCCCAAAGCCCTGGGGAGAGGAGACCAGGAGCCAGGAGCAGATGCAGAGTGACAGGGAAGTGTCCTGGGAGAGCCCAGGGTGGGAAAGGCTCCACGGGAAGGGACAGGGGAGAATCCCCCGGGATTTGGGTGTAAATGAGCTCTGCAGTGGGGGCTGGGATCTGCCAGCACTGGCTCAGGGGCTGTCAGCCAGAAAACACACAGATCAGGGCTGGGAAGGGCCCTCCTGGAACTGCCCAGTCATGGAACTGCCCATCTTTGGAGGATATGGAGCATGGGTAGGGGAGGAAGGGGGGAGAGTTTGCTGAGGGTGATCAGTCTCAGTATGGAAGGTCAAAGTGGAATCACCCAAATAACAGAGGTCAAACCCTTGCAAAAACTTGGATATTTAGAAACAATTGCTGCTTGCAGTAAACCCGATGCGAGTACTAATTCACAGAATCCTGGAATGGGTTGGGTTGGAAGGGACCTCACAGCCCATCCAGTGCCACCCCTGCCATGGCAGGGACACCTCCCACTGTCCCAGGCTGCTCCAAGCCCTGTCCAGCCTGGCCTTGGGCACTGCCAGGGGTCCAGGGGCAGCCCCAGCTGCTCTGGGCCCCCTGTTCCCATGTTTTACCACCCTCATTGTAAAAAACTTCTTTCCTCTATTACATCCCAGTTTATGTTGCCCTGAGAGTTTAATCAGCCAGCTCTTTGATGCATTTCCTCCAATATATTTGTGTCAACACTTGAACCTGCTTCAGCTTTCCGGTGCTGCTCTTCCCCAGCTGTGGCAGTGCTGTGCTGCTCCCGGCTGGGTTGCTTTGGTTATGATCACTGATTCTGGAGTGCAGTCACTGCAGTCAGGCTCATCCTCATCTCTCCGTGCCCCCCTCGATGTGTGCCCTGCCAGCAATTAAACTTCAGCTGGGAAATGAGGAGAATGTGGCTGCCTCACTAAAGGAGTGAACAGACACCAAATAAACTGCAGCAAAGTGACAGAAAGAGACCCTGCCAAGGGCTGTGATGTTACAGGAGCCCGTGGCAGCCTCTGACTGAGGGAAGCCGACGGCTTTGCCCACACGCAAACAAATGGATCTCTTCTCTGGGAAGGGACAGCATTCCCAGCAAAGGGGCAGGGATCGTTCTCACCGCTGGGAAATGCCCCAGGCCACCCTCAGCACCTGCTGCAGTTCTGTAGGGAGCAGTTACCCACCTGCAGAGCAGAGCAGGGTACAAACTCCAGCCAGCCTCACGACTGTTCACTGTCACTGGAGAGGCTGTTCAGCATTTGAATAGACACTACTTGTCTGGGGTTTGTTTTTAATGAATTGATGGGATGTGCAGTGATTCTCCATTTCCAACCAAAATTCTTGCCTCTGAATTTTTTGGGTTTTTTTGCCGGTGCTTCCCCATCTGTGAAGCACAGCCAGTGCTAAGGGCTGCTGCTCTGGGGGCTGGCAGCTTGTTCCCTGCAGTGTGGAATGTTTTATACCATCTCAGGTGTTGCAGCAGCACCAGAGCCCCTGTCTGCAGAGCAAGTTTTGCTGAACTGCAGCCCCAAACCTCGGGAGGGGCGAGCAAGGTCCAAAGGCAGCTCCAGCAGCACAGCTCCAGCCTAGCGTGGAGCTGCCCACAGCCCCAGCCACTCACTCACTCTTGTTCTGCCTCTAAAATAGCCAGGATGAAAATTAAAATATATACAGGGAACATGTTTCTCTATTTCCCAGATTTTCACGGGGCCCAGCCCTGGCTGAGCTTTGTTCTAGTCCCCAGCAGTTTCTGCTCTTTGCAGAGGAGCTGGAAGATGTCAGCTGCAGGATTCATCACTGTTTCCACAGCAGCAGCAGCAATGAAATCATCTGGCTTGATGTTCTTGCATATCTCCATTGCTGGTGCTAAATTATTGCCAGCAATAGAGCTAAAGCTGCTCCCTGTCCTCTGATTCCCAGCCCTCTGTGCTGGAATTTCTTACCACTTGCCTGGGCATCATTCTAAAGGTGATTGAAATGGCACTGTGGGTGAGAGCACATAGGTGCTATCTTCAGCTCTGTTTTGGCACTCAGTAGTCCAGAACGAAAAATTATTTGAATTCATCTTAAAAATTAAATCCTGTGAGATGATGGTGAAAAAATCGTAGCAAAAATGAATTACTCAAGAGTGATTTTATTTTGACCCCTGTAACTCTCAGAGGCCATAGTTGTTGCACCCAGCAGGTAACATTTGCTTGAGTTTATCTGCTTTTATGAATATGCTTATGGAATAGGTAGGGGAGGTTTTCTGAATTCATGAAGGTGCCAAGAACTTTTGCAGTTGTATTTATGGGCTAGAGAACCATCCTGGCCAGGCACTGGAGCCAGGACACCTCACACTTCACCTGCAGGGTATTGAATCCATCCCAGTCTGGGTAAGCCCAGTCCAGGCACTGCAGTGCTAAATTTGACAGGCTAAGTGGTTTTGCTCTGGGTTTCAGAACCAAGGCAATTCTGACCATGATCCAATGTCCTAGACTGAGGTTTCCCAAGGAAATAAGGAATTGCTGGGATGGCTTGGTCAGCCGTGGTCACTGATGGCCCAGCAGGTGCCTTGGCTCTCAGGCAGTGCTGGCACAGAACGTGTTCTTGTTGGGGAAGAGCTTGGAATTGCTTCCTTAGGCTGTGCTAAAACATAAAATACACAGGCTGTGTGCTCTGTCTGTGCCCAGGGCTGGGGCAGGGTCAGGAGGGCTGGGACGGGGATTTTGTTCAGTGGCACATCCCAAACCTGGCTCATCCCAAACCTGGCACATCCCAAACCAGGCACGTCCCAAACCTGGCTCATCCCACAGGGGCACATCCCAAACCTGGCACGTCCCACCCCCTGGAGGGGGCAGGCACACAGGATGGCAGCTGGAGCTGGAGCTGTGGGAGCCCAGGGCCAGGAAGGAAGCACGGCTCAGACCGATGCCCTTTTAGCTGCAGTCTGCAATCTGCAGCCAGGCAAGGCAAAGCTTCCTGACACTTCTGTCCTGTCTGTGGGCCTGCCTTGGGACAAAGGTAATTCTGATAAATGCTTGTTAGCATTTTCCTGATCTTCCATGGGTAAAGAAAAGTGAGGTCAGAATTGCGTGGTATGGAGCTTTGTCTGCTTTGACTTTGAGGGAGAACTCCTCTGAGAAGGTGCTGGACTTGCAGCTGATGTAAAAGGTGCAAATGACACTGGTTAAAGCAAACCAGCCACTCCAGTGTCATCCCACAACTTTTATCAGGATTTCTGCAAGCACTGCCTTTTCTGGGCCCACAGAGCCCCTTTGGACTCCTCACGCTCTGACTGGTTTTCCCACGCCTCATCCCAGGTGTCTGAGCTCCACACTGGGAGCTTTTCTGCCTCTGAAGGTCAAAATGCTCGTGGTGACATCACAACTGATGTGCTTCCAAACAGGCTGAGCCCACAGAATCACTGGGAGGTTTCAAGATGAAAACATAAGGAGAAGTGAATCAGCTCTTATGAAACAATGACCTCCTCCATCTCCCCAGACAACTTCGGCAGTGCAGCAAAAATAACACAAAGGAACCAAGGCAGAGTGAAAAAGGGCTCAGGTTTGCAGCTCGGGGGTCTGGGAGGAGGGATGCTCTCCTCCAGTCAGCCCCAGCCAGCTCATTGCTCACCCTCACTCCAACTCCAGCTGCTCTGGCAGCATGCAGCCTTGATACTCTTGGGGTTTATTCTAATTATGGCAGCAGTGATAGAAATTGTTCCTACCAATATGTATTTCAATAACATTTTGCACTTATTCAGCATCTTTGCTTTGAAAATCTCAGAAGTGCTTAACAGAAGGCAGTAGAAATCACCTCCAGTTTTTCCTCAGGGGAAGCTGAAGCAGGCTGGTAAGGACCTCTGGTGTGGATTGACAGTTCTCTGATTTTGGAGAGGCAGCACACTCAGATTTTTTAGAGGTTTTTTTGCTGTTCTTTTTCCCCCTCTTCACTGGAAAGCCATTCCAGGAGGATGCAGGAGGTGCCTCAGTCACTGGGAAGATGTCTGAGATTTTGGGCTGGATGTGTTTTGACCTTGAACCCTGCAAGAGAGGGCTCTGTGCTGCTCAGTGCCAGATTGCAGGGAGCCTGCCACAGCTCACGTCCCTGCACAAGGGTCTCTCTGGCCACTCTGTCACCCAGCAGGGACACAGGACACAGGTCCTGGCTGCACTGAGAGCTTGGACTCACGCCAGAGGAACACCTGGGCAAGATGAGGAGAGGAGGCAGGAGCCCAGCACCCACGGGTGCTCCTGTAGCCTTTGTGTTTCTGTACTTCCCTTCCCAGCTGAATTCTGAATTCTTCCTCCTGTTTCTGTGTGGCCACGTTCCTGTGCTTGTGGCCATGGCTCTGCAGGGAGCTCACCTGGCAGCCCAAGGCTTTGTCCCAAATGCATCTCAGATCCCAGGCCCTTGGAACACCATGTCCTTCCTAAGATGGGATGACATTTCTCCTTAAAGGGATGAAAAATCCCCTGTGTCTCCCAAAAGCATCCACTCCGTGTCCCCCCGCAGAGGAGAACCGAGAGCTCAGGGTGATGAAGGGCGTGGGAAGGAGCAGCAAACTGGAAAGATTTCCTGTCCCTGAGGAGGGACCAGGACAACAACTTGGGAAGGAGAGGGAGCAGCCAGCAGGTGACCCAGTGGGGTTTGGTACCGGCTTTGGGACTGACAGCCTGCTGCAGCCCCGGGTTACCAGGGGACTGGGGAGCGTTTGTCACGAGGGGAGCACCTGGTCTGTCAGTCCTGTCACACTTCTGCCCTGCTTCCCAGCCCTTAGAATAGCTTCCAGTACCTTTCAGTGACTTTGAAAGTCACCGTTAGTGATGCCAGCCCAGAAAACCAAGGGAGCTGAATGAAATGCAGTGATTTTATCATCAGAGGAGTAAGAACTGAAGCAGTTCACAGAAACCCTTTTTTTTTCATATTTGAGAAAAGGGCTGTAAAAGCCTTGGGCTCTGAGTTCAGCCCAGCTGAACTCGTGGTATTTCCATCCCAGACAGGGACAGGGGCACTTCCCCACCTCTGGCTGAACGCAGTCAGTAGGATTGTGCAGTCAGGTACCATCAGCACAGTGCTACAGAGATGTCTGGCAGGGAGGAGGGGCTGCATGTAGTCCTTCAGCTGCTGTTTCTGTGCATTACACTCCTAACATCAAGCTCCTGACCTGCCACCCCGTTTGCAAATCTCCAGAAAAGCAGTGGAGAAATTCTTGTTCCAAAAATTTCCTTTTCAAGGGATTTCTTTGTGAAAGTGGAAAAGATCTGGCAGTTGGTTGGACAGATCTTGGTTTACTGTTTTCTTTACATGCGTGGAATTTGCTGCTGTTTGAACCATGACAACTGGTGAACATCACTGGAAGAGTCTGTGCTGAGACTGTGCTAAAGAGCTTAACTTTGCTCAAGTTTGACCAGAAACAGCATAAACAGAGTTGCTTTTTTATGCAATCTGTGGTTTCAAACCCTGAATTACTTTGGGATGCCCTGCACCCAGGAACATCAGTGATCTGACCTGTACTCTGGGGTTGAGTTCAAGCTGCATGAAATGCTCCAGTAACACAAGCACAGACCAGGCATTTCAGTGGTAAAGGAGATGGTTCTGCAGAAAAGAAGAGGTGGGGCAAAGTTGTTTTCTCTGGGAGGAGGAGAAGCCTGACCCATACATTTTTGAGAGGTTCCCAGAGTGTAAAACAGATCAGCCTTGGAGCCTGGGGAGTCTAGCAGGGAGGAGGGTGGGTGCCTTCCTCCCGTGAGCCCCAGCCAGCTTATGACACAGCCTCAGCCCTCCCAGTGCCCTGCAGAAAGCTGGCCAAGGCCGTGGGCAGGTTCGGGGAACGCCGCGGCAGCTCGGAGGGGCTGGTACATATTCTGCCTGGTTCAGTGGTGTTTAAGAGGATAATCCAGAGGAAAAATAATCATTAGTAAAATTACAGTCAGAAGACAGAACACTTTCTGCTTGGGCGTGAAAGTTACGCCACAGCATTTTGCTGCTTCTGCATCGCCGGTATTGTTCCAAAGCCCGAGCTGCAAGTTGCTAATAATAATAGCAACGCTCCATTTTGGGCTGAGCAGCGCGGGCGGCGAGCATTACCTGCGAGCTAGCAGGGACATTCGGAGGTGGCCGAGCTGTGGGGAGGCACGGGCGGCAGCGGCATCGTTCCGTAGCGCTCCGTCCGCCGCGGGGCTGGCGGGGCGCTGACCTTGCGGTGCCGCTGTTCCCGCACAGCTGCACGGGGCTGTGCCCGCAGCCGGGGCCGTGCCCGCACGGGGCTGTGCCCGCAGCCGGGGCTGTGCCCGCACGGGGCTGTGCCCGCACGGGGCTGTGCCCGCAGCCGGGGCCGTGCCCGCACGGGGCTGTGCCCGCAGCCGGGGCTGCCGGCGGGGCCGGCCCATCGCACCATGCTCGGCAAATGTGCTGAGCTGCACAGAAGCCCGGCCAGCCCCCAGCCCTGCGCTGCCCGGCCCCGGCCCCAGCCCCAGCCCCGGCCCCCGGCAGCGCTCGCCGGAGCTCCCGCCGCTCCCGCTGCGCATCCGCCGCAAAGAGGAACTGTGACAGCCCCACCTGGATGTTTGGTTTTATTTATTCGCGGCCCGCGGAACAATGAAGTCAGAGGTAGGTGAATGATGCAGTGCAGAAGTTGCTGCAGCAGGAGCTTCGCTACGGGGATGATTTAATGTGTCGGGCTGGCGGTGGGGGAAAATGTTAATAAATTCTGTTTGTGCATGTATTGGGCTGGGGGGAGGCAAAGCCGGACGTTCTGGATGCAGCAGATGACATTTTCTAATTATACAGCTTTCTGTTGTGCCTGAAGTAGTCATGTAGGAAGGTTTTGCTTCCCCGGTAAGGACAGAAAGCCAGGCTTTTCGAGGCAGAGCTACTCATTTAACTTGCTGGAATTAGCGGAATGTCGTGTTTCATCCTTATAAATGCATATCAAGTTCTCAGCAGAAAAATAGGGGTGTTAATCATCGCAGCTGATGTGCTGTGTTATGTTGATTGCTCGCATTGGTTCCAGGCTGGAGGTTCAGGTTTCTTATTTGCATTTAGTCAATCAAGCCCGTGCCCACCCTGAATCCCTTCGGGTGAATTTCTGTTGATTTTGTTGCCGGATGTATTTATTCTTCTTTGTGTATCTGCCTTTAAATAAATCATCGGAACAATAAACAATCCTACAGCAGAGGGAGCAGAATGTTTCGGCTCCATCGCTGCAATCCATGCAGCCGGGGAAGGAGGGGTTTATGCAAACCCTGAGTGTGGTTCAGGTTGATAAAAATCGATCTCCTGGCTGTGCTGTCCGTGGGAAGGTGTGGATCCATGGGACAGACGTGGGGATGGATTCTCAGCAGAGCTCCCCAAGCACAGCCCTGGCCTGTGTCCGTAGGGCTTGTGTCCTTGTGTAAGGGCTCCTGGGGCGTCTCGGGGGGAAAGGGCTGGGATTTAGGGGGCTTGGTTTAGTTTTTATAGCTCTTCGTATGTGTAATACATTCCTTGGGCTTAATGCATTTTGACAACAATTTAGCTAATTCCTGTCAGAGTCATTGGATTTAAGAGATATTCGATTAGTGATAGTAGATTAATGTATTTTGATTTTAATGAGGTGTTAATCACTGCTGGTTTTGCCAAGTACCAATTAGGTGGGACTGCTCTGGGTTCGGTCTGACCGTGTTCCCTGAAAGGTGCGGAACGGTCGGAACGAGGGAAGGAGGGATCGCAGCTCGGCGCTGGGGCAGGAGGGGTTACCGGATTCCCATTTAAAAACCCAAGGTCTCGAGGAGCTGCTTGTCAGAAAGTCATGGGATCGCAGCTGAAGCTTTCAGGCTTTACTCAGCAGTTTGATTGGGAGATGGTGATCTTATGGAGCTTTTAATTTCCACATGCAGCTGGAAGTAAAGAGATGAAAACCCCCTGAAGTGATAAGCTGAGTGAAAGTTAAAATTCATGGCCAGAGTGCTGTTTTATGGGGATCTTCAGGAGCAGAATGAGGAATCCCCTGGCCTGTCATGCACTCACTGACAGGAATGGCAGCAGAGTTTCTGTGCTGTGGAGAAGGGCTGGGCAGGAGCCCCCGGGAATTTGGACCCAGTGCTGTGCACGGTGAGGGCTCATGGGCAGCAGGTTTAGGGGTGGAATGGGAGTGCTATCGAAATCTGGGATGTCCTTAAGCAGACTGGGAGGTGTCAGGTGGCTTAAAGGGTGTTTGGGCTGGGGCACTGTCACTGGGAGAAGGTCACGGAGACACTCGGGTCCAAACTCTCCCCTTCTCCTTTGTTTTCCCAGGCAGCTCAGGAACGTGGGCACTGCTCTCCTCAGCCAGGGCAGGACTTTGGGAAGTGCCTGCCAGGGTCTGTGCTGGCTTCCTGAGTGATGGGTCACTCGCCTTATCCGTGTGCAGCATCCAGGGGTCCAGCCAGCAAGAGAGAAACTCTGCTTTGTGCTTTTTTAAATGCTTGAGGAAGAGAAAAATACTGCTTAATACCATTAAAAATGACCTTTTTTCCCCCACTAAATTATCATTGGTTTAAAATACAGTACCATTTGAAAGCAGTAATCTATGGGGTTTTTTTCTAATATTTTTTTTAAATAAGTAAGTTAAAACAGGGGGCTTTGTCAGTTAGATGGTGCTAAAAGATACTGGTCTGCAGCTTAAGGAAAAATCTAGGTCTTGAATTTATAAATGCATATCTTTAGAATTGCAGTGTTTGTGCTTGTGGTTATATACCTGCTCAGGTATTTGAAGATCCATAGCATGTTTTTGGCTTTCCTGTAAGCTGGACAGTAAAGCCTGCGCACTTTGGGTGTGAAAGTTTGGTATTCCATGCACAAACTGAGGGGGACATTGGGAGCCTTGAGGTCTTTCTTGCTGAAATGATGAATTTCTGGAGGGCAGAGACATGAGGCAGGTCTCACTCCCAGCCAAGCCATGCCCTGCAGGAACTCGGGGAAGGGAAGGGTCCCGGTGCTGGGAGGCAGCCCAGCCCCAGCCCTGCCTGCTCAGACACTGCTGCCCGAGGGCACACGGGGCAGTGCCAGCAGCCGGGCACCCTGCGGGGCTGTGACAGCCCGGCTGGCTCTGGGGAGCGTGTGACACCCGAGCTGAGCGCTCCTGGCAGGGCTGAGGCTGCTCAGCATCCCCGGGCTCCCGTGCTGCTGCTGGCACCGAGGAGGCTCCGCTGGGCAGTGCTGCCAGGGGAAGGGTGTTCCTGGCACCCGCTGCTTTGCCGGGGGCGATTCCATGGGCAGCACCGTGCCTGTGAACGGCAGTGCTGTCACAGCAGGAACGCATCCCCTGCAAGGGCAGCAGGAGCTCAGTGGCGGGGAGGCAGCTGCAGGTTACACTGGAAATGTGCAGCTGTGCTGTTACAAATCCCAGTGACTGGACATCACTCCCTCCCCAGCCTTCAGGGAACTGAAAACCTTCGGAAGGAAATTCACATTTTCCAGGGGAGAATTTTTATTGGGAAGAAATGAATTGCAGGGAGTCGGATCCTGCTTTGAGACTTCTCCCAGGCAGAAGCTTCTGCATTTGTTAGAGGGGCTCCTTCAGAAGCAGGAACTTGAGATTTGGCAAAGCACAGAAGGTTGACAGGCTGCTGTGCTGTGCCCATTGGAAAATTCACCTCCTCAAGGTGAGGAAAAAAGTCACCTCCTGAAGCATGAGAAGGGAGATGACAGGAAAAGAAACAACTTTGGAAAAAAAATTGCTTTTCAGCAAGGCAAAACTGTATGTCTGTGCCTCTTGCAAGAAACAGCTTAGCTGGCTGCTTCCTCCAACAGCTGCATTCACCAAAGTGAAAATTCCTGCTGAAATTCAGTTTAATCCCAACTCCTCATTCTTTTAGGTCTCTGAAAAAAAATCACAGACCTTGTACATGTGAGGACTGAGCAGCCTGGAGTTTGGGAAGTGTTTTGGGCACTTAGAAGTTTTCTAATGTGGGCAGTGGGAACATGTAACAAGGAGATGCTGTCCAGGGGGAAGTACCTTTTCCAGTAGGAATTGCTAATGTGAGAGCTGCCAGTCCCTGCTCAGTGTGGTGGCATTCAGAGGTCCAGGACTGGGATGTGGTTTGGAGGAGGAGAGTTAAATCTGCTGCCTGTTATCATTTTGTCTGTTGTGATAGCTGGTACATCTGGAGTTGCAATAAGAACTCCTTCATATTTAATATCAGGCCTGAGGTGTCTGTGCCATAGCCTTAAGGAAAATTAATTCCATGGACTCTGAATTGGATCCTTGATGAATGAGCCTGGGTTTGTGGGCTTTGCTGGGTTTTGTTTTGCTCTACAAAAATATAAATAAATTTATTAAATCAGAACTACGTAGTTTTTCCTCCTGAAATGATTTTTATAAACATGTGCTGATTGAAATGCACAGCACAGGCACCCACAGCACAGATGCAAATGTCTTCATTTTCCAGATGGAAAGACTGAGGGAGAGGAAAGGAGAGAACGGTTTGTTCAGCTGCAGGGGAAAGTTGATATTAGAGGCAGAGTTGGATTTTAGAAACCTTCATTTCAGCTCCCAGCAGCCTGGGAGCACTAGGCAGGATCAGTTTCATAGGCTTGATCAATGAGATAGAGAAATACATTTTTACAGGTGTGATTTTGTGTGTGTCTGTGAGATCTGCAGAACACAGCGCCTGGCAAACATTTTTTAGCTCTTTTGGGTGCAACCAGCTCTCGAGGTGAGTTCCCCTCAGTGACTTGCAGGCAGTGCCAAACTGACAGGATAACTGGAGTGGGTGCAATCACGTGTTCCACATGACAGCTTTGACTGCATCCTGCTCCTTCTGGGTGTTGTTGAAATCAGGGGAGCACAGCTGCACAGCCCTGAACTCACTGTAGTGAGCACAGCGGCCGAGAGAGCAGAAACAACCAATATCTGCAGATACACGGGGAAAGGACACTCAGGAAAAGGATTTTTCTCAGTCCTCCCAATTTTCTCAAGAATTAGTGCAGTGCTGAAGTCCACTGTGCAGAGGCAGAAAGCATCAGCAGCACAGCTGTGGTCTGTGGTGGGATCACACTGAAGGACAAAGCTCCAGCTGCTTTGGAGAAAGGGGTTATGAAGACCTCCTTGGCAGATACTTACATACTTGTGTTGTGCCCTCCAACAGGATTTTCCTAAGATTTCAGCCGAGATTTGGATCAACTGAGATTCTTCAAGGCAGCGATCAGCAGAGGAGAAGGCAGGGATCAGAGTGTGGCTGGAGAAAATGGCCTGGTGTGTGTTTATTATGGTACTCAGAGTGTGCAGTAAAGGCTGTTGGTTCAGCTGTGTGCCCCTTCCTCAGGGCTTCACCCAAAGAATATTCTTGGATTCAGTTCCAAAAGGGGGGGGGAAATTGTATTTCCTTTTAGACACTGCTCTCTTTTTCCTTGTTTGATAGCTGCTGCCAAGGAGGGGTGGACTCAGATGTGTTTCTTTCTAGCAAAGGGCCATAGGAAAATATTTCCTGGTAACCAGATCTTACTAGTTGGATACTATTTGTGGGACACGTTGGTATAACCATGGTGCTTTGTATCTCTTGATTAACATGATGAATAGCCCAATGGAAAAATAAAACACCATTCTGTTATCAGTAGCAGAAGTGATGAGGTAGGAAATGGGAAGGGCAGAGCAGCACCCTGGTTTAGGTGCCAGAGCATGAGGCATTTATATCCCAGAGAGGAGCTTATCTGGGCCCTTCTGCTCCTAAATCAGTGGCACACGTGAATTTCTAAAGCATTGCTGGGGGATCGGTGCTGGTAACATTAACCTGCTGATCCCAGTGTGCAAGGCTGGCTGGAAAGGAAATGAGCCAAAGAAAATAATTGCGGGGTTAAATTTCACTCTGCTCTCCTCCTTCCCTTCCTGTTTGTGTGTTGCTGTGAGCCCGTTGTCATGGGACTCCTCTGTGGTGCCACTTGTTTGTCTCTTCATCCCACCCCGGACTTTGCCTCTTCCCGGTGCTCCTGCCTGCTGCTCCCTTCATCTCCTCTCTCCGTGGCTCAGGAACCGTGCCTGTGTTGGCTCAGCACCATCCAGAGCTTCAGCTCACCCTGCACAGCCCCCAGGGGCTCGGAACATGCCTTGTGGGGTGGCCCAGCTTGCAGGGAAGACAAGGGGGCTTTGGAGCAGGTGGTGCTGCAGGTGCCCAGGCTGGATTCCAGCGGGATCTGCTGCTGGGCGCCCTGGAGCTCCCGGGGTGGCTGTGCAGGACTGAGCTGGCCGTGTCCAGCGTCCTCAGCAGCCCTGCCAGCACAGAGCTCCCAGAGCTCACATCCCAGACGTGTGTGCAGTGACAGCGGGATGGACAGGGCACAGGAAAGCAGAGCACTTCCTTCCCTCCCCAGTGCTGGCTCTGCAGCTGGACGAGGGCTGGAATTCCCTATTCCCCCAGGAGTCCCAGTCCAGTTCTGACCAACAGCAGTCCCCGCCTGGATGCCTGCACCCCTCTGCCTCCAGCCTTCAGAGATCCAGGGGCTTTGATTTTGCTCTTGTCCCCATTCCTGTGGGGTACCGAACAAAAGCCCAGCCCCAGCTTTCCAGTTCAGCCTTCACACCCACTGTTTTTGCGAAAAGATAAGGAAAACCAGAGAGGAGATTTATGTGCAGCTTCTGTTTGGCTCCAGAGCTCAGGCAGCAGTGGAAGTGAATGAGGGAGCTGTCAGCTGTAGGAGAATAGGAAGTGTTAGTATGCAAAAGGAACAAAACCCGAGCAATTCACATTGCTGAGCTTTCTGCACGCCGGTACAAGCTGTTTGTTATGGCAGTGTCGGGTCTGGGAAGGCTGAAATAAAGCAAATGCCTGGTGTGCATGTTTGCATATCAATAGCAGAAGTGTTTGCTGGCTTGCTTTGAGGCAGAGCAGAACAGAACAGAAGTGGTGCTGGAGGTCGGGAGCAGCAGCAGGGCTGAGACCCGCGAGCCTGCAGTTGCTGTTGTGTGTGCTGTGCAAGCTTTTTTCTCTGGCGAGCTCCAGAGATCTGTCTGAGTGCTCCAGGGATCTGTCTGAGTGCTCCAGAGATCTGTCTGAACGCTCCAGAGATCTGTCTGAGCGCTCCAGAGATCTGTCTGAGCGCTCCAGAGATCTGTCTGAGCGCTCCAGAGATCTGTCTGAGCACTCCAGGGATCTGTCTGAGCACTCCAGGGATCTGTCTGAATGCTCCAGGAATCTGTCTGAGTGTTCCAGAGATCTATCTGAGCGCTCCAGGGATCTGTCTGAATGCTCCAGAGATCTGTCTGAGCACTCCAGCGATCTGTCTGAGCACTCCAGGGATCTGTCTGAGCACTCCAGCTTCCCCACAGCACGCTGGGGATTACATCATCCCCTTGCATGTCCTTCTGCTCACAGTGCCTCATCTGATCACTCTGCCTGCTGAGAAAAGATTCCAGCACCCAGCAAAGCAGATCCCAGCTGGATAAGCTAGTTCCTTGTGGAACTAAACAGGATTTTTTCAAAGGAATCCAGCTCATGCACCAAAGCAGCAAATGAGAATTGATTTGATTTTAATTGATTGTGAACAACCAGGTTTGTCCCTTTCTCCAGCCTCCCCAGGCACACTTGTGGCAGCACTCCTGAGCCTGTCACTATGAACTGTTCTGGAAGCTTGGACAGGGAGCCTCTCATTGCTCAGAGTACAAACTGCAGCTCACAGTGCAAGTGTGACAGCGGAGATACGCAGGAAGCTGAGTTTTATTAATATGTTTCAGTTTGAAAACTATTTGTCTGTAAATGGGAAAGCAGCATTCAAACCCAAGGTTAACACTACATATATATATATATATTTCTGAAGGATATCCTTTGGTAGGATCCTTCAGGTCTCCAGTCTGGTATTGGAGTAGGGCAATCCATGATGAGATCATTCATTCATTTATTCTCTGAAGGAAAACTAGAGAACTGTGTACCTTGATTTATCATCATGGTGCTCTGTCTCCCTTATCTGTTGCTCAGAATTCAATAGATAAAGCTGTATAGAATGGTTACTGCCTGGATTGACTTATTTCCTGGCTGAACCAGGGAAGATTGCCTCTCTGCTAAATCCCACTTTCGTCTGGCTGATGTTTTGGAGAGCACAGAGCAGCCAGTGGGTGCCACACAGATCATGGTAGGAACAGAAATCTAGCTCTGGGGAAAAGAAACTGTGTCTGCTGGGAGCCAAATGTGATCTTGGGCACAGGCTGCATTCCTTTGTTCGCTTGTAATCACAGTGGAATTGTGCCATGGAAGGGATTTAATTTCCAGTTGATATTTTTGTATGAAAAACGTGTGGGTGTTTGAACATTCTAGGAAAAGTGAGCCACCCTTGCAGGGTATGTTTACCCAATCTTCTAAAACGTTCACTTCCTCTGACATTCTTATTTATCTTGGCACATAAATACTAAGTCAAGCTGTTTCCCCTTTCCTGAGCTCAGTGTTTTTGAGGGAAGCTGATGTTCAGCCTCGCTGAAGAATTCCAGAACCCTTGAGAGGAGGACCTGGGCAGGGAGATCGATGCCATCTTGTGAGAATGTCCTCCCAGATTTTCTGCTTCTCGTAGCAAACCCAACAAAATCTCAGCTCAGGAGGACCATGTGATGCCAGTGCTGCAGGTCTGATCCCATTCTGGGTAATGTGATTACAGCAAGTTTAAAGGTTAACCTGTGTGCTGTAAATATATCATCTTCTTACATGAATTTTCTTATCCTAAACCTGTCTAGAAAGGATGAAACAGCATTTCTTAAGCACTTCACAAGGCCTGTCATTATAGTGGAGGTTTCTTAGCAGTCTTGAAAGTATTTGAATTACTGTATAATGACATTCTGTCATCTCTTAGCAAGGCTCACACTCTAAGCACTTTTACATACAATAGAAATTAAAATGGAATTGAGTAAATTCTGTCTCTCAAATTCACAGGCTGTGTAGTGATTGTCTGGATGCTCTGGATTAAATTTAGGTTTGTATCTAATAGAGCTGGGTTACTTGGAGTAACAAATTGTAAAATGTGAAATAGTAGGTCACGTGGAAAATCAAATATTAATGCTTTCTGTACACTTTTTAAAAAATCTGTGCATTATAAGCGTAGGTTTGGCTTTATTCTTTTTCTGTGCTTTAGAACTTTGAAAAAGGAATGGTTTTTTACTGTAAATACATCATTTATTGGGTGAAAAAATATATGCCATGTAACAAATTTTTTCTAAAAATGTACAAATATAGTAGATGTGGTGGTGTGGGTGTCTCCTGCACATGTGCCATTTTCATGATCTCAGTTGATGTCAGTTCTCCAGCTGCCCAGGAGGTTGCCCAGGAGCTGTTGGTCTGCTCTTTCCAGTGTTGCACCTGAGGAAAATGCATTGGGATCATACCAGGAAATGCAAGCTAATGCAACCCCTTTGCAGGGCGCAGTGATGGGGTTACTGAGGCACATCAGAGAAAATCCATATTTTAATATCTAGCTCCTCTGCAGGACCAGTTCTCTCTGCGTTTGCCTCCATGGAGATCTCAGTGAGATGCTCTCAGATTTATTTTTATCAATTCCTGGGTTGGAAGATGTTTTCTCCTCCCCAGGTTTGTGCTATTACTTCACCCCCTTCATAACTTGTCTGACTTCAGACTTTCAGGATTGAGTTTGACGTGGCTGATCCTTCCCTGGGGACGTTTCTTGGCTGGTTTTGGTACCAAGGGTGGTCTCAAGCAACCCCAGAGGGCAGCGTGAGGGACACGGGTGGGTGATGCTGTAGCACCCTCGTGGGTGGGTCAGTGCTCCTGCTGAGCCCTAAACAGAGCATTACCTCAGTGCACACTTGTTCCTCACCCAGCAGTGTTGAGTTGAGGGGTGGGAGATGCAGCTGGAGGCAGCTGAAAGCAGAACAGGAGACAAGGACGTGTATCTGAGGGGAGAGACGTTGACACTTTCCAAGCACGGGAAGATACAACCCTGATTCGTGGCTTTGTACCAAGAGCCGAGCAGCAGAGGGCAAGCCTCAGGTGGGTGCTGAAAGGGGCTGCCCAGAGGTTTCTCTCTGCTCGGGGTGTGCAGAGAACCTTCCTGCTGGGACACACCTCTGGTGCCTCCATGGGAAAAGCTGGCGAGAGGAAGAGGGACTTTGGGGGCTTGGTCTGGAGCAGTGGGTTCCTCTACAAATAATGCTCAAATAATGAGCTCATCTGAGTCCTTAAGCCATCAGACACAGTCTGCCAGGAAATGCAGAAGCTGCTGTTCCTGAAGAAGGGCAATTTGCACTGGCTCTGTGATACTTTGTGTTTGTAGCTCCCAATCTATTTTGTGAGCAGCCTGAATATCAAGAAAAACCAAAAAAACAGTGACATTCTGAGAGGATGTGGGCATCTCTCACACTTATCTGGAGCTCTTAAATGTGCATATGTGATCTTTCACAGCTTCACATCGGTGTGTTTCAATTCCTGCAGTTCCTAGAGGAAAAAATGCCTGGCTGTTTTCATGCAGCTGAACATTTAATGAGAGAGCTTGCCTTGCCTGATTGTACTTGTCACTGCACTGTTTCACCAGTGATAGAGACACTAATTTGTGACTGTCCTGACAGCACAGAGCAGAGACTGCCTCATATTGTAATGCAAAAGAAAGAAAGGCTTGTGGGCATGAAGTGAAATGAAAATACTTGAGACTTCATACCAAACTATTCAGCCCTTCCTGAGCATTTTGCTGGCTGTGGTCTGGTTCTGGCAGGTACTCTGTATGTAAGTGTTCTAGAGAATCAGAGCTAATGGGAATGAATATTTTAATTGATCCCTTCAGTTGTGCAGAAATAACTAGATGGTCTCGGTTCCCTAAATAAGAATAGAAAAATGTGTGACCAAAGCTGGTCACACAGCAGTCGTGTTCCAAATGATTGGATCACTGCAAAGAGCCTTCTTTCTTTAAATAGCCACCCTATTAGCTGAAGAATGGTAGAACAGCTCTGGAAGGCATTTCTGTGACACTAAATTATGCCTGTGCAGGATCTAACTCCCTTCTCTGACCTTCATCTGCCGAATTCTGACAGTGTGAGGCACCCTTGCTGAGCCTGGCTGGGCTCAGGCCTGGCCAGCTGAGACACTTTTATGTAATGGCCTGTGTGGCACAGCCTTTTGGTGCAGAAACAGCAGGTTCCTGTCCCTGCACACTGCTGGGGAGGTTCCTGATGTGGGCCAGCTCAGCTCAGCTCAGCTCAGCTCAGCTCAGCTCAGCTCAGCACTGCAGCTCTGAAACAAGGGCACGGCTTTATGGCCGTGTGGCCCCAGCTGTGTGAAGAAACCACACAAGCTGCCTGCTGTTGGGCAGGGGCTTTAACTGGACAAACATTTTTGTGTTCCAAGCTGAAATAGCTCCGTGGTGTTCCTGCAAAGCCCAGCAGCCCCCTTGTGAAGCAGCCCTGGGCTGCCCCTGGTCAGCAGGACCTCCAGGGGATGTTCTACACCAGGACACATCAGCTCACTTCATCTGCAGGCCTGACTCCCACACGAAATAATTAATTTTAAACCAGCCTTTACCTCCCACCCCCGTGGCACAGCTGCCTTGTCAGCATGGAGGAGCCACCAGGCAGCTTCCCCTCAGCACAGGACCAGTTTTAGCTCTGCTACAGACTCATGCCAAGGCTCTCACTATAAAGCAATCAAGAAGGGTTTCTTTGTGTGGAAATACCTGTTTTGTTTGGCTGCCAAAGCACTGCACATTTATGGAGCTCTAAATTTAGAGGGAGGAATTTTTGGTTAGAATAACATATGTTTATTTCTCAATATAGAGATCTGAAGCAGGACTTTGCAAATGCAGGTTTGATCCCTCTCAGTAAGGTTCCAGAAACATCCTTAAAGGACTTGAAATGCATTTTTCTAATAACTGAAGCTCTCTTTCTATTCATTTTTATCACAAAAAAAAAAGAAAATAATTTTTAGCCAGAGTATGAGGAAATACATTTTGAATATTCACAAAATGCTCCAAACAACTGCTTCCTTTTATTTGCCAAAACAGGGTGGAGTAGTGAGTTTTGTGGTTGAGATCACCATCACCAAGAAGGATGAGGTGTTGGCTCGGTGGTGATGTAATCCTAATTTAATGTTCATTGTTTTTTTTTAATTCTGTAAATTTAGTTTAAATTGGAAGAGAATCCTCGGAGTTTTTTTTTCCTTGGAGCCTCAGCACACAGGTCCCTCGTTACCTTGTGCGAAACATCTGCAATTAAAATTCCCTCCTGAGCACAAACATTTTTGTCCTGGCCTGGTTGCATCTGCAAGCTCTGAGCCTCTCCCAGCCATCCTGATGATGAATACAAATCATTTCATGCTTTTATTTGTCAGCACATTAAAGGGCAGGAACAAGAGAGGGAGTTTAATTTGGAACATAATTGGTTCTTTTGTGGATCTGCGATAATTAAATGTGCCTACATGGACAGGCAGCCAAGACAGCACCGTCCTTACTTGCTGAAAGCAGAACTGTTGCTTTGCTTCAGAGCAAACTGCGAGTAACGTTTGAGGCAGAGCCCTTCTTAGTGCCAGCACTGAGAGGTTCTCCTCTCTCAGCTCCCTTCAGCTGTGGCCTGCTGCTGACCCTGAACTGTCATTTGCAATAGGACTGAAATGCCACCTTCCATGTTTTTCCTGGAGCGAGCTGGCGCTCGGTGACAGCCGGCCGGCCGGGAAGTTGCCTGATGTGATCACTGGGGGGTGATGGAGAATAGAGGCTCTGGGTGTCTGAGGAAATGCTGCTTTCTGAAAGCTCACATACTTGGTTGGCTCCTGGCCGCAGATTCTTCCCGTCAGCAAATCCGAGGAATGCCTTAGCCACACTCTGTTGCTTGGCCAGGATTAAGCTCCAAGTGTCCAGCTGAAGCAGACTAATCCCCAGACTGTGCTGAATGAACTGTTTGTAGGCCTGTTGCATAACAAGTTCAGGGAGACCGCCTGGCTGAGGAGTCCTTTCCAGGGGGGAAATGATGCCTCAGGTTTAGCTTTTATATTTTTCAGATTCTGTGCTGCTTTAGTGTGTGAGTCTGGGCTTCACATCAGGGGATGGTGAGCTCTCTGCACAGAGCAGGGAGACAAAACAATTCCTGCTCTAGCTGGGGACCAAGGGCAAATGATCCAAATCTCAGCCCAAGAGCAGAAACAATGTGGGCTGAAGAGAGAAAAACCACAAGGATGGGACTGCATGGGCTGGAGCTGTAACTGGACAATTAACCCCAAGATGCAAATGGAGCAGAACTGATCCCAGTGACAGAGCCCGTGCCCGGGCTGCATTTTGTGACCATTTTGGTTCATCTTGGGTGCAGCCCTGGCTGGGCTCTTGTGCTGCCCAAGGTGGATCCATTGAGGCCTTTTACCAAATCCCTACTTTACTCTTTAGCTCCATCTAGTCTGTGTTCTAGGTCAGCCTCCACAAGGCATCACCAACACCCCTGAAAGCTGCTCCCACCCCTGTGTCACGGGCAGCCCCCTGGGACAAGTCAAACCCAGTGAGCCCCAAGCATCCACGTGTCCCCTGGCAGTGACCCACAGAGGGCTCGGCGTGGTTAAGGTTTTTTGGACACCCAGAGCATCTTCCAGGCTGTGAGCCTGTCTTTGGGTCATGACAGCAAGGCAGAAAGGGGTCAAATTGTTGTTCCTGATTCCTGAAATTCCTGCAGCTTCTGCTGGGTGGAGAAAAAGTGCTTTCCCTGTGAAGGAGCCTGGGTCACCTGGAGCTGTCCAACCTGCCTGGGCACTGTCCTGCTGAGCTGACAGAGCTGCTGCAGCATTTGTGAGGAAGTGGCCACTGTCCCTCACAGAAACCTGGCTCAGGATTCACAGATTCACACAGAATCACAGAATATTCTGAGCTGGAAGGGACCCACAAGGACCATCGAGTCCTTAAGTTAAGAGAATGGCCCATCCAGGGGTTAAACCCACAGCTGGTGTTACCAGCACCCTGCTCTGTCTCCCCTTGCCCCTCTGAGGCAGAGTAAAATACCAACTTGTGTAAAGAAGAGAGGAGGTCCAGGAAAGGCTTTCAAAACAGAGGTGTGACCTTTTCTTCCCCTACATCATAAATTGGCTCCCACAGAATTTATTTCATGCAGGTGGGAGGGAGGGTAAGGGCAAAGAATAGGAGATATTTCAGTTTTACTGTAATTGGCTCTTCTCTGAATGGGTTGACGTGTGGCAATGCCCATATCCAAAATCATCTCATCCTCACTGTGCTGGGCTGTAAAAACAGGAGTACCTCCTAGACAGAGGATCATAAAGAAAACCTAATCTCACACGGGGGACTGGGCAGTTTTATTGTTTATTCCAGAAAGCCAGATGAGACCTTGCTCAGTTTCTATCCCAGTGTATACCCGTGCTGTGTAAATAAATTTGAGGCGAGGGCTTTTAAATGCACTTTTACAGCTTATTTTGAGGTTAATGGAAGCAGATTAACAATATAAAACTGCTGCAGAAAGTGCTGCTTATTGTCGTAGGCTTGACCCGAAGATAAATACAAGCTGGAGGTAAGGACAGGCATAGGGGCTGTGGGGAATTGATGCAGGTGAAGAGCTGTTGAGAGCTGGGAGATGTTTGTGTGTGTACCCATGGGCTAAAGGAGAATATGTGAGCATAAGGACATTTCCTAAAATAGCCAAGCAGTGCCTGCAGTGTGAGATGTACAGCACGTATTGTGGAGCTTGGCTATCTCGTAAATGATTTCTCTTTATTATCATTCACATGACAGGACTGTTTACAGTGTGCACTGCACCATTTTGGGCACTGCCTAAGTGAAAATTCAGAAGTGAATGTTTTTGCTTTGAAATTCATTAAAGATCTTTCAGCTGTTGTAAGGACACTGCTTCACATGCTGCTCTCAAGTCAATTGTAGCATAATTTAAAAATGCTGTTGCATCCTAGCCTGCACTGCTGTCTCATTGCCTTCACCCTTGGGGTTTGAGAGCAAGTACATTCTGTAGAGATAAAAAACCCAAGCATATTGTGTCTGTCTGCAAAATTACATGTACACACTTAAAATCAAGGGACTAAAGCACGGATTTAAAAGCAATTTAATCAATAAGGGGTTATTTACTCTTCAAAGACTTAAGCATAACACCATGGGTAATTCAGGGCCAAGAGGACTCTGCAACTCCAGCTGTTTCTAGACCCCACAACAGCATTTTGTGCTGTGGTGAAATGACTGGAGCCAAAGAGTCAACTGGATTCTGGGCATCCATCACCTCATAAATGCAGTCCTAATAGTTACAATGTCTGTTAGAACACCATATTTCAATTCTTCTGTTTGTGAACTAAGATGTCAAAGCTGCCTTTTGGACGTGGAAAAAGACTGCGAGGCCTCTCGGGTGGTATTTTGTAATTAGCATGGTGCACCAGTATTTAATGAGGGAGAGAAGACATGAGGCTTTCTCTCCCTGGAACTCTTGGCCTGCAGCAAAGCACTAAAACTGCACATTTCTGCAGAGCTGCCCTTGTTGAATGTGCTGCTGGAGCCTCCCATCCCAGTCTGAGCTGGCAATTAAAGCCTGGGGAAGCTGGATAAAAAATCAAGCATGGAGCTGGCTGAGGAGGGATGGGTTTCCCCCACTGTGAAAGGCAATTAGCTGTAAATTGTACTTAAAGAGTTTAATAGCACAATATGCAGCTCATCTCCCCTTTGCCCGGGTGTTTATACCTGAGAAATAGGTTGTGATGTTGTTGTTTATTTACCGGTCTGGAAAATACCTTCATCAACAAATTCTCTTCAGAGATGATATGACACTTGGGTGATGTGTCAAATCAGCAGGTATTTACTGCTGATGGTGCAGGAGTTGGCCTAGTCGGAATGGCAGGTTGATTACACGGAAGAATTTTCTTTTTCCCTCCCGTTTCATGTTGAATGCTTTGCTTTTTGTGGTGCTTGCTCTGTCACAGCCCCTGGGGACTCGTTTTCTTTTACACTGCGTTCTTCTTTCAACTCTGTTGTTTCCTAACTTCTATGTTAAGTGACAGATGCAAGGGAGTAAAACCATCCCCACAGCTCATGCTAGTGAGAGCACAGAAATAAATAAAATAAATAGTCCTTTTTGCAGTGATTACAAAGGCCTTCCATTATCCCTTTGCCATGCTGGAAGTATTCTTCATAAGGAGTTTAGATTTTAGTAGTTTATGGCATAACTTCACATTTAGCCATTTAAAATGTTGACTTTGAGTGACCACTGACCTGGAGGAAGAGGATATTGAATTAATAAAACTAATATTATCATTTGGGCTTCCGCTTTCCAGATTGCTGCCAATACCAGGCAGATTTTTTGGACCTAAAAGTCATAGATTGAACTGAGACTAGAAGGGGTAGCAGAAAAGACTTTGAATCACCTCTGATCACTACTGGCTTGTCCTGCTATTTTAACACTTTGTACATCAGAATTCTTCTAATATAGCTCATGACTTGTGTGAAGATGAAAATGTTATTCCTGTTCTCTCAGAATTAAACATTTACAGCTGCAAATGGTGTCTTTTGCATTTGTAAATTTTATCTTGTTAATATTTATAAATCCTTCAACAAAATAGTCTTGCACATAAGGCATTAATGTAGCTTTTATATTTCCTTACAGAGTGCCTTAACGTAGTGAATACAAAATCTGAGTTAGAACATGCAGTTAAAAAAAAACATTAGCTTTTACTACATGCAGAAGGAACAAAATAATTACAATGTGATGTGTTTATTAATCTTCTGAAATTCACTCTTTTCCTTCTGTTGTTTGGAAAATATGAACAAAATAGCACGGTGGTTGTGATTCTGATCAGTTGGGATTCCCAGCTGGTGGCTGATCACAGCCATTGCGGTTTCAGTGGAACTATGAAGGTTTTTAAAAGTGTTGCACATTGCTGAATGCATTTGCTGTGATTTTTTTGTCTCATTTTCCAGTGTTTCTGCCTTCATTTCATTCACTTTTGCTTCAGCAGGATCACACCTGTTTCATTATTCATCTGTTTATCAAGAGCAACTCTGAAACAAACCATATTGGAAAAAACCAGCTGAATAATGCTGCCGATAATGATCTTCTTGGGGTCTCATGCCCTAAAAGTCTTGTTTATCCATATGTATATTCATACAACCAGAATACTCTCTCCATGTCAGGGTAAGGCAAAATCCCTAAAGATGTTTAAACCTTTTGTTCAGGGAAGGCTTTGTGAAAGCTGCTGTGTGTTTCCCCATACTGCAGCAGGATGATTTCAATGCACATTTGTCTGTGAACACGAAGGGACCTCATTTCATCATTGTGGCAGTGACTGTATCATGCTCTCCTGCCAGCAGGAGGAAGTTCTAGCAAGCTGCATCTGGGAGATTTGGGGAGAAACGTTTCCCAAAGCAAATATTGATAGACTCTTAATTTTCTAAACCAGCACAACGTCAGCAAAACTCGTGGTGTGTCACCTGATCTTCAGTTCTCCCAGGTGGGAAAATGACAGCTTCATTACAAAACCCTTCAACATCCAACAGAAAACTGGCATCAGGAAAGCTCTGGCTCTTTGTGCAGACTGACCTAAATGCTCTTTAGCAGTGTCAGGTGAAATAATAACCAGTCTACTTGGCTGTGGGATTTTAATGCAAAGTGCCAGGTTTACATGAACAGAAAGCAGCAGAGATAGACGTGCCTCTCAAAGCTAAATTGTTTCCTCTTTCCTCAAGCAGAGGTGGTTAAGTTTTATCTCTTATGTTCTTATAGGAGCTGGGTATAAATACAGAGCTATTTCAGTAGAGTCTTTGTTCCAGCAGCTGTCTCAAACCTCTCAGGTTATTCTGCTTACTGTCAGCTCTGTGGAGGTTTTATCCTGCATGAGGAATTATGGCACCATGTTGCTTGGTTCAACCTGAAAGGTCACTTGGATTGTTTATACTGCAGCCTTTCCATGCTGCAAACCAAAATTGTCCATCCATGTTTATTGGAAATCACAATCTTTATCTATTTCAGTATAATTGATTGGAAAACCCATATTATTTTGTACCATTTAAATAGAATCAGATGAAGAGGTTGTTTCCCCCAGCAAACTTCCACTCATTTTTGAGATTGCTTTCTACTTACAGAGCTTTAGATTTACAGCTTTTTAGGAGCATTTCCCAAGAGCTGAACACAGATTTGGGGTTTATACCTGATGTATGTTATGCTTTAGCCATAGATAGAACAGTAATGGTAAAGGTCAGCATCCTCCCCCCTTCCCAGGCAGTGGGAGCTGTGGCAGCTGCTGAGCAGGCTGCTCCCTTGGAGCTGATGTGCCTGTTGTTTGAGCCCATGGAATATTAGTATTGTTTCCAAAGTGGCTGCAGTAGCTGGGCTTTGAGCACAACAAATTAAATGGATCAGGTTTATATAACTGCTGTGCTGACAGCATGGCAGAGAGAGTCTGGGTGGCTTCGTTCTAATAAACCCACTGGAGTCCAAAAAGAGAGAATGGTGCAGAGAAGAAAAACATCCAAAACATGGCCAATGCACCAACTAACAGTGTCTACTTAAAATAAAAAATTACATCCTAAATTCTTTTACCAGAGCAGCCAGGAAGACTTAATTTCAGCCTCATGCTCATTTTTGTCTGGCCTCTTGATGCAAGTATATCTGACCACACTTAACAGAAACAAGCCAAGAGGAGATGCTTTTTGTGCCTTTGTCTTTTACCCAGAGGGAAACGTTCTAATGGCTTTGGTAAATGGATTAAATCGTGTTTTGAGTGGTGCAGACTCGGAACATTCAGTGTGTTTCCGGGTGCTTCCCTCGCAGAGCCTGACTTGCTCCAGGCATTTGTTCCCCATCTGGGATTTTGCCAAACTCTTCTCCTCTAGCAGAGCTGTTCAGACCTCTGGCTGTGGTGACCAGGCGTCCAGACAGCCTGGTTAGCTGCTTTTAGCTCTGAATTCTGCTGCTTTTCCTCCCATGCAAAGTCAGATCTTCTCTGCTTCTTTCACAAACACAGAGGGACTTGTCACCTCCGAGGGAGATGCTGTTCTGCCAGCTCCAGCTGTACATGTGAGTCAGCATGTTCTGGGAGCATAAATGCAGGGATAGCTTCTCCAAAATAAAACCCCCTGAATTTTTTGGAAAGCTTATTGCCTCCCTTTTGCTGTTCATGTTTCATAGTTGTAGATGAGCTCATGTAATGCTTTCTGTGGAGTTTAAGTGTGTGAGGACATGGGCATGTGGAGCCCTCTTAGTACAGAGCTGAGTTTTCTAGGGAGAGCTGTATTCTGGGTGGAGAAAATCTGTCATGCAGTTGGAATTAGTCTGAGTGAAGAATGAATCCCTGAGATTCTTCTATGGTGATTTTCTTAGTATGATAAAATTCATCCCAGACAAGAAGTTATTTTTATTTGAAAACTTTGCAGAAGTGCCATCACCACTGTAGCATTATGCCTTGGACAGCATATGCAGGGATTTTCAGCAGATTTCTGTTCTCAAGTGTATCTTTGATTCTGCGTGGAGTATTGCTGCAGCGAGTGCCTGTGAGGCTTGAATTCAGCGTGCTTCATTTTGAATGTTTGGGGCTCTTTTTTGTTGTGCTTATATTTGTTTGCGTTGTAGGGAGGGTAAATCCAGGACTGTGGACAGGCAGGTTTTTGTCACAGCTCTCAAGGTGTGTTTTAGAGGGGATGTAGATGAAGGCCAGCCTTGAATACTCTGTCACAGCGTGGAAGTGTCAGCTTTCCTCGGCGTTAATGGTGCCTCTTCCTTTCAGCAATCCTAATTCCAATCAACAGCCCTAACACAGGGAGCTGTGCTGCTGCTCTGGTGTGTGGTAGTGTGAGTGCTTTCTTCAGACCTAACCAAACCTCAAATCCCAGCTCTCAGCTCTGTGTCATTGAGTGATGATGGCAGGAACTTTAAACTCCTCCTCTCTTGGGAATGGCTCCATTGGTGCTACTAGCAGTATCCATTCCAGGGAAAAAAAAAAAATCAGAATTGTCGATTGTCTATCATGTGATCTTTCCACATTGTTCAGAATGTACTTTTTGCTGGGAATTGCAAAAAGAAGACATTGGAAATAACTTCAGCTTGGACTGTTTGGCTGTTTCATTCTTTCTGGGTTGTGGGGGAAGTTTTTGGGACAGTAGAAAAAGGGATGCTCTGAGTATTTCTCCATTTGGTGAAAGCTAATTTGATGACTAAGAAATCCCAAACCACAACAAATACCTTCCTGCTATCAATACCCTCATCCCCAATAGCTAGAATATGCTGTAAGTAGATACTTAATATAAAATAAGTGTAAGAAAGCATCACTAAAGAACTTCAGGACAGGCTCTGCTGGCTTTATAAGCAAGCTGAAAGCAAAATGGATGACCTCATTTCTGTTGAACACAGGCAGATGCTTTGTCTACACTGTGTGGAAAGAGAACCACGGAAATAAAGGTGCATCTTTGCTGCCAGTTTTAAGTTACTTGTTGAAACTCATTGTGGTGGGTAACAAAAGCCTGTAGAGTGATGTGGGAGAGAAGCTCCTGGAATGGCTGTAGAGCAAGCGACTGATACAGTTTGGACATACTCCACTGCTTGGGCAATTATTTTAGTAAATTTTGTGCTCATCTCCCTGTAAAAACTAGAAGATTTTATGTTGTCAGTTGAGAGTATCAGATACAGAGTTGCAAGATTAAAAGTTCTTAATTTCTCAGATTTTGGTGGTATTTTTGGTAGGAAGAAAAATAATTTTATATCAAGTATGCCTGAATTTCTTGAGATTAAATGTTAAAGTGATTGAGCAATACTTCACATCTCAATTACTTTGCAATTCATAATTTAAACAAAAGATGGCATAATATCCAAGCTGGTGATCCAATCAAGGAAATGGAACAGGTTTCCAACAATTCTTGTTGAGCTGCAGTTGTCTTCATTTTCTGTCTCTAGCAAGTCAGAATTCTCTTCCTAGAATTAAACACTGGGGTTTTTAGTTGATAACTGAACATGGCAGTGCTTGTCCTCCACTGTTTCCTTCATTGCAGTGGGGCTGCAAAGCTCAGTGTGCTGGTTTTATGTTGCAGGCTTCAGGCTCAAAGCAATGCTCATGGTGAATGTGAGGGGGGATTGAAACGATAAATATTCTCTATGTCCCTCTGGGCCTGGAAATGGATTACAGGGACCTGCTCCTTGTACATCACATTTGGGTGATATTCTCTGACATTGCTGCAAAATTCATAGGGGACAATTAGAAGACTAAAATTTATCCTCATGGTTGTTCAAGAACTAAATACTTGCAGCATCTGGGAACGGGTTTGGTGACCAGGTGTTAGGTTTTGTCACCTCCTTGGTTTCTCCTGCTGGGGTCTCTTATCCATAGCCAAGTTCGCACCTTAAGCTTAGCTTAACTTTGGTTTGGGATAGGAGCTCAGATCCACAGGCCATGACATGTTGTTCATACTAGAAGTCCCCTGAGGATTCTAGATGGCTCCCCCTCTCTGAAACAGCCTGTTCCATCTTCAGCTGTGCTGTCAGCCCCTGTCAGGCTCCTGGGGATGGAAAGCTTTCCACAGAACAGCCCTGACTGGAACTGCCTCCCTCCTCTCCATCATCCTCTGTTCATGGTGGCTGGTAGCAGGGCTGGCCGTGCCCCCAGTCACCCCTCTGCAATCCCATCAACAAAATAAAGTGTTTCTTGTAATTCAGCTCTCTGGCTTCTCGGCAAACAGAGCTCTGAGCGCACCAGGATAAATCCTACCCTAGAGAAGGAGGAAATCTCTCTGGTCAGATAACACGAAATACAAATTGATTAAATAGCCAGTGCTCTTGCAGTCCTGTGTGTGTTGAAGAGTAGGAGGAGGAGGAGGAGAGATTGGAGTCCCTTTGAGTCCAGAGTATGTTTCCTGCGCGTTGATGAAGATAAGTAACATTAATATAAACTGATTCACTGAGTAATCTTTGGTGGATGCCAAAGATCATCTATTTACAATGCATTCTTTGTCTCTTTTATTGCCTCAGGGTAGTTTTATTTGCCAAGATGCAAACTGTGAGTTTGTAGCATGGCCACCTAGACTGGGGGTTGGGGGGAGGAAAGAACATGTGATGGTAAAGCAAATGAATTCACATTTCAAATTACTTCCTGTTCCTTATCTCCAGATTGGTTAGCAGATTTTCCTAGGACACCTGGGGTGGTTCTAGTTTTAAATTAAGTGTTTGCATTTGAAAGGATACCTACCCTTAATTGTGCTGTGTAATTAATTAACATAATGGGTTGTAATTTTCTTTTTGTCTAAGATTTAGATGAGACTTAATTCATTAAATGTTTTCTGTGACTGGACAAGAGGTCAATCGAAAGGTAAAAGTGAATTTTCACTTCAGTGAATTTTCACTTTAGTGCTAGAGTTTATTGCAAAATAATCTTTCTGTTTCGGGTATGAGAAATGTTCTTTTACCATTTTTGCCTTTTGATGGCAATGATTTAAAATATGCTTTGGTTTATGTATAAGTTCATGTATAAGTACCTTACCCCACACCTTGTGGGACAGGTGGTGGTTGGTGGTGTGTGGAAATACTCCTTCAAAGGAGGTAAAAGGAGAGTGGGTCAGGCTGCCCTGTCTGTGTGCCATTCAGTGAAACCATTCTGTTCTCCCCTTAAGGCAAGAGGGATCCTTTGCTTTTTTATCCAGATTCAAAAACAAGGACTGCAATAAGTAACAATTTAAAAAGATGAAATTTCAGCACCCTCATGTCTTTAGAGTCATTATGCACTGTGCCAAAGCATAACTCTTGTTATAAAATTCAGGAGTTAGGCATTTCCAAAAGGAAACAAGATATATCTTGTTCATCTGTGAACAGAGATCTACTGTGCACACTCATGTGCAAATTGTTCCCTCTGTTGGTGTTTCGCTAATGGTGCCTAGGAGAGATTTAAGGCAAATCTGGGTATGACCCACACATCTAACACTGGGGACACACATTTCTTCTTCCATTCAACATATTGGCAAATGTAATGAGTTATCTGCACCAAAGAGCTGGAAAGAGGGGTTTTCCTGGTCCCTTTTGCCCTTACCACGCTGTGTAGGTCAGTGTGATAGAGAAGACAGTGTGAAGGTGTCATGTGTGCATCTCTGTGCTCTGGACTGGCACACTCAGCAGGACTGGTGCCAAACAGCAAATACCTGTCTCCTTAGCTTGGACTGATCACTCTAGTAATAAATGCTCTGCCTCTCAGTCCCTGATGCATTGCATGGAAAATGCAGCACTGCCTTTTGGATTTGGTATTTTCTGACTGTTTCTTCCCTCTGGTTTAACAGTGGATGGAAAGATAATGCAATGTTATCCTACCCTTTTACACCTCACCTCTTTTTCCAAGTTTACAGGGATGGACAGTAGGTGTATTTTCAGGTTATGATTGGGATTGGGAACTGGCTGGAGCAGCCAGTGGGACAGTGGGCACACAGTGGTGCCCTGTCTCAGCCCAGTGGGCACACAGTGATGCCCTATCTTAGCTCAGTGGGCACATAGTGGTGCCCTATCTCAGCCCAGTGGGCACACAGTGGTGCCCTATCTCAGCCCAGTGGGCACACAGTGGTGCCCTGTCTCAGGCCTGCTGTGCCTAGAGCTCGGGCAGGATGGGCAGGGGTGCCCAGTCTCCCTGGGAAAGCAGCCTGAGCTGCCCAGCCTTGTTTCTGAGAGTTCAGCACTTTCCATAGAGAGGGCACTGGAACTTGCTGTGCTACCCTCCAGGCTCCAGTCAGGAAGCAGGAACAAAAATACTCCTTTTTTTATCCTCTTCATTCCACTTTGGTGTGGAGTGTTTCTCCAAGGTGTGCTGTCCTTGCTTTCACTCCTGTTTTTGTTTACACCACTGAAGTTTCTATTCCCTACAAAGAGTGCCACGGAAAAGGTCAACATTTGTCATTACTTTCATCTAGGATTGCGTTTTTACAGTTGTTGAGTGTGGTCCATGGACTGAAGTCAGTGAGTGGAGTGGAGCTCTGTCGGCACAGTGGTGTCGCACACACGCAGCTGTTCCCTGACCTGTGTCTCTAGGGGGTAACCTTAGCCCAGAACTCATTTTGCTGCATGATCACTGCTGGGGAACGTGGGTTTGTTGGTTTGGTTTGCCATGGTCACCACCCTTTGCACTCCACAGAAAGCTTTAGCAGAAGGCCTCTGCTGCATTTCCTGCAAAGGGACACTGGTGGGGGCACAGTCGCCTGCAGGATCAGCTGAAGGATGTGCAATGCCAAAAAGAAGTGTCTGTAAATATTCCTGCATTTTAATCAAATTTTCTATCTCAGTACTACAGTGCATCTCAATGATGATGGATTTGGCAAAATGGGAGTGTAGATAAATATTTTTCTGGATTTAAAAGTAGTTGCATTACACAGCCATGCACTAATACAGAAACCATAAAAATATTTTAATGAAATGCCTTTAAATCTAACTTTATTAGGTAAATAATAAGACCTCCCTTGTAACCTTCTTCTTAGCCATGTGTTTAAATATGCAGTTAATGAAAAAGTGATTTCTTTACCTTAAAATTGGATTTTGGTAATTTTTAAAAAATTATTATTTATATATGGGAATTGCAGTGACGCTTGTCATTTCACTGACAGTTTAAACTTGGTGGTTGCTATTAAAATAAACAACTGTAACACAGTCTGAGCTTCAAGTTGAAAAATTCCTTGGTTTCGAATGGTGCTTGCAGAAAAGCACTAATGGAAAATATGTCCTCCTGCATGGCACACACTGCACACGTCATCTCTGAGAACAGCACATTATCCTGAGCCAGATGTCACAAATGCTGCTGGAGAGACAGTTCTGTCCAGAATCTAAAGTAGCAACATTCCAGTATTCACTTTAATGCTAAATAGTAATTATGTTCCCAAGCTTTCCACCACTATCTGTGGGGTTTGTAATTCTTTTCACATATGTGTTCAAAGAAACACAATTCTCTATTTTTTAGAAGTAGAAAATATTAGTAAAAAAATGTTAAAATCAGTCGTGTCTTTCTACTTGATTTTAGTGTGTGCACTGAAGCTCGCTCATCTCAGTAAATGTATGAATTATTCAAACAGGAAAAAAACCCCAAAACATTAAATATCAAGTAAACATAATCGTGCTTTTCTTGGGAATTGAGAGCTTTTGAGATGTTAATGACATGAAGTATAATTTAGCAATGTTTAATCTCGGCTGCCATTAATCCCAAAGAAATGCTTTTTGCAGAAAATACATTATTACTGCCATGAAATGAAAGCAGGAAAAAAGAGGAAGCTCTGAGAAACCTTCTGGTATGGAATATTTTTAAAGGATGATTTGGGTTCAGCTGGTTTACACAGGGTGTTCAAGACCATTAACCCAATGTGTATTAGCCACCTGCATTATTTGTATCATCTCAATGTGTGCTTTCTGACCAAATTTATTGCAAGATATTTTATTCAGCAACAATTGCTTTTTCAGTCTTTTATTATGGCTATGTAACAGTCTAGAAGGGGGAGCCCACGGTTTCAGCTTTCTCTCTGTGAGGTCTGCTGGTTTAGAGCATCAGGATATGTTCCTTACATCCTGAGTTTCTCCATCCTGACCCCCACAGCCTCTGTGCCCACCACCCTTGCTCAGCAGTGGCACCAAACATGCAGCCACAGGAACCCAGTGACCTGCTGCTGCAAATGTTTAGGTGTGTCCTGGGCTGTGGGAACTCTGGATTCCACAGAGAAGGTGCAACTCCACGAGAGGAGAATGAAGGAGCCACCCCTGTACGTATTTCATCGGAAGGAACAAAGGAGTTTTATCCATATAATGGTATCAGGAGAGTTATAATTGCAGTCACCTTGTATTCCTGGTACAGAGTCCTGCCTTTATTGCCCCATGAGCTCAGAACAGAGATTTCCCTTTCCCTTTTACTCCATCTACGATTTCTGGTGAACAGAGTGGCTTTCTTGGCTTGCAGATGAACTTCTTTCTAAGGGGGCTCTCTGGCTCCTTGTTAGCCTCTGTACTGCCTTTGGGGGATTTTCAAGCATCCACTCTCCTTTTGCCATGGATTTATGAAAAAAGAAATGTTTCCTCTTGAAGAACCACCGCTCAGTGCTGACTGACCTTTCTTGCAGCTTCTGCTCCTCAGGTATCGTTTCACTGCTGGAGTGAGTAGCAGCAACAGTGACAGCTGCAGAAAGGCCTTGCTAAATTCTTTTCAAAGAGAGGTATTTGGTATTTGTACCAAAAAAAAAAAAAAAAAAGCTTCATGGGCCTGTAGATCTGTTAAGAGAAATTTTAAATCTCTCGATAGTGTTATAATGAAATGTCGTTATCTAGTAATGGATTAATTTTGTGGAAAACCAAAACTGTGTCTTGCTGTGAGCTGCACTGTGGGAAGCAGAGGCAGGGCCAGAGGGTGAACACATCAGCTCAGAAGCAGCGTGAGCAGCATTTCAGAGCTGTCTGAGAGACAAACCTAAATCACGTTCAAAAAAGCTCTGCATAATGTTTTTTTCCCAGTGTTGTTGCTGTGGATGTAAATAGTCAGGCAGTGTTACAGTGCACCACTAATACAGTTTACAATAGCTTCTAGCACGAGTGAGGGTTTGTAGGATCAACTACCGACTCTGAGAGACAAAACCAGGTCAGAGTAGTGACAGCAGGGAATTTTCAGTCAGGAATCCTGGCTCTGGTCTAGTGGTTTGATTGCAGTCTAAGCCTCTTTAGGCATTGTTTCTCTCAGCGTTGAGATTTTGCGTATGTGGTTCATAACTTGCTGTAGTTTGCAGTGTTGCCTGGTTTGCACCTGCTCCAGCCTTGGTAAATCAGTGTATCTTAGCATTTTGAAACCTTGTTATCATGTGAAATTTCCTTTTTTGTTCCAAAATTGCTGCTCTTGTCCAAATCTTCTAGCCAGGGTACGGAGACACTTTGCTGGAGAGCAGAGCCTTTCTCTGGCAGGGATTCTTTTGAGGGCCAACAGCACACACTGATCTTTCCTCCCTGTGTAGAGCACAGCATCTTGTTTTGTGGGAGAGGATAAAGAAGCAGAACGTGTAGATAGATGTGTTTCACTCTTAGCTCTCCCACTGATCTGCAAGGCAACTGAGAGAAGTTACTCTAATTTTCCTCTCCTATAGTTTATAATCTTTATGCTTCAGTATTCCCATCATTCACACAGCAATAAAGTTGTTTAGGTTTTGTAAAGGCTTTGAGATAGATGGATGAAAAGCACCACTTTGGGTCTCTGAGCCCTTGAAATCAGTGAAGATTTCCTTTGCCTTAAATAGACTTGGATTTCTTCTTTGGAGAGCAAAAAAGACTACAAAGATTCATTGTTTTGCCTTCTCCGTAGCAACTGACAGCATAAAGCCTTTTCCCAGATGTGTTTGTTTAAAGGCTTTATAAGTTCAGTTTAAAAAATGAACTGAAGTTGTAGTTATTGTTTTTATGCTGATTTTTGTGTGTTGGCATTAAAAAATGAAATAATCTAGTACAGAGCCACTGAAAATGCAGAAATGTGTATGAGAGAAGATAAATCCACTTTGAGGGGGACACAAAAATGGGATGAGTACAGGAGCATGTTAGCTTTTGAAGAATTCCCTGACATACTTGAGAATTCCCATGTAATTCCAGGTCATGTGGGAACATTATGATGTTTTATGTGGTTAGAGGATCAATTACTGTTCACTGATAATTCTCACTGTGCACCAGAAGAGAATAATGTGAAAGAGGATTGTGCTGTACATCCTTGAAACAATCTTTTTTACTGAATACTTGGTTTATATTAGGTATACAAGTAAGCATTGGGTGGAGGGAGAGCATGAGAAACAGAGAATTCACCATGGGAGGCCAGAAGTGGAGGATCCACATGGGTTAGCATATTTTTTTCATTAATATCACCTCAAATCCCACTGTGAGAGGAATAACAGGTATTTTGACCTGTATATGCAGTTTATTGTACAATGCTGCATGGCTGTATTTATACTCTGCAGGAAGAAAACTACTCCCTGGTAGTTTCTTCTGGGTTAGTTTTGGGGGGGTTTTTTTGGTGGTTTTTTTTTTTTTTTTGCCTGCATAACCCTTTGCTTTTATTCAAGCAAAATGCAAGACAAATGCTTATTTTTCAGCCTTTTCAGATCTTGGAAATAATGGTGTATTAAATGTGATTAAGGTGGGAATTACCCTTTAAGCAGGGTCATAATTACTGTAGATTTAGACGGCATATTGTACAAATTGCTCTGTGCTCATAATTACAAATTGAGTTTCTTGCACTCTGGGGGTTTATAAACTTTGGTTTAGCCATTAACACATTAAATAGCAGTGATTTATGTAAATTACTGCATAAACCAAAATTTCAGTGTTGCATTTAATCTAAGGTTTAATTATATTTCCATATTAGAAATGAGATAGGTTTAGCTTTAACAGAGAGGGTTGAATGGTCTGAGGGAGTCATTCAGTGCTGAGATATTGTAGTTTGAGAGTGCTGTTTGTTGGGCAACTGGCTGGAAACTGCAGTGGTCCAAAGTGAATGAAGCAGAGCTGCAGTGAGTGAGCTGCTTGTCACAGTAAGCTCTCCCTGAGGTCAGCCAGCCCACTTGCTTCACAATTATTTCCCTCAAACTTCTGGGCTGGTCTGGAAAGTGCAAAACCATGCTTTAAAATCTTTATTTACTTCCTCTTCAGAGAGATTTCCCAGTTCCTTCATATGTGCTTAAGTCAAGTTGATCTAACGGAGCAAAGATCACTTTGTGTTGTGCTGTTAGTTGTGCTCCAACAAATTGCCACGAATAAGGATAGTAGGACATGAAAAGTCACTTTTTGATCTCCTTACACTGCACTACAAATTTCTACAATATCTTAGTGGCAACTCTAATGCTAGTTTGGTGTCAAAATAGCAGCAGAACAACAGAGAATATATATCCTACTGACAAAAGTGCAGATCAATAAAGTGCTATAGAAGCCCATGTTTGGCTCTGTGTTGGTAGAAGAGCCTCTCCTGCCCTGTCTTCTGGGGCCTGAAACATCAGCTCTGTGTATTCAGCACCTCTGTCATCAGGATGGCAAAGAAACTTACCTACGTGCCACCAAAAATTGTCCTAAGAAGTCATAGACTTAGAGATCTCTGCTAAATCACCACCTGAGACACGGATTGTGTGGATTGTGGATTGCAGTTATTGTTACCCAAGGGAAAATTGAATGTACGCTATTGATTATGGTTGAATTAAAACGGTTTTGGAATGTTGAAACATTCACAGAAAATCCCTCCAAAAATAACTGCAACAGGCTGCCTCAACCCAGAAACCACAACGTTGTCTGCGTAGTGCAGCAAGAATTTGTTTTTCTGTGTTTAATTCCCCCTGTTGGAATACATGCGAGATCATAAATGTGTAGATTATTTGAGCATTTAATCTCTATGTTAAATTTTAACTACATATTCAGGCAAAAAGTGATCTAACAAAAACTTTGTACCTGAATGTTGAAACTAAATTGGGAATTCTGGATGCTTGACATTGATGGGGGAAAGCCATCTGTAACAATTATCCACACAGTGTTTGGAACGGGATGTGTTTGTATTGCTTGGTTATTTGCTGATCTAGTGTGATCGTATCTGTAGAAGGAAGGTTGTGTTTGAAGTGGCTTCAGGAAAGCACATTCTTCAGAAAATTCTGTGACTGCTTTTGAGGTCAGAGCTTTCCAGCCGCACTTTCCAATATGTGTCCTTCACAGCCCACGCTAAAACTGTCTGCACTTGGTTCCTGAATGGAAACTGGTTTCCGAAGGAGAAGTTGACTTTTGGGAACTGCTTGTGTCTGCTTTGGATTTGTCTGTGTTTACAAGTGGAGACGAAGCTTGATGCAGGAGGCATTGAGTCAGGACCAGAAGAACGAGGGGTTGTTGTGGATCCCAGACGTTCTACGGCGAAGAGGCTGTCTGGATAATCATTAGATGTTGAAAGCAGGCATTGCAGCGTGAATAGTCTCTGGTTAGAGTCCTACAGTGACATTCCTGTGAAAACAGCCGGTGTAGGTGTGTCCTTCCTTAACGTGTTTGAGTTTCACTGAAAGCTAGTTAAACCCAGGCTTACTGGAATCTGTGCCTAACGCTTCCTTAGGAAACTATGCAAAACGCACGCTCCATCCAAATGTTTAAGGGGGTTTAACTAAAGTTGCCTCGATTCTTTTTACCACCCTGAAAGACGTGATCAGCCCTCATGGGATGTATAAATAGGAGATATGTCGTATGCACAGCTTTGCGCCGTGCTCCTCCTTGCACCCGGTCCTGACTAAAGTTTCCCCAAACTACAGAGATCGGTCAGCGGAGCTTTGCTGTGTTATTACAGCGTATGAAGCTGTGGGGAGTGTGTTGCTATTTTGTTGTCGAGGGGGCCCCCGGCGACGATGAGGGGTGTGAGGGCTGCTGGAGTGAGGGGAGCCCTCGGAGCCGCGCTTTTCACGAGAATCCCGCCCTCCACGCGTGCGCTCTGCCCGCTTCCCTGCCCCGCCGCCGCCGGCTGAGGGGAGCGGGCGCGGGGCGGGGCGGCCCGCGGGGCGGCTATGGTGGCGCGGAGCTCCCCGCCCGACACTCCGGCCCGGCCATGTGGTGCCTGCACTGCAGCTCGGAGCGGACCCAGTCGCTGCTGGAGCTGGAGCTGGACAGCTGGTGAGCGCTGCCGAGGGGTGCGGGGGTGGACCCCGCGCCGCCGCTGCCGCACAAAGGGCTCCGCGCCGCCAACGCCGCCGCTGCCCGGGCTCGCTGTGGGGCAGTGCGGGAGGATGGGATCGGAGGGTCCTGCTGGCGCTGGGGGCACCCTTTTGTCCCTGGGGGTTGTCCCTGGGGGCTGTCCCTGGGGTCACCCCCGCTGTCCCCGGGATGTCTCCGGGTCGCGGCGACCGGGAGCTCGTTCCCTGTGTCCCGGCTCGGGAGCGGGGACAGGCGGAGGCTCTGTCTGCCCTGCGGGAGCCGAGGTTAAATCATCTCCGTGGTTTAACCGCGGCGTCCCAAGCGGCCCCGCTGCTGTGCTGGCTGTGGGTGACAGGCAGAGCCATAAATCGGCTGCTGTGGCAGCAGGCTGTGAGCTGACCTGGCGTGTGCCGCTTCAGACACCCATATGTAAACACTGCTTTTCGGGAGAGAGCAAGGAATCACATGGCTTGTGTCAAACCAGCGTGAGTTTTACTGCGGAGCTCTGGTACAGGCTGTTCCCGGTGTCTGGGGCCGGCCGGAGACCTGGCCTTGTCCTGGCTACATGGGAAGGTGTGTCACACTCAGAGGGGTAAATCAACATTTGCCACTCGTGCCCTCGGCCAGAAAATAAGATAAAAGGAAAAAAAGTTTAGTTCAAAGGCCTTTAAAGTACAGATACTTGACTAACTGACACAGGAGAAAGAGTGGGATTTGTCATGTTAACACATATAGTCCCTATTGTAAGGATGTTGTTAGCTACCAAAATAATGCATGTCAAAAGCACAGCAACACAGAACTCTGTTCATGAGCTGCCTGAAAACTCCACGCACAAACGAGTTTTTTCTGGTGTGATGCTGCGTGTGGGTTTATGATAAACTAAAGTTATCCTGCACTTGCAGTGCACTTGGAAAATGAATTTATCTCCGATGCATTGTGGAAGTTCATTCCATGAAGCAATTCAGCTAAATGCTGAGCTGTTCGACTGTTAAAGGAATATTCAACTTAGCTAAAGATAGAAAACATCTTAAATTGGGTGTGGGCGTGTGTGGAAAAATATAAAAGGAGGAAATGACTGGATTCAGTGTAACTATGTATGAATGCAACAGTTGCTTTTCTAGAAAAAAGCAAAGTATTTTTTGATAAAGAGAAGTGTTTCATAGTACAGTTTAGTCATACATTTAACGATCCTTCAGCCCATTTTTTAGGCTTAAGGAAAAGAATAATGTAAGTTTCCTGTGTGGAGTTGGTAATGTTTGCATAAGTGATGTTACCTTTGCATGGCTTGCTAAAAACATAATTCATAACAGTTACTTTAGTGACAGATTTGCCTATTACACAGTAACATTCTGTTATTCATCATTGTTTCGGACTTTTTTCCTCCATTTGTACATTGCTATGCACTTCCTTTCAGTTAAACTTGATTATTCTGCCTGATGTGCTAAAAGAGGAATTGCTGAGTACTTAGTTTGGATGGTTGTATTTAACTGTGTCTATTCTTGTGGCAGATATCCTTCATATAAACACAGAATTCATTACATCTATCAAGTGCTTTGGGAGAACTACGGCCATGCTGAATAAAATTACCCATTTTCCATTTTACTTCTACTTTTGTACCAGATTTGGTTTTGCTGTTGAGATGTCCTGTTCTAGTTCCTGAAAGATATTGAGAGTACTGTTACAAAGTAGTCAGCTGGGCTTTTTTTCCTCCTCGTTAAATAGAAGCTCAACGTTCGGATTTCCCATGTGAAGTCATCTGTCATCCTTTTTTTTCCTATTTCTACTATTCTGAAATAATTCATTATCGTCCAAGATACTGTAATCCAAGATCTAGAGCTGATCAGTGAAAACTGTAGTGCTCCATGTATCAACAGCATTCAGTTTCTTTGCCCCTTTAGAAGCCTTCTGGGAATTGTGGTGCAGTTAATAAACAACCTGCAGTTCAGTTTCATGGAATAATTGGCAGCTTTCAGGCAAGGAAACCCAAGGATTCAGTTTTTGCACTGAAAAGTGCAAATACCAAGTTGAACAGTAACTCTGATTTGTTGTTCCTGTTAGAGTCTTGTATTGGAAGGTTGCAGGGACTGGATCCAGGGAGTGCCTGCTGGGCAAGGAGACCTCCTCTGCTGGAGAAGGTGCCTTCACTGGTGGTTTGCTGGGTGTTCTCTGGAGAAATGGAAAGGGAATTCTTAGAATTTCATGGCCTTACATGGGTTTTCTCACCCTGTGACCATTTCATGCTTGCAAAATGAAAAATCTCTCAAGAGAATCTGTTCATATGGCTGTAGAAAGTGTTTCTCCCAATACTGGGTCTTGATAAGGAGAAAACTTTTCCATTGCTTGGAGGCTGGGGCTGTTTCGTGCCTTTGAGGGCCTCAAGAGCAGTGCAAGGACTTTGGGTGGAACAACTCCTTTGAAACAACAGTTTACCTTCATACTGATGATTTTCTCCCTGGAGTCTAAAGATATCAATTCAAAGCTCCAACTCTGTGAAGAGGCAAATCTCATAATGGTATAGCTGATTAGCACACTTGGGTGATTGCTCTAAGGATGCCTGCAAACTGCCTGTCCTGAACACCAGTGAGAAGGAGATGAACAATGAAAGCTGGCCCAGAGGCAGCAGTGCTCTGGTGGTGGATGCCATTACCTGTAGGTATTAAACAGCTGCTCGCATGCTTCAGTTGTGTTCCTTGGTGTTTAACACCACTGGTGTTCAAAGTCCAGTAAAACCTTGGGACACAAGTGCTGGAAGTGAGGAGTTGCTTTCTGAGTGAGCCATGAGGCTTCCAGTTCCTGCAGGATTCTGAGAGGTGCAAAGGAGAGTTTAAGGTACTGTATTTTTGACTATTGGATTTTTTTTAAAAATTGTGAAGCACCACAGCCTGAGTCTGAGTTGTTGTACCTTCTCATTGCAAGGTTTTACCATAATTCATAAAAGTCTTTCAGGATGCAATGTTTTTGCTCCTTCAGCATTTACATGGCTCTTCATCTGTTAGACCCAATGGTAATTTTATCATTAATTTCAGAGTCAGGCATATTTTAATCACAGCAGCTGTCAATCAATTATTTCTTTTTATGTTTATTTAATAACAGAACTGCAGGAGACCTCAGCAACTGTAACCAAGGTGGAGCCCTGATTTCTCTGTTTATTACAAATTAAATTTGTGAGGATGTGCCCCTAACCCAGACAGTGCTTGATCCACAGAGCAGCTGGAATTATGAGGAGGTGGCTCATGAGTTAGGGGCAAAGTGTGATGGTGCATTGCTTTTGTGAACCATGCTTTGTTTAGATGTCATTTGTATTTAAACAGGGTACAGGCCACAAGCCAAATTCATATTCCTGAGTTTGCTGCTTTATTTCTGTTGCCTTGGAAGGCTGTGTAGTTACAAGAGCAGAATCAACCCTGTGTTTGGGGCTGAAAGTTCACTTTTAGTATCTTGTATATTGCCATTTAATGTCAAAAATTATGTAAATGCAGGTTTTGTTTAATTCATGCATCTTCATTGTGCAAAACCAGTTACTGATCATGGACTTTTTTTAACAAGACTTATTAATCAAAAATATTTTACTTATATAGCCCTTCTCATGTCTTCTGGGAATCCATTTGAATTTTATTTAGGTTCCATTTAGGGTACAGACAGAGATGGCAACTTCGCTGCACTGCTGTGATTTGACTCCAGGTTTCCAGAGAAGAACAGATGCTGCTTTAATCCACTGTAGCACAAAGCCCCAGTATTACGTTAAAGGGGAATGCAAATTTAGCTAAATAAATCCTTTTGCTTCCTTACAATAGACAAAAGACTAGAATCGTTCTCATGGAATAGTTGTAGAGATGTCTTTAATAAAAATAGAGTAAAAAAGACGTGCTTTGGTATGATAAAGAAAATCAAACCATTTACTCCCTGAGAGAGAAGCAGAAAATTAGAATGATGGCTTTGATAGCCTTTACTACAGGAAATTGATGTATTATATCTGTTAATGAGATTCTTTCAGTAGTTCAGTGTCATCCCAGTTAAATTCGTGCTTATAAACAAAGGACACAATTCCCAGTTGCCTTCTGCTGCGCAAGCACAAACAAAATGCCAGAGTTATGATCTGACTTCCATTTACATCAGTGCCTGCATACAGGGCATGGCCATAGAAAAAGAATCCTAAGCTCATTTTGAGGGGTGCTTGCATTATTTAGTCCAAAAAATTCCAGTGGCCCCTAAAACTCACCAGATTAACAGGGATGGATGTGTCATGAACACAGAAAAAGAAAACCAACTTCCTTCTGTTTGTTAATATATCCATGACCTTTCCAGTCATCCTCACACAAGGCAAAGGCAGCAAGGATGCAAAGCTGATGGGTTTTCTGTCGCAGAGAGGGTTTGCAGCCAGCCCTGACTCTCCACTACAGGAGCATTCACAGTTTGTTTCCAATTTAATTTTCACTCCCCACCTTTATGGCAGAACAGACCCAGCTCCATCTCAGATCACACGGAGAGCTGGAAATGGCACCAGGACTCTGAACTGGGTTTAACTTGAGTGCAGCGATGCTCTTCAGTAGCCTGGAGTAGGAGTGGTTATAGCAGAGATCATTCTCTTGTCATGGTCAGGTTGGGACAGGCCATGCCAGTGCCTGCACAGAATTCCAAGAGTACACCCAGGGGAAGGAATGGATGATTTAGTTGGAAGCTGTCCTGCCTTTAAAGATAGTACCAGAGACAGGGTTTCCCTCCTTGGTTGGGGATTGTGATCGGGAAGTCATCCTTCAAACGAGAGGGACAGTGGTGTTCCTGATCCAACTGCAGCTCCCAGGGATCTGAGTGCAGAGAACAGGCCTGCATAAATCCCTGACCTTCTGGTCATGTTGCAACCTAAGAATAGGTTTTCTCTAAGTCTAACATCACTCTATGTTCTCAATCAGGAATAAAATTATTTTTCTTTCTGTGTGGTTCTTCATTATAGTAATGTGCTGTGAATTGGCTGTTGAATTTCCATTCTAGAGGTGTCTGGGGTGGTTCTAATGCTTCAAAGTTACCTTTTCACAAGGTGTTAAATGTTAGATAATCTCAGCTGTTCTTGGATTTATGAAAGGAAGTTCATTCTTTTTGTTTATATTTTCTTTTCTTGTATTTTACTCTGTGAGTCTTGTTTAGAAGATACCACTGATTTCGAGCATTAATAGAAACTGGTTTCAAGAAGGAGCTGATTTTAATACTCTTAGATTTGAGAGAATGGGATTTTACAGCTGATAGTTTCCTGTTAATACTAGTCATTAATGCCTTGTGAAGTGAGAGAGAACAGAGGATTACCTGGACTTAGTGGAACTTGTCCCACATGATGACAATGTGATGCAAACTTGGATTCTTTTCTTGTTATTAAAAAGTCATTAAGATGTTTTTGATTAGGTTAGCCTAGAAGAGAAGTATTCCAGGTTTTCCTACCATGGTGCAGCATGTTATGCAAGATCATTTCTCATTGTCTTTGGTTGAGATTTTCAAAAAGGAATCTCACTGCCGAGGCCACCCTCATTTCACAAAGTGGTGACCTTTGTTTTCAGGAACTGGGCTTATACCCCTCTCCCAAAAGACACTTTTCCACTGTGGAAAGATCCGTGAACTTTGCCGTGATGAAGAGCCTATAGATGACCAAGAGTTACCCAAGTTGTGTATTTTAGACTCGCCTTCTATTGTGGTTGAGCAGCCTCAGGTGCAGCCCCAGCTAATCCAAGCTGCATCCCCATCACAGACATTGGCACAGAGTATTCCTGAGCTGGGAGGGACCCACAGGAATCCTCGAGTCCTGCTCTAAGCAAAAGGCAGTGCAGGGTGTTGGTGGTTCTGGGGGCCAACAGTGCTGAGCAGCTGTGCTGCACCCAAAGGAAGCTGCAGCGTGCCCTGCACAGCCCAGAAAATGCTCCTCTTCTCTGTGTGCGCAGTAAAAGATTTCCAGGGCAGGAATTGCTACCTGTGTTACTCCTTCGTTGTCATCAGTGAGGTGAGTCAGAAGTTCTATTGAAAGCCTACACTTAATTCCTCTCTGACAGAGAAAGAGCTGTAAAATGTATAGACTCAGCATAATGGGGAGGAAATGTAAAAGGAAGGAAGTTTGTGAATGAGAAAAAGCATCTGTCAGCTCTTTAGCTGATTTAGAGGTTGTGAGCAATCTTTTGAGGTCTCCTTTCTACAAGAGTGAAGATTTATGTGTGTATCTTTGGGTATGTCTGCAAATACCTTCTGTGTTTGAACACATTACCTTGAATCTAAGCATCATCTACAGCACTGTCTTTTCCACCAAGCCCCATACTTCCAACAAAAAAATCTCCTATTATTTAGTTTCCTTAAACACTGTGTTCTGTAGACTCTGATATAAACCCTGGGTGTGCAGCAGAGGATAAAATCTCCCTTTTATGAGGATGCCTGTGATTACAGAGAGGTGAGCAGTGCTCCTGTTCCAGTGGGTTACAACACCTCTCTCCTGGTGTGTGCAGAGTGCTCGTTCCAGTTCCTGCTCTCCCTGGCTGGGTCACAACACCCTGAGCTTCACTGAGAGCAGGAACAAGTGCTATGTTCTCATCCTTTTCTTTCCTACCTGCTGAGAGTTTCTCATGCCCATTTGCACTTAAACATTTCAAAATAACATTGTTTTCCTTTAGAGAAAACTGATAGGGTTTCATTCTCTTTTTGGGTTGGTTTTTATTTTTGGGGACTTGGCACGGTTGGCAGTCAAAGTGGAGGGTTTGTGCAGTGATTAAAATAGAGTGGGACTTTTATATTATATATACTTTCAGATTCAGTTAGATCAATGAGAGGTTTCTCTGATCAGACTTCTAAAGCCCATCCTCCTTTTGGATTGGCTTTTTAAAGTATGTTACTCTGTAATTTTTTGAGTTTTATCTGTAACTACAGAGGGAGGTCAACCAACCACTAGAAGTTGAACAGTCCCTTTCTAATTTTAAAAGAAGATAATTTTGGCCAACTATTTCTTAAATCCTAGAGAGACAGCAAAGTATCTCATGTTCATCAGTGACATTGTTTGAAAGCACAACTCATTAGATAATAACAATATATGATAAGTCATTGAAAGGAAATCCTTCGATTGTTCTAAATAGGTCCTTTTTTACAACATTAATTTGCTACAGAAGTTAAAATATGGTCTAAATGAACACATTTGTTAGTGCTCTGAGACTTTACTCAATGCAGTGTCCAGTAGAGAAAGATGGTTTTGTTGTCATTTCTGCTGCATGGACCCTCTGCATGCTCTTTGTTTATGCTGATTCTTAATTTCCCTCACAGACATACTGGTAAAGGCTGGTCTGCTCAGAAGCTGTTCCTGGCACTCGGTGCTGTGTTGTACTTGTAAGCATTTCAAATAGTGCAGGGCCAAACCTTTAAAGTGAGTCAAGCCATAGCCTTTATCAGGTGTACTTATCTGAGATAGTTTTAACTATCTATTTAACTAGAACCTTCTAAGTGTGAAATTTCTGGGCCTGAAATGTTGACTCATTAAACAGGACTTTGTTAAGCATCTTCAAAGTGTTTCTATCATATATGGAACAGAAGAGGGGAAAGAAGAGTTTTATCCACCAAGACCTGGCTGGGAAGAGGAAATCAGTGCTTGTCTCTGGCAGAACCGGATTGCCAGCAAGCTGATTGCTCAGCAGCAGTGCCATTCTCTCAGCCCTTCCTGGGACAGGCTTGACACAACAGCTGAAGAGGTGAAAGAGGAGGATGACTGGCACAGGACACCAAGGATTCTTGCATTGTATCAAATGCTGGTTCAGCTGTGTGTGCAAATCAGGGTTTTTCAGCTGCAGACACTAAATCTTCCTTTTTAAACTTAGCAGTGTCTGAAGGGCGTGTCATATAATCAGTAGAATGTGTGCTAATATTTTACTATATTCAGTACATGTCATATATAGTGTGGGTTTGCTAAATTAAGAGGATTTCTGCTGATGAATGGTGTAGGTAAATAAATTGTAAATAGTTGAGGTCAAATTCTACTACAGCTGCATTGAGAAACTCCACAAATTTTTCAAGCTTATCGTATTGTGTAAAAGTTTGCATAGCAGGGGCAGGACAAAGTCTGCAGTGGGAGGCAGACCTTCACAGATTTGGTTAAGTGATCCTTCCCACAGACACCACAGTTACATTAAAATTGTGAGCTTTAGTCCATGTAAGAAACAAATCATCCTTTTGAAGCATACAGGACATTTTCTGATGTTAATGTGTTTGATGCTGACACTTCAAAAAGAAGAAATGGCCATTAAAAAACCTTCAAAAATTGTAAAGCTTGGGCTGGTTTGAGCCACAAGCCTCAAATTATCACCCCATAGTCATCTTTTAATAATATCCATTTTTTAAAGAGTTGTTGCTGAATAAACATACGCTGGGTGATGATTAACACAGATTGGCAGCGAGTGATGCTGGCTGACTTCCCCTGAGACAGAAGTGAACATTTGTAGGCTGTACCCAGGTTCTGTCGGTGCTGCCAGTCCCCTTGTTACTTTTGCTAAATAATGACAATAAAATACAGCTTTGCCTTCAGCAGGGAGGTTCAGGAGGTATCGAATGGTACTGGGGAGGGCTGGTTGGGTGGATCCTTCTGTAAGTTCTTGTGTCTGATGGCCAGTATGCTGCCACTGTTTGACAAAGGTGATCTGAGAGCTGATTAACCTTCCTTGTGCTCCTTAAAAGCTGAAGATAGTCTCAAGAAAGCTCTTCCCAAAGGGATATTCTTAGTTCTTAACCCTGTTGTGTCCTTGCCTAAAATGGGTGAGTTGTTGTTTGGCTCTGTTTCCATCTCGCCACTGTCCATCTCCCTGTCAGAAGATACAGCGCATTCATTCCTGCATTCTGCTTCAGTGGGGAGAAAAGAGCCTCTCATCTTTCACTCTGCTCTCTGCTGCTCCTGATGGCATCTAGGAGTGTGGGTCAAAATGCCCTTTTTCAAAAAGCGTTTTTGTTAATGCCTTTTATGGGATTACTTAGTGAGAATTACAGCTTGGCAGTGTCCAGGGCATGGGCGCCGGGGTTGTTGTGTGGTTTTGGAATCAGGGCTTGGAGCAGGGAGCAGCTGCAGGTTTGCAGGGCACTTGGGGTACCTGCCTGTGGAGCTCTGCCCTCCCTCAATGGCTCTCAAGACTGTTTGGCTCAGTCTGCTGTTATTGGCACTCTCACCACAGAATATTACAGAATAAGTGACTGCTTTGTTAGGGTTTGCTTCTGAGACACATGCAAATGGTGTCTGGATTTTTTTTGCAATGATATTTAACTTCAGTCAGATGAATTACCTGGGACATTACTTTGATGTGCATTCAAAGGTTTCATTTGTTTTGAACAGAAACAGCTGAATTGAGAGTGCACTGGAAGTAAAACACATTGGTCAATATTTCTTTCCTGGATCAAAGCTTTTGTCACTGCCTGCAAATGCTGTTGTCCATCATAATGGCTTTGAACTCTTGGCAGGGTGTATTTGAAGGTAGATTGGTTTGTTAATGTTATTGTGCTTATTGAATTCGGGGATTTGTGTAAGTTCTTAATATAATTGAATTCTGTTTACTAGACAGCACAAACCAGACATGGCAGTAAGGACTAGGTTCTTGTTCAAACTGTACTAATAATAAACTTCTGATCAAATATTCTCACACATTGGGGAATATTATATTGGGGGGTGGAGAAAAATGCTAAACCATGGCTTGTGTGAAGTACATATGGCCAGTTCTGCATTTTGAGAAGTTAATGGAGAACATTTGGTAGGGTAATTGGAGAGAATACAGTGCACACATCAGAGCTTTAATTAAATGCACCTCTGTTTGTGGCAGAGAGCAGCACAGGTACTGAAGCACAAGGCAGCCTTGGGTGTACCCTGTGCCAAAGGAGTGCTCGTGTGAGATGCAGTTCTGTCGGGAGGCACAGCTTCAGACAGCAGAGTTCTGCTTGCACTTGTCACTTAAAATTACACATTCAAATCAGGGATTCATTGCACTTGTAAAGGCAAAGTTATGTGCAAGAAATTAACTTTTGGAGAGGTTTGTTCCTATGTGGAATGCCCACATTTGGCCTAAACATTTTTGCTATTTGAGTGGCTTGTTTCAGCCATCCTGTTGGAAGTGTCTGGCCATACCAGCTGCTGCAGCAGCTGCCATCCTGCTTCTCTCTGTTACCCACTTGCTTCCACGGGCGAATTCTGGTCTGCATTCTCTGGGCTAGGTAGAGAATTTGGATCTATTTTAAGTGGAAATCTATAATTAGGAGCTAAGATCACAGTTTGACTGGTTTTAACCTCCACATTTTAAAAGGAGATGATTGGTGTAAAACAGATGTGTAGCAATTCTTCCTCCCTGGGCATTTGGACCTGTTTATACAGAATATTTATTTTTGAGTGAGGCAGAAGTTTTACTGGAAATGATGTTTATGAAATGAGATTTTAATGCAGAAAGCTTCAGTCTGTGGTTTGCATTTAAATCCATCTCATAAATCATAAGGCAGAGTCCCAAGAAGGTATGTGGATACTTCAGCTGTGAATATGTTAGTGTTTATGGACAGAAAAGTTTCTGGGACAAAGAAGATGAGTTTGCTGAATTGTTCTTTGAGTAGACGTGACTTCAAGGGAACCAGCTTTACATGCATTTTTCCTGAAGGGAAATAAATTGTGTGGATCCAGAGAAAAGTAGGCAAGTGAGAGAAGGATGGATGTGGCTGAGGAATTTTATGAAGAACCACTCAATGCAAATGCTTCACTGTTGCAACAAATAAAATAAAGTATTGATTCTTCATTAAGCTCAATTTGAATTCAGGCTGTGCTGACTACCTGGAGTTTTACTGCTGCTCTACCACAGCCCTGCTTTAAAAACTCCCTGCTTCCCAAAGAACAGAGCCCTTGAATTGTCATGGCCAAGCTGAGTGGATTTATCACCTTGTGCTGACTAGAATTTTAAAGCTGAGCATGGTTTTGTTGCTGTATTTGTAATACTCGTGCTGCCTTTCCACAATGTAGAAGAAAATAAATTTATTCTGTGTACCCTTGAATTTGTGTTCATGCTTCTAAGGATCTGAAATGCTATGGAAGAATCTTTAAAGATGGAACAGCACAAACTTATTATACTGTCATACTTCTCTTTGTGTCCAAAACAGTTTTTTAATAGGATTAATATAATGCTGATTGGTTCTCATGTGTGTACTATCCAGTTGTTAGGGCCTGTTTTCAATTTCATGTCTTTATATGACACTGTTGAAAGTCCATTCTGAAAGAGTGATGAAAATAATACTGATTTCAGAGAATGCTGGTTGCTGAAACAGCTTCCCAAGCATTTGCTCTGTTCTGCTGGGAGAGTCTTCTTGGTTCTATTTTAGAATGTCGCATGCAGTTTGGGTTTGGCATTTGCATTATTTAGAAACATGTTTCATTTCTTTGTTCCAAACTAAATCTGCAGCAAACTGGTTTGAACATTTGGGTGATTTCTGTAAGCATATGTTCCCATTATCTTCATCTTTTAGTTCTAAAAATGCACAGGGGCACTTGACTTGTAAACTGGGGGTTTCTGGGGTGAGAGGCAGCACTGAATCATTCCTTGCATGTGATGTTATTGTTATATACTTCCTTTTTATATGCACGTAGTGCTAAAGATAAGGTTCTGGGCCTCAGGAGGAAAGGGACTTTCTGCTTTTCTGGTTATCAAATGTCTGTCTTTCATAGTATAAAGTCTCTGACAGATAAATTCTTGTGCCTCTGCATCCAAACCAGCAGCTCCTCTGGTCATTTTGCCATTAGTCAGTGGAACAGATAAATCCATACTCATGGAAAAGCCTGGGGTTTGCTCCTTACTGGAATTCACATATTTTTTAAGATTTCCATTTTAAACTCAAATGTTGAAGTTCTCATATTTTCAAAATTTTGTCTTTATTGTGCTTTTTCCCCCCTTTTTTTTCACTTTGCTAATAGTTTGGCAAGATTTGAAGGAAAAAGAAGATGTGAATATAAAAATGAAAAATGAAGAATGACAGTAGCTAGTCAAACATCCTGAATAATATGTTATTGTTTTAAAATCTGGTAGTGGATTTAGTGTACTGGTGCTAATTACAGCCTTTTGTGATTAGAAGTAATAATTGGAAGTGTAAAATGAGAGCCAGGGAAGAAAAGACCTGCCAGGTTTGTGCTGCTAAAATGCCCGGAGAGGAAATGTTTTATTTTAGTCATGGCTAACCACACAACTGGAGAGGGAGAGAGGAGACAGAGCTTCTTCTTATTAGGTAGTTCTTGAAAGGAACTCATCCCCTGAATTGTGGGAAATGACTGAAAAATCAGGACCTTTTCCTAGCAACAGCAGCTCCTCCCCTTTTTGCCAGCTTGGATTTTTTTAAGGGTATTATAAGCTGAGGTTTATGCAGGAAGAAATTTTCAGTTTCTGATAAAATGCTGATTCAGTCAATGCTGGCAACTGTTTCAAAAAGCTATTGAGTTGTATAAGGTTTTTCAATTGCGCTATTTAAAATTTTTGTTTATGCAAAGTCATATTAATAATACTAATTATTTTTAAATATTTCTGCTTCTAAATATCTCTGCTTCTTTGTAAAATACTTGCAAGCAACCTTTCACTTTTTTTGGCTTGGCAGATTATGAATTTCTGTTTTCTGCTGAAACAGAAGTGCAATAAAACAGTTGGACTTATAGGTTAATTTCAACTGTTTTGCATTCTCCTAATATTACACAGTTAGAATATTCAACAAATTGCTGGGCTCACTAGTAATATGCAGTTGCACACTGCAGAGAGATAAACCAAATTAATCCACTAGATTTTATTTTTAAACAATGAAATTATCAGTAATTGTACTGGACATGTCTGGCAGGTAGCAGATGCCTCAAATTGGAGACCTTCATTAAGAAGCTGTTAATAATTCCAGTTGGGACTTATAATTAACATTTCTTTAATATAATATATGTGTATATATGTATAGTAAAAGCATAAGTAATAATAATTAACAGTATTTACATTGTCCATTTTTGTAGTGTGCTTAATATACTTAATTTCTCACTCATCAGAGAGAGGCAATGTGTGCAGGGTGTGGAAGTGAAGCAGTGCTGGAGAGGTGTCCCAGCTACTCCCTCAGTCCCAGGGAGGCTTCTCCTGGTTCTTGCTGCCAGCCTGGAGCAGAATCCTTGACATTTTTGTGTGTTGGCAGTTTCAGTAAGTGCGTAGATAAAAACCACCCTCGTAACCCTGCAGTGGCTGCCTCGTGTTCTGAGTCTGTGTGGGAGTTCCAAAATTGTTGGCTTGGAGGAGCCCTCTCAGGCCACTGAGTCCAGCCATTCCCCAGCACTGCCGAGGCCACCCCTGCCCCTTGTCCCCAGGTGCCACATCCACAGGGATTTTAAACCATCCTGCCCAGGGAGCAGAGCACCTGTCCAGAGCAGCCAGTTCCTCCAGGACAAGGCTGAGAGGAGCAGTGCCAAAGGCTTTGCTGAGGTCCCAGCAGGTAACATGCACAGCCTGTCCCTCACCACTAAAGCAGGTCACCTTGTCACAGGAGGAGAGCAGGTCGGTCAGGCAGGACCTGCCCTTCCCAGCCCCAGGCTGGCCAGGCCTGATCTCCAGGTTGTCCTGTGTTGACACTCAGGGTGACTCGCTCCGTGACCTGCCCAGCACTGAGGTCAGGCTGGCACATCTGGAGCTCCCCAACCTCCCCTTCCCACCCTTCTTACAGATGGGTGTTTTGTGCTTGATAACCTCCAGTTAGCCAGGCTAACTGCAGGGAAATGCTCAGAGTTGGCTCAGTGAGCACTGCTGCCAGCTCTGTGCTGCTCCCCTCAGTGCAGCAATCCAGCTTGTCATCCTTACAGCTTCACACAAGTCATATTTGTTGACATATTTTTCTTCTCCAAACATATGTAAAGTAGAAGAAGAAGAAAGCAAGCTGCTTTTCTTTGCCAGTGAAGTTTCACTTTAATGAAATAATTCATATGGAGCTTCAGCTGCTCCTGGGAGGCTGGGAAGAGCTGAGTGGGGGGAAGCCTTAAAGCCTGTGCAGGGGTGTTTGCTTGGATGGGCTGCTGTTGTGCCTGTTGTAAAAGGTAATTACTCCCATGCTTCAAAGGTCAGGTGGCAGGGAATAGGCTCATGAGCAAAATGAGATCAAGCATTATAGTCAGTCAAGCATCACATTTATACCTGGAAAAAGTATAAAAGGCAAACTAAAAATTAAGAAGAAACCCTTAACTGTAGTCAGAACTATGGGCAGACATCCTTCCAACTTCTCATTAGGGCAGTACCCTTTTTGTTGAGGAAAAGGTTAAGGGATCCATCGAAGGTAGCATTATTTAAATGTCAACAGGAGGTTATAATCAGCTTGGAAGGGTTGTTAAATAGTTCACAATTCAAGGGTGAGGAAGGCAGAAAACGTCAACAGAACCTAAGAAGATAATTCCAGCCTTCCTGTTAAAAACAAATTTGCCATGCTTGTATGGAAAGTACTTACAAATAAACTTGCAGCTAGGATGTGGTGTCCAAAATAGCACAGCTCACAGCTGGCAGAACAGAGGAAGGAATTGCAGTGTTTAAAGAGAGAACGTGAAGCAGCTCAGTATCAGACCATGTCTCTAATGGACGCTTCAGAGAGAATGATCTGTTTGTTTGTAGCGGGTGGTTACACAGTTTCAATGTCACCGGCAGAACTCTGGATAGTTTATCATTTTTAAGTTGAAAGCCAGCTGTATCACGGAGGGAAAGGGATTAGTTTCCTGTCAGCTTCCTTTTTGGAAAAAGCAATGTGTGCACACTGCAAATATTTCCAGCTTGGGTTAAGTATGTTTGAAAATACCTTTTGGTTGGAGTCATATTTTGATGGGCAAAGAGAGAGGATTTGCTTTCAGTTTTGCATGTTTATAGAAGCATTTTAAGAAATCTAAGGGGCTTTTTTTTTCCCCTTCCCTTTAAAAAGTACAAACTGTTCAAGCTGGGAGAGTTTGGCCGGGGTTAACCCTCAGCTCTTCAGTCGGTGGAGAACATTCTTTCAGAAATTGCTCTGTACTTTTTGAAGGGACAGCTGAGAGACAACAGGAGAGCTTTGGTTTTTAAGTACATATGAATGAAGGAAAAAAATACAGGGTGGGGTGGGAATGTGGAGTTTTACTTCTTTGGAGTTTGGATGTACCATTCCTAAAACAAAAGGTGGAGGAAGTGCTGCAAGTGCTTGTATTCGTGCATATGTGAAGTGTTTGCTGAGTCTTTTGAGGGATTAAAAAAAAGAGTAAAATTTCATTTTTCTGTCAATGCTCTGTGTACACAGGATGAGACAGACAGTAAATAGTGCTATGAAACATGAAAAGATGGAAGAGTGAAAGTGCAATGTGAGAGTGCGCTCCTGCAAATATAACCCAAATACAAATTGCTATTAGTCATCAGTACTCCAGAATACACCTAGGGCTCGGTTTTAGAATATTTCCTATTGTGTGCAACCCTTTTAATATAAAAGGTATTTTTCCTTTCCTTGATTCCTTAGCAAGCATTCGTGAAAACAAAGTAGTGTCTTTGCCAGATAGGTGCTATTGAGCTTTCTTCACCTGAAACCATGTTGCTTTCATTAGCTAGAAACACCATCCCTTGGGATGCTTTTACTCCAAAACCTGCCAAAAGTATCCCGTGGGAGCAGTCTTTCACTAACAGGGAAATAAATGAGATTTCTCTTGCAAGTACTTTTTCCCAGCTTTGGTTTCTAGAAACATCATAGCTCTCAAGATCCATTAAATCCCAATATCCATGAAAGTAATCCTTTTATGTCAAATTGTAACATAAGGGTAACAAAATACTGCTTTAATTGGTCAAAGCAAAGAAAGACATAAATAAGCATCTGTCATTTTGAATGGAAAAGCTTGGAAATGAGCAGTCTTTTAAGAAATTAGAAGTTTTCATTCATTTTACAGAGTAGTCCTGAGTGACTTACTCAGGATGATATTAGTAATTAGTATATAAAGTTAAATAATGCTTGAAACCTGCATTCTCTTGTTTGACTCATGCTCTGAAGATGTCACGGGCATGACAGATTGAGACTTGCAAAAATTAGAGAAAAACTGCAGCAAAAACTATGGTGTTTGTCATGAAAGCCACGTTACTTGTAACCACCTGCATGTAAACAACAAAACTTGCTAGATGCCTACACAAAATGAAACTAAAGCAAAACTGTGCTGTTTGCTGTTGAGAATTTTGGTGTGCTGGACTCACCCGAGGCTTTTGCTGTCTCTCTTTTGTTGTGCAGCGTTGAGGGGGAGGCTCCCAGCAGCGAGACCGGCACGTCCCTGGATAGCCCCTCCGGCTACCCGCAGGGCCCTATAACGCACAGCTCCGCCCTGAGCCCCGAGCACTACGAGCACCCCTACGGGCTCTACTCCATCGCGCCGGGCCAGCAGCGAGCCCGCCGGCCCAAGCTCCAGCACTCCACCTCCATCCTGCGCAAACAGGCCGAGGAAGAAGCCATCAAACGGTCCAGATCGCTTTCGGAGAGCTATGAACTCTCTTCAGACCTACAGGATAAGCAGGTATCTGAGCTCTGGTACCTCGCTTGTGTCTGTGAATTGGGAGGGGTCTTTTCTAGCAGCGCTTCAGTTGGGACTTTTAACTCCGTTGTTCTTTGTCCCATACACCTTTCCTCTCCTAGAGAAAAGGGTAAAAGATATTAACAGTTTAAGTAAGATTTAACAGATTTAACAGTTAAAAGTAAAAACAGTTCTCGGAACTGAGATTTTATGCTCCAGGAGCGTACTAGAATGTAATCATGCAAAATATTTTTCTAAGAAAATGAGTCATTTTGAAACCTGGGTGTTTTTGTTGTCATAGAAAGGAAGGAAGAGCTTATTGCAACTGATATTCTCTTATATCTGTGAGGTGGATAATATACTTTTGTATTTTATGGTGGAATTTGTAGATGACTATTCTGTTCATTATTGGAGTTTTGAGTTTTTACTTTCAAAACAAACATGTGTAAAGTATATTAAAGTGGTTATGAGAGTTAAATGTTTTTGTGAGACTTTACCCTTGTCCCGAGCTGCACGAAGTGACGAGGGGTGCGCGTGTTCCCTGGCAGGTGGAGATGCTAGAACGGAAGTATGGGGGCCGTCTGATCACCAGACATGCTGCCCGCACCATCCAGACCGCCTTCCGCCAGTATCAGATGAACAAGAACTTTGAGCGCCTGCGCAGTTCTATGTCTGAGAACCGCATGTCAAGGCGCATCGTCCTGTCCAATATGAGAATGCAGTTTTCCTTTGAAGGACCTGAGAAAGTCCACAGCTCCTACTTCGAGGGGAAGCAAGTTTCTGTTACAAATGATGGGTCAAAGCTGGGCTCCCTGGTACCATCAGAGTGCAATGAGCTCGGGGAGACGGCTACCATGAAGTCCCCGGCAGCATCCACTGATTTCACTGACGCTATAACAGAACTGGAGGATGCATTTTCCAGGCAGGTGAAATCCCTGGCTGAATCCATCGACGATGCGCTGAACTGCCGCAGTCTGCATTCAGATGAAATCCAGAGTGCGGAGCAGGTCAGGAGCCGGGAAATGGAGAGGGAGAGCTGTGCCCCAAGCAAACCGGCGATCCACAATGTGGATCACAGGAAGCTGGACGAGATGACGGCGTCCTACAGCGATGTCACGTTGTACATCGACGAGGAGGAGCTGTCCCCACCTCTGCCACTCTCCCAGTCCGTGGACAGACCGTCCAGCACGGAGTCAGACTTGAGGCTCCGCTCCGTGAACTCTTCCCAAGAGTACTGGTCCATGACCCACAAAGATGATAAGATAGACACTGATACGAGCTGCAGGAGTACCCCATCCCTGGAATGTCAGGAGCAGAGGATGAGGATGGATCACCTCCCTCTGCTCACTATCGAGCCGCCTAGTGACAGTTCCGTGGACTTGAGCGATCGCTCAGAGAGGGGCTCATTAAAGAGACAGAATGCGTATGACCGAGGCATCACCAGCCAGCAAGGCAGCCCTAAACATATCCCTCACAGCATTCCTGCCAAGATCATCACCCGGGAGGAGCAGGAGGCCAGGCACAGGGCTAGGCCCATCGACAGTCACTTGGCCATCAATGGCACAGCAAACAGGCAAAGCAAATCAGAGTCCGATTACTCTGATGGAGACAACGACAGCATCAACAGCACTTCCAACTCCAATGATACAATAAATTGCAGCTCAGAATCCTCTTCTAGGGACAGCCTAAGGGAGCAAACCTTGAGCAAACAAACCTACCACAAAGAGACTCGCAACAGCTGGGATTCCCCTGCCTTCAGTAACGATGTTATTAGGAAACGCCATTATAGGATTGGGCTGAATCTGTTTAACAAGTAAGTACAGCAGTTCCTGCCTTCCTCTCAGTGTCACTGAGAATGAGCCAGGAATATTTTTCTTGTGTCAGGTAAGGTAAAACTAGTGTCTGGTACTGACCTTTCAGTGAATAAACAAGGTGCTTGAGGTGGTTGTTCATGTTCAAGTTCATGTTGATGCCTTCATAGTTTAACAGTTTCAGAAAATAAAGAAAAAATATAATTATGTGTATACAAATGGTAATAGATTATTGAAGATTAATCCAACTCCTTTCTTGGGGAAAAATACAGTGGCTTGATCCTGATCCATTTTTTGGTGTTATGTTATAAAAAATTCAGATTTCTTCCTGCCCTAATCATGTAGGTGGTGTAAAACTCATCAGATGGGAATTAGAAACAGCATGCAGCATATGATGAGTTTCCTGTTTAACACTGGCAGGACCTGGAATTTGTTCAGTAGATTTCATTAAAACTGTGATGCTAAAAGCCAATGCACTGAATATTTTTTTTTTACTAAATGAATGTTTATCATTTATCACAGAACTGTCACAAAATTTGTATTTCTGCCTATGACTGATAGTTTTCCTGTGTTTTCCCTGTGGCTTGAGTGACTTCAGGCCTCCTTTTCAGGTATCAGGTGCTTTGATGTGTTTGGATTGATAGGTTGGTGGTTTCTCATGTATTTGTTGTAACATTGCAGACAATTAAAGCTTTTTGGTGCCATCACATGAGCTGTGCATTACAGCCCCAAGTCTAGGTGTAAACACTTTCAGGTTTAGCTTTTAATCTGCGTGAAAATGCCTTTATGGGAGCTTCCAACCAATTGGAATTATGTAAGTTGTAGGATTGCTGCTTGTGAAGTTGAATGGGTAGGAAAATACATCAATTAGCTCTTTTTTAGGAGATTTGAAAATAACATCCTTGACAGGGTATGTGGGGAGGAGAACATGTTGGTGCTGTTGGCTGACATTTAACACTTGGTGTTTGCCTGGGTTTTGCTCAGCAATTAAGCCTCGAGCAATCAATGCTCAGTGAGCCTCAGGCTTGGTGAGAATCTCTTGAGTCAGCTGCAGAAGGGTGTAGGGAAAAAGTGAATGGAAAAAGTGCTCAGGCGGCATGCAGGGGTGAATGAGAGCATTGGAAGCTGTCAGGTGCTGCTAGTGACACATCAGTAGGAGGCTGAAAGTGAAAAATAAACACCAGGAACAGGCAAGAATAGAGGCAGTTGTTTGAAACAGATCGAAGTGACCTTGCTGCACGGACTTGCACAAAGATAAACCTGTTTTCTCTGTTGTTGTGAGGTGATGTGCAGCCGTGAGTGCTGCAGGACAGGACTCTGCAGAACTCCAGGCAGCACCTCTGAGTGACATCTTTTGCTCTGTGTGGTTTCCTTTTCCCCACTGCATTTTATCTCCAGCACTGAAAGTGAACTGAAGATTGTCATTACTTTCTGCTGAGTCAATGTGATTCTATTGATTCCTCAGACAGTCCCCAAATATCCCACATATCCCACACGTCTTGGGTTTTGATTGTGGCCCTTCAAGTCTGAGGATTGTGACATTTTTATTAATGTGCAGTGTCAGGTGTTGAACTATCTTAGAGTGTGATGGTGCATAAGTCTATAAATTCTTTTGAAAAGGGATCTGGAGAACCTTCAAAGCTTTATTCTTGTGAAAGCTCAGGAGTCTCTAGAGAGTGCATCAGGTGGGATTGCAAACTGCATCCTTCAGTGAGTGGTCAGTGCGGTGGGCCAGGTCAATGCAGCAGAGTCACTTCACTGTCTTTTCACCACATTATCTTCACAAGACATTTATGATCGTAAAAAGAGGGAGCAGTGAGACTGTTGGCAGCAGCTCTTGGGAGGATGTGTGCTCCACCCAGGAGGAAGCACTGAAAGAAGTGGCTTTGAACTTAGCTAGAAGAAGGTAAGGTTTTTTCCAAATGTCTGCATCTACCAGAGGAAATTTTAGACCTGTCTTTTACAAGGAGTTCAGGTTAATTTCACCGTGTCTTTGAAATCTTCCTTGCAAATTAAGATCGCAAGCCTTAATTTTACAAGTGTCCTTTCTTTGTGGTACACAAAGCTTGGCTGAAATGCAAAGAATTAAGAACCTTAAAGAAGTGCATTAATTGTAGCAAACACTTCTGCTTTATTCAGCAGAAGTGGTAAAAGGATTAGGATTTTAAAAGCATGGAAAGTCACTATCATCACAATTGAAATTTCAATTTTTAGCTTTTCTGGCTTTCCTATTTTAATAACAATTTTCAGAAGCCAAAGGGCAGTTTTCTTATCAGAGGCCCTTTGTTAGGCTAGGCAGTTATGGGTGGGTTAAAAGTTGAGCACAGCTGGTGGTCCAGTTCACTTAATCACTGATAGATGCAAAACATCAGTAGCACAAAGCTCCCTGGAGAATGGACAACATAGGACATTGGGGGAAAATTACAGGTAATTGGAAATCACTTTTCTGGGAGTTCTGTTGGAAGGTGTCCCTGCCCATGGCAGAGGGTTTGGAAGAAATCATCTTTAGGATCCCTCCGAGCCTGAACCATTCTGTGACTCCATGATCATCACTTGATCACAGAATCTTTTTCAAACCTGGCCTTCAATTTGGAGCCTTAGTGTTGATTTAAGAATTGCACTTTTCGGAGGCGTTTTGTAGTAGCCCATAGGCTAGAAGGTAAAGTATACCCCAAAACGGAATGATTTCTGCCAAAGAAATTGCAACTGAGTAACAGCTTCCGTGCATTGCCGTGGCTCTGAATGGCAGCAGTGATTCCCCCCGGCAATGGGCTGGCAGTGTGTGTTCCCATTCATTCCTCCCCAAAGGAGGGGTTGCAGGTGCGTGCCCAGAGTGCAGCAGCTTCCAGGGAGCCCCGGGCAGGCCAGCTGTGTTGAATTAGGCATTTTCTTCAGTGGAGCTGGAAAGAGATGTGGACGGGAGAATTGCACTAGAAACCATTCCTCCCTCACAGGCAGAAGGAAAACACTACCTAGAAAGGTTTATTTTGCAGGCTGCAAATCCTGCCAATGCAAATCCAGCCTTCGAGACTGGTTTGCTTATAAACAAGGCTTCAAGAAGCCTTTTGACTGCTGCTTTAAAAACAAAAACAAGGAGACAAAAATGAAAAAGCTGTGATTTCATTCTCCTGTTTGTTTTGACTGGAGGCTGGAAATACCAGGTTTACCAGTTATTGCACCCCATTCCGGTAGGATTTTCAAGTTCCATCCAGCTACTGATGCACTGATGGTTCTGAGAGATTAACTAGAAGTGCTTAACCTCAGCAGTGTGAGGAGATGTGTCCTGCCCGTGGGTCAGCAGTGCAGGGCTGGCGTTCTGTGCACGTGGATTGCCACAGAGCCTTGTGCCACCAGGGAGGTGACAGCAGCTCTGGGTCCCTGCCAAGTGTTTGTGGCTGCCAGGTGTGTTTGTTGCTAACACTGCCTGCGGTTACTGTGTCCCCTGCCCGTGATGACACACTCGGCAGGGCCATGGCAGGGACAGGGACAGGGCAGTGCCTGCCTGGCACTCCTGGGCACGGGGCACAAACACCTTCTGTGTTAACAAAGCAGTGTCAGCAAAACGGCGACAACATCAGAGCGGTTTGAAAACTTGTTGTAGCTGTGCCTGGTGTTAGAGAAGATGGGAGATAAGGGTTGGCACTGCTCAGACTCAGTTTTTAATCTGGCAGAGCCTGGAGTCATGTTTAGTGTCTCCTTTGGGATATCAGCTGCTGGCAGGCACTGTAAATGTTCCTCCCATCTGGCAGGGTTCCTGTGGCATTGTGTTCCTTCCATGGGAGCCAGTCTTGCTGGTGCTGATTGCTGGTGAGGAGAGGCTGCAAAGTGCAGTTCAGGGGCTATTTTACTGCTCTGAGCTTGACGCCAGGGCATAGTTTGGGCTTTACATCCTAATCCTACATGTACTTCTTGGGGATACATGAACGTGACACCACTTTACAGTGGTGCCTGGGCCAGCAATAATTTTATAATAAATTTTCCCAGATGCCTTTCACCCCCCACCTCCCTTCTTTTGTCCTCTTTTCTTCTCTGGAAAGGGCAGTGACAGACGGAGAACTGTTCCCCACGTGTCCTCAGTGCATTACAATGCTCTATGCTGAAGGGTTTGCTGTAGCTTCTTTTATAACGGGCCATTATCAAGGTTCCTGCTATTCCAAACTTCTCCCAAAGGATTTATTGACAGAGATAAAAAGGCTTGAGTATCTGTTTGCAATATGCAATGATGTATCCTCTTTAGCCCTGAAAGCCCTACTGGCTTCCTTTATTGCACAGTGGGGATGATTTTATTCCAATTTAAAACCCACTGTTGATATGAATTGGATACTAATTCCAGGAGCAGACTTTTTCTAACATTTCTAGATTCCCTTGAATATTAATTTAAGAAATTTTTCATTTTACTAAGCAGATGTGAGAGGAATTTGCTGAGTGCTGGTGGGATTATACCAAAGACAATATTACAAATTACAGTTTCTAGGTAAATTCTTATTGGAAATCTGAGGCACACAATAATAATATTGTGAGAAGGCACATTTTTCATTTTCCATGAAAACAGCTTTAGCTGTTAACAGAGGTATAAGGTTTCCATCATTTTCCATGTTCAGGTAGAGACTGAAGGTAATTTGAATTCATACGTACTGTCACACTCAGAAAGTGCTGCAAGCTTGGTTTCTATTTGAAAGCCTTAAAAGTTGCCAAGTTGGTTTTTAAAAAATAGTTTTGCAAGTAGTCATTAATTTAACTTCTGTAATAAGTGCACTAATCTGGTGTTCTCAATTTTCATCCATCATACTCATGATGAATTTCAGTTAAGATGCTGAATATACTTCATGTATTGCTTAGAGTCAGTCTCATTCCATTCTAATATCTGGTCTCCAAACATGTGCTTTCGGATTGTCCTCCTTTCAGTTTGAATTTGGAAGCTTATTGGAAACATTTCTAATGATTTTAAACTTTGTAAATACAGCATGAGTAGGAGGGAGAAGGTGTAAATCAAATTGAGTTTGTTCTCTTTAACTTTGAACCAGTTCTTTTATTTTGCCAGCTGATCCCTAATATCTTAAATGATTTTTTGAATGATTTGATAGAAAGAGGAAGGGGGAGAGAAGAGGCTTGGCCAGGATTTCACAACAGAGCCATTTGCTGTCCTCGTGTGTGTGCTGAGAGGGACTTTACTGTTGTTGCAACATCTGGACTGCAGATTATTCAGGCGCAGTCGGTTCCAACAAAAATTAAAATCAAAGCACTCCATGTAACTTGTCCTCTAACATGCCGAGGAGTTAGTAAGAGGAGAAGAATGTTCTTAGTATGACTCTCATTATTTCTAAAAACATTTAGCCCTAAGTGAGAACACCCAAAGAAAAAAAAACCTTTGTGTGTTTTGCTTTGTTCTGTGCATGTTTTATCTTTTCTCCCGGAGGAGCCATTTTTCCTCCTTCTTTTTCCAAAACAAGTGCTTTGATTAGCATAAATTATATGCCATCCAAGCCAGCTGAAATGTAGAACCAATAGTAAATTGAAGCGCTGGGTTCAAATATGGGCACGGGGATTCCTTTTATTGCCATTAAAAGGCAATATAAACTTTCCCAAATGTTGGGAGCAAATGTGGCTTTGCTGGAAGCAGCAATAGCTGAGTGTGAGCAGCCCTGGATCCCTGCAAGAGCCATTACCTCATCCCTGCTCCAGCTCCGGCTGCCCTTAAACATTCCAGGCACACTCCTGCCTCCCTGCTACGTGCCAGGAATGGGAGCTGAGCTCTGACAATGCCTGCGTGCCTCTTGTTGGAAAATGAGCCCATGAATGGAGGAATTTCGCTGGCTGAGCAGCTCCCAGACAGCGGCTGATGGGGCTCTAGGTGCCAGAACTGGAATTCCTTCTGTCCAAAAATCTCCAGTGGTCAAATTCTGAGGGTGACAGATGTGACCAGCTGCCTTTGCAGGAATGCAGGGGACAGTTGGAATAGGGACACGGGAAGACTGTGTAGGAAAAAGAGCTGAGGAAAAGGGAAGGTCCCACCAACCCTTTCTTGTGTAACAGTTCATCTCTACCAACTGAACTGGGGTTTTGTAGGTTGTAATTGGCAAATCAGGAGATCTTTAAACTGTACTTGCACAAAAGATGTCCCTTTCAAAGGGAATGTGACTGTCAGAGTTTCCCATTTTTAGTCAGCAGAGTTGCAGAACTTGAAGCTGAAGTGCCTCTGTTTGGTGTAACTGTGGTGAGGGTGTGGAAAGGATTTAGGGCAGGGACAGAAGACATACAGACAGGGACTGTTCCTTAATTTAAAGGACACAGTCATCCTAAAGTGTCGTTCCTGACAACACTTGCATAAACATGAGGGCAATACTCAGCCCCAGCACACAGTTCTGAGAGAGGCAGCCAGTTTTCCATATGTTCTGTCCCAAAGTGGAGTGTGCTTTGATCTGCTGGCAGCTACAAACTCCTGTCCCTGCTCTGTGAGAAATGCATTGGGGTCAGAGGAGGTGAGAACAACCTCATAGAGTGTTTTGGTCCATTAATTTAACTAAAATATTTCCTTCTTACTGCCTTCTTTCTTGTGAGGAAGGAAGGAGTGGGGGGGGACAGAAAAGCAGGCTGCCCAGTGCCAAGAGAGGGAATAATGAGGAGGTAGGGAGCCCTCTGGCAGGATGACTCAGGGCTGTTTTCACCAGCAAGGACATGTCCAGCTACTGCATTGTGAGTGCTTGGGTGTGTCTCTGTGCCTCTCCACTGTGCTGCCTGCTCCGTTTCTCAGGAATGATGCTTCTTACACAGGAAAATCCTTTTTCCAAAATAGCTTTAAACTCCATTTTCCCTCCTTTATTAGAATGTGCCAGACTTTGTGCTCGGGGGGCCTTTAGGTGCCTTTGATACACTTTTTACCCTTTTATAATCAGCACTGATTCAGGCAATACTTTTCAGACCAACCTAAACATCCAGTAGCAGTAACAATGTGTAATGTATAATTTCCTAGCACCTTGTTAGGAAATGATGCCATAAAGAAACTGGTTGGTCAGACAGAAAGTAATAGTAGAACCACGTAGGTCAGTTGCCCAATTTAATGAAAATACACATCTACAGAGTTTCCTCTCTTTATTTTGCTCCCTCACCAAACAGAACCAGGCACTGAGATCACTTCCTGGTGAATTCTTTCCTTAGTGGCATGAGTAGAAATTAACTTTTCATGAACAGAGGTTACTCCAGGTAATTTGGTGTGATTGCAAGTGTGCCCTGACCTTCCCATCTGTGGTGGGAGGTCTTGAATGAACTTCAGAGAATTAATATCCTGATGTGGGAGAAATCATCCCCACTGGGGGCACGCTGTAGTACTCCTGCCCAAATCATGGGAATAACTATCTCCCTGTTTCCATGAGATGCAGAGGGGAGAAATGTGCTCTTTCCTGGCTTATTTTCCTGACCCAGGGATTTTTTCTTGTAATTACCAGAAGATGCAATTTACTGCCAGTTTTTCTTTCTCTTCATTAGACAGTTGTGCAATTGAGAAAAGCACAGTTCCCACTCAGTTTTTCTCATTTTCCTCTCTCAATCCCCTTTTGCCTTGCCATGGCGTGAACTCTGACAAGTTGTTTTGGCGCTAGTTTTGGTAGTATTTTAAGGATACTGGTTTTTTCCTTCTTAGCCAGGAGGTTTAAAATAGACCTAGGGATTCTCTTGGCTTCACTGCAGCAGCAGTGGGCTCTTAAGCAAAAGCAAAGCAAGAAATACAACCACAGAAACAAAACTGAGCTGTGTGCCAGACTAAGGAGAATGTTCAACTAGCTTGTTCTTGCCAGCTTGGTTATTTAAAAATATTTAACTTCTTAAATGATTCTAAGAAAAGTCTTAGGTTCTTGCTTTAAAAAAGCCATCCCTGTTTTTTAATGTTGAAGTAATGCTTATTTTTGTGACGACTGTAAATATTTTCAAAATGAGATCGCTTGTATCAAAGGCAAGCAAGATTATTAATATTTCTTTTTTTACAGAGGGCTGGCATCATAGCTGCATTAAACTCTCCACCTCTGACACGAAAAGATTTCTTTGGCAGCTGTATGTTTGTGAAGCGTTCCTGTTTGCAGTGGATTTCTAACAGCCTCTAAGAAACATTTGTACTTCTGATTTGCTCGTTTTCAGATTGACTCAGTTTCCCTGTAGCAGAAACAAGGGACCAACAAACATAGGTGTGCCTTCAGAAATCCTGGAATTACAGAAGTTTCACCAAGCTCCTCACTCTTAGTCAGGCTGGCTTTGCCCCCTTGCCTCAGTCAGCTGTTAGAGCAGTGTGTTTGTGGTTATTTACACTGTTCATAAATCCCTGCTTTAGTTCAGATGATACTTCTGGCATTGCTGGGTATTGGAAATGTCGTGTGCTCATTCGTTAATTAATGCTCTCATTTTACAGCTCTCTTATTGTCTGAGCTGTAAAAGGAAATACAAAGATTTCATGTGGTTTTGGGTGTTTGTAAGCTTTACATGTTCAGCATGTCAGGAATGGGCAAGGCTTTGTTCACCTTTGTGCTGTGGTTTTGTGGCAGGTTTCTTTTTGAGGCAGTGCTTGTTTTTTTGTTCTCTCCTCTTGGCTGCTGTGGACACAGGCACTTTATCCACACTGTGGCTTGGATACTACAAATGATAGTGCAGCTGTGGGGAGAGCTTGACTGGATTTAAAAAAAGAAATAAAAACCAAGTCAAACCAAACCACCAAACCACACCACCAAAAAACCCCACCGAAAATCAAAATAAAAAACATCAACAACAAAAAAAAAGAAACAAAAAAGAAACCCAAACTCAAAATACACAAAACACCTTTTTGCCCTCGTTCAGTTTGTCAGGAAGTCCCAAATCAGCAATAGCAATGTGAGAAGAGCCGGCTGCCAGGGCTGTCAGTGCCACTGGAGTGCTCACCCAGCTCAGCACTGGCATTTACTGAGTTTGTCCTGCCCCAGGACTGGCTGCAGCAGCAAACCCAGGAGATAACAGGGCATCCTGTGCTGATCCCTCTGCCCATCCAGAGTCCAAATAAAAGCTTTTCCTCCACCAGATTCATTTTTCAGAATCACTGCAGTGTTTTTGTAAAAGCAATATTTCCTGAAAATTTAAGGATAACAGTTTGAGTATGTTTAGAATTCAATCAGGTTTTACCCTTCCCTTCCTCAAAGGAGGAGCTGTCTCAGCCTGGCTTTCCTGCCTTCTCAAACTGTGCAGGTCCTGAGCACTTCTGGATCTGGCCAGTACTCTCTAAGAAATGAGCTTATTAAAATATACTGGCTTGATCTATTATTTTGAAGTTTGCATTAATCCTTCCATCCCTGGGGAAGGGACTTTATTTCCCTTAGAAGTCACTTTAAACCTCCATAAATGTCTTGCTATTAATCAGTTTCTGGCAAGATCCTTAGTCCTTCAATCAACCTCTGAGAATCCTATGAAAAAATGTTGCACTTCTTCTGCTGTTGATTTTTTCTTCTTCTTTCAGAAGATTCTTGTGATTTTTTTTGGTTGTTTCATTTTAGGTTGTTTTGTTAGGTTTTTTGAGACAGAAGACATTTTAAAACTTATTTTGGAAGCAACCTTGTAAATATCAAAAGTTCTCTAAATAACTACATCATCAGCTATGCAAGGTGCTAATGTTAGGGGGTTTATTTTAATATTAGTTAATGTATTCAAATCTGAAAATAACTGCTCTGCTTCTGCTGCTTCCTCCACTGCTATTTATAGATTTCTTATCTTGTCTGTTATTGGTCTGTGTAATTAACAAGCCATCAGTGGGAATTTTCCTAATCACAAAAGACTCTTAGTTGTAAGTACAAAATGATCTGGGCGCAACTCTGAGCAGACAGAAATGAGGATAACTTATCCAGGTGTCCTGTCCCACCTTCAATCCTGTCCCACTCCCTCCTGCATCCAGCCAGACACTTAGAAAAAGGCAGGGTTTGGTGAAAAGGAAGGCTTGTTCAGTTTAAAACAGCTGGGTTTGCCAGCAGAGAGGGTCTAGCTGCTTGTGTTGTTCAAACCTGCCCTCCCCAAACCCTGGCAGATACCTGGTGTGAAAAAACACCTTGGGAAGGAGCAAATGAGTTTCTGGTGGTTTGCTGGAGGTCAGCACCACAACCTTCACATCCTCTTGGTGAATTTAGGGAGCAACTCCTTCAGACTTGGTGGTATTTGAAATTTCTGGTGTTGGAGATGACTTGAATTTCCATTATCCTACTTAGTTTTTCAGTTTCTATGACTTGGAAAGGAGACACAATGCTACTTATGTTAAAAGCAGAAAGGGAAGGCCCACTTGAGTACATTTTTCTCTGAACGTATTGTTAACTTCACTTTTGAAGTAAAAATTTCCTTGGAAATACAGCACTTCAGAACACCCTGAAAGAGTCATCATTTTCTGGTAAGTACTTTTCCTGGTGAATAAGATAATGTCCCACCTGGTGGGAGGTGGGAAGGAGCTTAAAACAACAATAAACCCCTGAGCCTGCCTTACTTACCAGGTGATTGATCCAACAGGGAAGGAACAGCCTTCATTCTTACAGCTTGGGGGTTCAGGGGTTATTTTCATATTATTGCTGCCAGGTTACAGCTTTTGTAACAAACTGGACTAGTTTTAAATAACCCTAGACTGCTTTCAGATAATCCCAGACTGCAAAACTCCCTGATATTTCACTCCAGCATGAGGTGAGTATCAATGGGAAAAGAGCTCTTGGCTTCCAGTGTTTTGTAAATGGATTTTTGACTCTGTTTTGGACACTCACCTAGCCTGGTTTGAAGGGTATTTGAATCAGGGCAAAGCTTCTTAGGTGAAAAAGCAGACCCTGACTTAGGTAAAATTATACAGCCAGAGAGGGGCTAATGAAAAATAAATTATTTTATCTTCATGATGATTTTAAATGTTCAAGCTTATGCAGGTGGTAGGAATTCATGTTGGTTTTTAGTACAGTAAGTAATGATTCAGCATTTTCTATATGTCAGGTAAAGGTGATCTTTGGATTAAGCTGTAGGTTTTGAGTGCTGTTTTCTGCTTTGACAGTCACTGGAGAGGAGCTCTCCTGGGTTTGTATTTCTCTGAATTGACTGGACAAATGAAGCTCATTAACAAGGGGGATGGAGAAAACTATTCCTGTTTTTGTTGGATGCTGTGAATTTAAATTTAGAAAGATTAAGGATTCTGAAATACAGTTGAAAAGCATATGAACAAAGCAATTACATTACTTACAGAAAAGGGACTTTTTAGTATGAAGGAGATTAATTTTAGAAGATGACCATGTGTGTAATCTTATTTCAGATGAAAAGAGCCACAAAGCCTGATGCAAGAAATGGAGATTTGAGAACTCTCTTTTGATTAAATTATATATATTTCTCTGATCTGTCTAATTCTTAATAGGGTATTAAGTGTATAATAATGGAATGTAAAAGAGTAGGAGAACTGAATGATGATGTATTTAGCAATGTTATTTGCAATTAAAACCCTGGGGAAGGGTTATGGTTGTGTGATCAACCTTGTATAAAAATAGCACGGTCACCTTGTCCTCTCAGATTGATTTTGCTTGCCTTAAAGAAAAAATATTTTAGGTCATCCAGTAAGCTGCAAACCCACCCACTCTTACAGGTGGACATTATAGCATAATTCCTTACAAAATAAAGCTGATGATGGAATTACTGGTTCTGTAAAGATTCTCCTTGAATATTTTTAAAAGCAATGATGGTTTTCTGCTGTGTTGCACTGCTGGATGATGCAGTGCACAGTGTGTGCTGTAAAGGAGATTTTGCTTTTGGCTTTATTAGCACTATATTTTATTGCCAGCTCTGTCCCAACTCTCCTCCCTTGCACACAGTTCTTAATAAGTTAAAATGAGTGGCTTTGGTTTGCTTCGTTTTGGGATGTAAAAGTGGTTACAGCTAAATCTGGAGCTGTACAAAGAGATGTAAAACACTGCAGAAACTGGGAAGGTGCTTGTCTGAGGGAGGGAAATCTGGGACAGTGGGTGTGTTAAAGGAAGGAACTAAAAGTCTCAATTAGATGAGAGCTACACCATTTTTAATTGCTTCTTTTTGCTTGACTGACTGTAGTTTTCCCCCTTATTTTTTGTTCTCTGAGCTTGCAAGTGACACCACTTCAGATGTTTTTATTCATTAAGTTTAACTTTTGCCAGCAGGCAGCGGGGAGGTCAGGGGAGCTCTTTGTTTCCTGTCTTTCAGCAGCAGCTTTTCAGTTCAGTTTCTGGAAGGTACCTCTTTCCCAGCAACAGGAGCTTTTAGTAGCTGGTGCTGGGCTTTGTTTCACTGGCAAGGGAGGCTGTTTGCATCCAGAGCTTCTCCTTGGGAGGGTTCTCATGAAGATGTGTCTCAGAGCTGTCAACTCTTAGCAGTGAGCAATGCATTCAGCTACACATTCCTGAAGCTACACTAGCCCACCCTGCTGGGACACTGGTTAAAGGGGATGGAATATATTGACCATAATTGGCAGAACTGTTGCGGCATTTTAATCGGATGTGATCAGGTGGAATGGAAGGAAATTCATACTTTTGCACTGTCATTTCTCCTCAGAAAACCTGAGAAAGGAGTCCAGTACCTCATAGAGCGAGGGTTTGTGCCCGACACCCCCGTGGGGGTTGCCCACTTCCTGCTGCAGAGGAAGGGGCTCAGCCGGCAGATGATCGGAGAGTTCCTGGGCAATCGGCAGAAGCAGTTCAACAGGGACGTGCTGGAGTGAGTATTGTGTGGGCAGGAGGTGAGCACTGCCCGTGCTGACAGCAAATCTGCTGTCTCTGTGGTTCACAGAAATGCTGTTTCATTCCCCTCCCCATCCTGTTGTTAGCCAGCGTGTTCCTGGGTGTTCTTAATTTTGCTATTACTTCATTTTGAGTCTGCACGTGTGCTTTATGCCATGGAATGGGAGAAGGGCTTTTGACACTCTAACAGAACTTGCAATAACGGGAAGCCTGTGAGCATTCTTGCAGAACTGATAATAAAGTTTAGGTGAGATTAGAAAGGGTATGAGAAATGCCAGGATTGTTGTGCTTTTGCATAAAAAGAAAAATATTAAAAGCAAGGGGAATAAATTACTTGCTGTTAATCTACATTAGCTACAGTGTTACTGGAAGAAAAATATGAGCTACTACAATTTGTCATTGTATATCTCTACATTTAAGAAAAAGCTTTTAGAAGTGGATAATGCTTTCTGTGGTTTCTGCATTACAGTGCTGTTACTTGCAGTGATCCATGTCTGGTCATTTCAAAACTAAAAGCTAAGCTTAAATGAAATTTATAAGCCTCTGATTTTAAAGCAGTCTTTAAACAAAGTATTAGAATGACATAGTTCATGTTGCTGATTATATTAAAATGGTTCCCTTTTATTTTTTGTCAGCACTGTATTTTCAGAGCAAGAAAGTAATTATTTCTCCATAAATGTTAACTGAAAGTCATGGCAAATGATGGGGAGATGAGAATTACAGTAATAATAAGAGAGTATCCAAACAAGGTTATTTTCTCTCTCTGCAATTAAGAATGTTCCTAGACACAGAGCCATTTGGTACAGATTATTGTGCCTGCTGCAGGCTGTCTGAGATATGATACTTTGAGCAGTATAAACTATTTATTATTGTTGAGGCATTGTGATAGTTGATTGGCCTGGAAGCAAAGAACTAATAATTATTTGTGGCAGTGGTACATCACTTAAAATGATGAGACATTTGTCATTCCAGCAGCTCTTCAGTTAAAAAACACAAGGGTCTGCTCACATGTGCACATGTCATTGATCTGTTATTTTCAACCTCTCTTCACAGCTTACCTGCAATTATTGCAATTGCTGCTGAAAGTTTAAAAAACAATTCCACAAATCTCTGTCAGATGGAAAATTGAAAAGTTTTTTCTGTTTCAAAATCTTCCCTTTGGTACTGTGTTGTTAGAAATGAAGAGACACAATGTGAATCTGTTTTTGTCCTAGCTGTGTGGTGGATGAGATGGACTTCTCCACAATGGAGCTGGATGAAGCACTCAGGAAATTTCAGGCCCACATCCGTGTCCAAGGAGAAGCCCAGAAGGTGGAGCGGCTCATTGAAGCTTTTAGGTAGGATGTGAAATAAATCCCTCAGTCACCTGAAACCTGCTGCTTTGCAGTCAGACTGCAGAACTGGGGAACTTGGGCTTATCCAAGTTACTTTCCTGATTATTTTCCGTGTCCTCATGAGGTACAAACACTTTAAAATATGTCTTGTTTGGGGCAGGGAGGGATTGCTAAGTATGGTATAGGAAGTTTCATTTGCTGGTGTTGTTCGTGTGTGGCATTTGTATTAATAGAACTTTCTTGGAAGTTCTTTCTAGCATCAGTTGAAAAGATACTCAAGGATTTTTTAACATCTCTAAGAATATATTTGGATTTAGTAGTTTGTATGAGTAGAATTATAAGCCCATGCACTTTCTAGGGAATGTATACTCCTGACTTTTCATTAAACACTTCAACAACAGTGGGAGAAAGGGGAGTCACTTATCAGTACTGATAGAGGTGTATCCAGGGTAGGATAAGGAGGAAATCACTACATGGCAGTAAGCCAAAATCAATGCTGTGTTCTTACTTGCTGTTGGGGTATTAATCACTGAAGAAAATGGGATATAGAAGTTATTGTAGTAAGTGAAGTTACAGGAAAGTAGAAGCAAACTCCTTGCACACTCAAGGATTGCCTTATGAAAACACGTGGCTGGAAAGGGAACAGTAGCTCTGGAATGCAGCAGGTGTGTTGTTTGGTGAATTTGAGCAGTGCCTCCCAGCCCTGACAGCCTCCCTGGTGTTCCCAGCCAGCGTTACTGCATCTGCAACCCGGGCGTGGTGCGGCAGTTCCGCAACCCCGACACCATCTTCATCCTGGCCTTCGCCATCATCCTGCTCAACACCGACATGTACAGCCCCAACGTCAAACCCGAGCGCAAGATGAAGCTGGAGGACTTCATCAAGAACCTCAGGGGTAAGACACCCTAAGGGCAAAGCTCCTCAAAGCTTCTCCCTGTCCCTGTCCTTGCAGGGACACTCTGTGTCTCCTGGGAACAACTTCATGCTGCTGTCACCTGACTGCCATTTGGACAGACTTCAGTCATTTCTGTAACAGCAAAACCAGAATTAATTGTGTAGTATTTTGTCATTTTAATCTTGTCTTTCTTGAGTGGATGGATATATTGTCAGGACCTTTCATTTTAGGACCAGTAGAACCAAAATACTTATGGTGCTCTGTAATTTCAGATCTTGAAATGAAAGTCCTGGTTGCTGATTTTATTCCCTGAGATTGATATAAGGCAGCAATGAACAGCCTGTGCTTAGCAGATGTTGCAGCTTAGAAAAGTTTAAGTTAGTGCTGAGATTTTATTGTAAAATCCACAAATACTCCAAAGGCCTGATATGCACCTCTTGGCATAATGTTGCAGTTGCATTTGTGGAGTTAGCCACAGCACATTCTCTCTGAACTCCAACTCCAGCATGCTGCCAGCAATTCTTGTTACTGCAGGCATTTCTGTATCAGGCTACCTTGCAGCAGCTGTAAATCACTGCATCACAAAGGGTGAGCTGTGGAAGGCTTGGCCATGTGGCACAGAACAGAGGTGGCTTTGCTTGCTTCTGTTTGCAAACAAATTGTATTTTATCACTGTATTTTTTATGGGAGTAGTTGTTGCACTGGGTGACAAAATATTCTATCTTTGCTTCTGAATGGGAGATAAGAGTTTATTGCTTTAAAACCTGTTTTAGAAAGAGACATGCATCTCCCTGTCCCCAGAAAATCCAGCTTTAAGTTACTTAGTGAAATTGGATTCCTTCCATTGCTATTAAAAATTCAGGATCAAGCATTCAAGATGGTGTGATAATCACACAGTGCTAAACAATAATATTGGATCTGGGCTATTTTGTTGATTTGTTTTTCTAGACTAAACTAGTTCTTTTTGAAATCTTATAGGAAATATTAGTTAAATAATTTTAATGCATTCATAAGGTTCAATTTTAATGCATTCATAAGGTTCTCACATAGGAAATTATTTCATGAACATTGAGTAATATTGAGACAGAGGCAAAATGAAATTTTTTTTCTGCTTCCTCCCAGGGGTGTATTCCTCTCACATGCAGATTTTAGTGTCTAAAAAGGAATTTAATTCATTGTAGCTTTAATACCAAACAGAGGTGTGAAAGGAAAAAAAATCCTTTAGGAAATCAGCCTTTTTATGTCTTAGTTTTAGATGGGAGTTTTAAAACAAAAAATCCCCAGACCTGAGTGATCTCTATCAATGTCTTGGTGTATGGGCAGTGAGCTTCTGGACCAAACCAGTGTTAAATCATGCTCACACCACTTCTCGTGTGTGGCTGAGGCAGCACAAGGACACACAGGAGGAGCTGGCTGGCAGCTGGGAGAAACCAGCACAAACATCCAGGCAGGCAGCACTGGGAGGGCAGGAAGACAGAGCGTGCCCAGGTGTTTATGCCCTGCCAGCATGGGTCAGATCCCTGCTAACAGCAGTTGGCCCTGCAGGGGTGGATGATGGCGAGGACATCCCGCGGGAGATGCTGATCGGGATCTACGAGCGCATCCGCAAGCGCGAGCTGAAGACCAACGAGGACCACGTGTCCCAGGTGCAGAAGGTGGAGAAGCTCATCGTGGGCAAGAAACCGGTGAGTGCCCTCTGCTGCTCCACAGCAGGGCAGGGCAGGGCAGCAGAGCTGGGCTGCTCCCACTGCAGACTGGCCGATGAATGGCAAAGAGCAGAAAATGTCAAAATCATTCCCTATAAGGTTAACTTAAATTCTGGAGTACCCATGCAGACGGATTTTGTTTTTGCAGTCATGGGTGGCATGATGATGTTAGGAGTCTTAAAATCCTTTATTGTGAAGCTTTACAATTCTGAAATATCTGCATTTCAGATACAGTTCTCTTGTTTAGTTCTAAAGAATCAAAGTGCTTTGTTAATGTGATATTGTAAAGAACTGTATTTCAAAATGTGCACTGTCAATTATGGCTCCATAATTTACAAGAGTAACAGAGAAGTTCTGTTCACATCAGCAGCTTTGTCACCTGCTCAGCTCCCTCCATGACCTGGGATTTGTAAGGGGACACGGGGTCATTTTATCTCAGGACATATCTGGAAATCGGGTCCCGGGGATTCTGGTGCTGGGTTTGAGCATCCAAAGATTGGATTGTTATGGGAAAAGTCCTGAAATATTTTGCTATATAAATGAATCTTCAAAGCATCTCTTGGAAAAGGAGAGAGAAAAGAAAGGCCACAGCATTTTGCCTCCAAGCATGGGTATCGAGGTTCTCCCTATTACTGTTAAAGGGCTTTGAATTGTAATCTCTTCTCAGACAAGCCTTAGTCAGGGGATGGGGGAAGGCAACGACGGACCACCAAAAATGTAGTTTTGGTCTCTTTCTAGTAAAGAATGTGCTGAGGAGATCAAAATTTTTATAAAAGCTTGTACCTATTTTTGAGAAGAAGGGAAATAAATATTCTGAAGTCAGTATTCAGGCACTTAATATGAAACTTTGTTTCTGTAATTGGGGATTTAGGTTTATATATAGGCTTCTGTGGGAGATGGTTTTTTTCATGTTTCTTTTTTTATTCAGACATGTGGCAATTCAAATCCTAAAACTAATCCCGACCTTGCCAATTAAATGGGATTAAGAAAACAATGCCCTTGGTGGAGTCCTAGCTTGAAGGATTCATCTGGTGGAAAACTTTTTAACTGTGTGCAAGGAAATTAGGGGAACAGGCAAGAGTCTTTATTGATAGCTCTATTTGTTTTTACTTTATAGGCATTTAGTCATAGTCAGAGCGTGCCGTATTTACTTGCTATGATACAGTTCTGTGTTTCTCTGAAGTTTAATCAACTTGTATGTGTCTTTCTACTGTAGATTGGATCTCTGCACCATGGACTTGGTTGTGTAGGTATTTCTCTCCTACTCTATTAAAATTTAGTCATTGTAACTGGCAGCGTTTTCCTAAACTGGAAATGAGACATTCTGTTACATTTTAAAATATTAAATTACTTATGTTCTTTCAGGCAACATTTTTGTTGTGTTATAGTGAAAACTCTCCAAAGTATAAAGAGTTTCTTAAAAATGTATTTCTCAGAGGCTGCTTAATTTATTGCCAAGGGTCTTCTAGACCTTTTTAGTACACTTTTTATTTATTTGAAATATTATTATCACTGTAGAAATTAGCCAGTAAAGAATAAACAAATAATTAAAATCACAGTTTGCACCTCACCTTTCCACCTGAGCTGTAGTATGTTTATTCTTTCTGGTCCATTTGGGAATTGAATGATACTCTGGGAAGATACTGCCAGTTAAAGTTCACTTTTGAATGGTAGATGGACATTGAAAATATTGATTCCAGATTTAAATTATAGGCATGGTCAGTAATATATGTTGTTAAGATGTACCAGTGTATGGATTTCTTTTGGTGTTGTTAACGAGCTCTCATCATTTGCATTTGAAAGAAATCAAGTCTCACTTGTCAGCTTCAGAGATCCATACCTTCAGCAGACATTTCCAATAAGAAAATGGAAACTCAGTCTTGATTTTCTTGCTGGCTAGAGAAAATAAGACAGATTGAAAATGCATTTGCTTTGTCCTGATGTCACCATTTCCTTGGTATTAGGGAATGAACAAATTGAATTAACTTGGTGGCTGACAAAAAGTAACTTACAGCATCTCACAAAAGCTAGACTTGCTTCGCATCCTTTCTTCCAATGATGATAAAAATGCTTGTGGAAGGAACTTTGATTAAGTTTAAATGTCCTGCAAGTTTGTGGCATACACTCTTTATGTTCCTGTTGTTGATCCTTTGATGAAAAGGTCTAATGGGCTTAGAGGAAAAAATATTTGAAGTGTTAAAGAAAAAGGATTCTGTGTATAAAAAATGCTCTTTCTTGGCTAGGAGTTGTTATATGAACCATGAATTTTTGTATTATTGCAGGTGCTCTCGCTCCCCCACCGGAGGCTTGTTTGCTACTGTAGGCTGTTTGAAGTTCCAGATCCAAATAAACCTCAGAAGCTTGGATTGCACCAACGAGAAATATTTTTATTTAATGATCTTCTTGTGGTATGTATTTCCAGGCAGAGAGAATGAGGTATTCAGAAATCATATCTCCATAAAATCACTGGCAATTAAGTACATGAGCATTCCTAAAAATAAATATCTTTACCCTGTATTCCAACAATCCTGGGATGATTAAGAGATTTATATCTTAATTTTTAAATTCTGTATAATTTGCTTTTAAACGGAAGTCTTTTGTTGATGGCTACACTCTGCAAGAAGGTATTTAATGCAGTAGCTTTTACTATAGAGAAAAAACCTCACCTCCAGTTCACCCATTGTCCTAAAGGATAAACAGAGACATTATTTATTACATGAATAGTGAATTCAAGGTACTTGTGGAAACCCAAAATTGCATCTTACTTTGTGTTCCCTAGATGTTCTATAGACCAGATCTGTTTGTGCATTGAAATAGGAATAGGATCTGTTGAAACAGATTTTACAGTTGACTTTACTTTTTAGTGTGCATTTACCTTCATGGACTTTAACTTGACCCACTCTTTTGAAAAGCAGACATACAGAACTCAGGACAGCTTGGAATTATTTGGTTGATTTACTCTTAAAAACAGGAAAATTTGTTGCACTCCATTTGGAATGCACTTGGCTATTACCTGTAAACTGAGAACTACACCAAATATTTCATATTTTGTTAGGAAAAAGGCACACCTCATCTACACAATTTTACTCTGTGTGGCTTTTTGCATACCTGCAGACCTTAAAACAAGGAATTAAATAAAAAACATTAATCCTTTTGCTTCTGAGTATAACCTAGGAGTTGTCAATGGGAGCTTGAGTGGAAACTGATGAACATTGTTTTCTGCTATTTTTTATTACTTACTCAGATATCAGTAGTTTTATCAAACTATCCGGAGAATAATATAGACCAAATTTGTCAGTGTGGTAGCACCTAAATTGGGGGGGTTTAAGGATAACTTAAATGTATTTTCATTTTTTGCTAGCACAGAAAGGATGCATGGTTATTTTTGGTTTTTGAATTTCAAGAAGTAGAGTTCTGGAGGAGAGAGAACACAAAGGCTTTGTGTCTGGATAAAATATTAACCCTTCTGCTTTAGAGAGATGATGCTGCAGAGCTTTGTTTTTTCAGTAGCAGGAGATTAAATACAGCAGTTGCATTTAAAAAAAAAAATGACAAGTGCATTTTTTCTGACAGATTTATAACTTCATTTTAAATAAAATGCCTTCTCTTATGATAATTCTTCAGAGCAATAATTTTCCACAGGCACATTTGGTAGAATGAATATTTCACTTTGTTTATCTGATACCTTTCAGGTGACCAAGATTTTTCAGAAGAAGAAGAACTCTGTTACATACAGTTTTCGACAGTCCTTTTCCCTCTATGGAATGCAAGTTCTCCTCTTTGAGAACCAGTGTAAGAATTTCCTCTCTTTTTAGAGGACCACTTTGTTCACAAATGAAACAAAAATGGTGTAAGTGAAAGGGATGGACAGGACTTGATCCTGAATTTAGGAATAAAATTGCTCTGGATTTAACTTTGTTCTAAAGTTTAAAACAAGATGCTGTCAGTATATAAAACAGACTTTTTTGTTGTAGTCAGAAGCCAAATCTCCCCAAATGTGTTTGTGATTACTTGTAAAGAATAAAAGGATTGCCAAGAAACAAACACATCTGTTGCTGAGTCAGTGGTACCATTAGCTGGAATTGATAATAAATAATGACTCTTATAATGATATCTGTAATTCAAAACACTATTTAATTTATTTTCCTGATTTATGGCTTAACTTTGCCTAGATAATGTATGCTACCTCAAATTAAATACAAAGCATAGACTTTCATTTTCTGACACCTTTTGTTTATGTCTCTTACAATATGCCTCAGTCCAATATTCTTTTTATCTTTAGTGCTGCTTAGCAGACAAAAACCCAAATTATTTGCTAAAATCTTGTTTCTAAGCCCAAATACAGCATCAGTAGTGACAGCAGAGCAGAGTTGTTGGTATGGCACATCAGGAGACAGCCTGAGTGAATCCATGGTTTGTGACCAAACCTTCACCCCCTGATGGATCGGGTGCAGCCCAGTGTGAGCTGCAGTAGTTCCTGTGCTTTTCTGTCATGGAAGTTCTTAGTTTTGCCTTGTCCTTGAGAATGTGCTCCCTAAACATCCATTGCTGTTACTGCAAGCTTCTGGAGCTTTCCAGAGGGAAGGTTTTGCAGAGCTCACAGCAGCTCTGTAGCTCACAGATTATTTCTGTGCTTACACATGCATTCTCTCTCTCTTGTGAACACATTATATGACATAAAATTCAATTTTGGAGAAGGCTAAATACGTCTATCCTGGATTCTACTAAAAATAGAAGGATTTATAATTCTCTGATGCCATGTTAAATAAAATATACTTTAAAAATGCAAGCATGCTAAGTAGAAACACTAATCAAATAAATTTTAAAAAATATCTATAGTGAAACAAGAAGTAAAGGATTGGATTCCTCCCAATGAATTGGAGGCATTTTAACTGAGGCACTTTAGGAGAGCTTCTGAGTTGAATTCACTGCAGTGAAGCAGTGAACAAACTGTACTCTAATATTGGTGCTTCTTAGGTGGGATGCACAATTTTCCAGCTGGGAAAGTAAAGTATTTGTCCGCTTTGATTTGTAAAATTCAATATTCTTGGTCTCCCCTGTCCTCAGCAAGCTTTGGGCTGTTTTGTCCAGAGCCATCAGTAGCTCTGTGTGAAGCAGCTGTTCCCTGGTTTCAAGGGAATAAAAGTCAGTGTAGCTAAAGCAGAAGCAACAAAAATATTGGTTTGGCTGCGGGTGAGGTTGAACAAATGACTGGCACTGGTGATAGAAAAATTGACTTTTAATGATAGAAGTCAATTATGTTGAGGGATGTATGAGCTGCAAAAGGGAAAACAATGTCACATATCTCTAGTAAATAAATAGGCCATATGGGAAGTATATGTTCCATTTTCAGTCAAAATCACTAACAAAATATAGAGGGGGAGCAGATCACTTAGGAGAGAGAGTGACTGAAACCAAGAAATAGTGATGTGAGGGTTTCCTGGTACTTGATCAATACAGTGCAGAGAAGTACCTCTGGCAATAAAATGTATGTGTTTGTTACGTGGAAGTTCCTTCTTGGCTCCTGTGTGGGGGCAGCCCTGGTGACTTTGAGGTTGCCAGGTTTCCTTGTTTGGTTTTGTAAACATTTTTATTCTTTCCCCTGGAGTGGTGCAGAGCTGTTTGCTGCGTTCCCTGTGCCAACGTTCCCAACATCCCACCTGAGCCTGCCCAGCACTGGGTCCTTTTGGCTGTTCTTCTGTGTGAGGTGTTGACAGCAAATCCCAGAAAAACTCCCAAATCCTCCCTCCCTCCTTCCCCTCAGGACCATTTGAGCCTCGGGGCAGTTGCTCTGTTTTCCCTGAGGATTGTAATTGGACTTGCTTCACTTTTAGTTGCAGCTGACCTGGGAGTTAAGGTACCCTTAAAAAGCCAAAGTGAAGGTACCCTAAAAAAGCCAAAAGCCAAGCACGTGCACTGGTTTCTCAATAGCTGCAGTCTGGTTGAAACCTCATGGCTTTGAGGGAGGGGAGTGCCTCACTTCATCTCCTGGCTCTTGAGGGAGGGAGGTTTTAGTACATGGGAGCCCTTGAGCTTGGGCTCAAACATTGAAGTCAATATTTGAGATCTTTAGCAAACCAAGAGGGGAAGGTAGCTGAGTAAAAGAAAACATTGTGTTAAAATGCACACCTTGAGGTTTGCTGACACCCCGTTGCTCCAGGTCTGTGCTTTAAGCAAAGGCTGATTTGTTTTCTACAGCAGAACATAATTTCATTCCGAGTATCTTTCTGTAAATGAACCTTCTGTCTCAACCGGAGATATTTTTGAGCAGCTGTTAAAATTTCAGAAGTACACCTAGAAAAGAGGCAGACAGTTTCCTGAAAAATCTGCCTTTTATTATTAAAAGTCCATAATATGGATCAAAAGAAAGGTGAAAAAAAATCAGTCCTTTTATTTCTTCAGTATGTGATTTCACAGATACTTTTAAATTTATTTAAAAGAAAAAAAGGAAAGTAGGATGTATAGGGAGCACAGTCCAATAGGAAATACTAAATCTGTACCTCTTTGGGTGTTTGTCTTCCTACAAATGCTGAGTTAAAAGTAAGAGACAATTTGTAGCATTAAATGTCTTCAAGTAGCCTTTACACTCAGCAAAACTTTGGTCACCAATGGGTAAGGTAGGTCACGGGATCTGTTCCATGAGAGAAAAATTATCCCCTTAGCTTTTTGCCCTTTTTTCCTACTGTTTTTGATAAATATTGCATATTGTACCTTAAGGGTAGCAGCTACATAAAGATATCTCTCAATATTTGTTCAGTATTTGATAGTTAAGCTGTTCCAATGTACCTTAGGGATTTTTTTTCTAATTTTGTGCTGTCAGACTTTTATTTCTCTGACTTTGTATCCTCTGTGGTAATATTACTAAAAGCTTTCCATTTTGGTGGGTGTTTTTATTAAAAGAAAAGTAATTGTAATAATCAGAGCTTAGTTTTTCTTGCCTTCTTCTTCCAGATTATCCCAATGGCATTCGGCTCACGTCAGCTGTTCCAGGAGCAGATATCAAAGTACTCATAAATTTCAATGCCCCAAATCCTCAGGACAGGAAGAAGTTTACAGATGATTTGAGGGAATCAATTGCAGAAGTTCAAGAAATGGAGAAGCACAGAATAGAGTGTAAGTACAAAGGTACATATAATAGAGCATTTTCCAGCTAATAAAAATGAGAAAATTCTGAATATGTGTATAATACATTAGAACTCCTTAAAAGTTCAAAATAATGTGAGTTTTTCCATGACTTTGCCTCGAGAAGGAGGAAAAAGCCAATAATGCCTTAAGCCCCAGCTGAGTTCATTGACTCCTATTTACTGCAGTGTAGCTGCAGTGGAATTCATCCTGGACAAGGTGCAAATAGCAATGGACAGAGGAGAGCTGGGTCCATGATTTGTAGCATAAATTCCAGTAAGAATTTTAGGGATTATGTGGACAGAGGACAGCTGGGTCTGTGATTTGTATCATAAATTACAGCAAGAATTTTAGGGGTAATTTACCTCACACTCAAATTCCCAATGATGGCCCTTCCAATAAGCTTCATTGAATCTTTCTTCATGTCCTTGTTGCAATTCCTGTAATCAATAAGGAAGTAATGGTCCAGACGGATGTGTTTTGCTGGTAGTCCCGTGAGTGCCTGAACATGCCATTTGATCCCGTTTCCCCAAAAGAGGCCCTGCTCCACATCCAGCTGTGGGTAGGGGGGTGAAGCTCCTCTCTGGCGTTGCCTCCCCTACAGACACAGGGGTGTTCTGGGCTGTTTCATCCCGACAACGCCCGATGTAAAACTCCCCGTGTGTGTTGCAGCCGAGCTGGAGAAGCAGAAGGGGGTGGTGCGTCCCAGCATGTCGCAGTGCTCCAGCCTGAAGAAGGAGTCCGGGAACGGGACCCTGCCCCGGGCGTGCCTGGACGACAGCTACGCCGGGGGCGAGGGGCTGAAGCGGAGCGCGCTCAGCTCCTCCCTGCGGGATCTGTCCGAAGCAGGTAAGCGCTGCCTCTCCTCCCGCCTCGCTGCATGCAAAGCTGCCTCCACCGTGCCCACAGAGCCCAGCTCGCTCTGGGCCTCCACAAATAGCAGTGTTGGAATCTCACACTTTCAAATAGCTCCTTACTCCCCTCCCCACCCCGGCTCGTGGTTAATTTCTGTTTGGTTTTTTTACCTTTGTTCTGTTAAGCGGCCGCTGTTTGAAAGCATTTAAGCCGCTGTAGGTTGCTATAGAAACTTTTAAAGGACAGTGAAGACAGAGGAAAAATTGTAAGTTTTTAATAAAACAGAAATTACTGACTTGTGCTAGGAGTCATTCACTTAGTTTTCCTTTCTTTTTTTTTCATCTCCTTTGCTTTTTTCCCCCCCATAGAGTAGGCCTAGAAAGGGAAGGACAGCTCCTGGTCTCTGTGTAACGAACGCTTTGTGTGCATTCTGTGCTCAAGTGTACCTGTGTTACCACCTGGATGAATGAAATTGAGTGAAGCCCTGTTAAATTCTGCCTAGAGTTGTGTAACGTCAGTGTGCCCCTGATGCTCTTTTCTTGTTTTGTAACTCAGACACAGTTCCTAATTCTTGCCAAAAGAGGCTGTTGGGAAGTACTCTTGACAATAGAACCAAAGAACCCCTAGTGGACAATGCTGATACAACCCACAAAGCCACTGATGTGTCTTGAGTTTTATTAACTGATTAAAGACTGGAAAGCAGTGGTGGTGTGATTTTTTAGCCAAAGCAAGCCAGGGGAATTTGGGCAAGTTTTTATTTGATGGTTTGCCTCACACCTGGCATAGCCATGTAATCTTTCAATGTTAAAGATTTCTGTCACTGACAAGAACTCTTATCTGAACACCACGTCCGCTATTCAGAAAGTACTTCCAGAGATAGTAGCAACTCTATTTTTTTTAATTATTTGGTTTTTAGTTCATAGGCTGTGTTGCATACTCTGCTTTGTTCTTTCAATTGCAGTGATGATGTACAGTGTAGTCATAATTTCAGTATTCTGTATATCCTTGGTAGTAGACACTACTTAACTATTTCCTTCTTTTTTAACTAAAGAAGCGATTTTAGCTATGCTGCAATAAATAAAATTGTTGTAAACTGAAATGATAGCCTGTGTTTTGTGGGTATATGTATGTGCATGCAAATATGTAGAGAGTGAGCTCTTTCAATTCTTTTCTTCTCTGTTTAGGCTTTCATACTCACATCTCCATGTGCTTCATTAGAAAGACTTGAGCCCTTGATCCAAAATCAGGCTGAAGTTGAGTATTGGTGTTTGCTTGGCTCCAGTGGATTTTAGATCAAGCCCTAGTCTTCACCACTCTTATCTCAGATTTGAGGATACTTTATCATCCTTTTCTGTTGTTTTGGTTTCATTTCATAAGAATGAGAACTACCATATTGTTAATATGTGAGTTCAGTGGGTATCTGTACCCCTAAATGTAATTTCTGATTGATTTTTTCATTCCATCAGAATTATTCATCCCTCTCTTTCAAACACTGCCATGTATTTGAATTCATATTATGGGTTTAATTCAACAAACCAGCATTTGTAATCACAAACACATTTCACAGGGCATGCCTACAACTGGCATGCTTATTACTGAAAATAACCTTTTTCCATGACAAAAAGTAGAAATCACTCACAGACTGCAGGGTTTATCAATAAGTTTGTTAAACCCAACTAAACTTAATTTTAACTTGAAATAGCTGAGAATTATGGAGAGCTTCTGTTTGGTCTTGTGCAGTGCAACTGACTTGAGAAATGACCAGCCTGTTATTTGCTTTGTTATTTGGCAGAGTGACTTCAGGGAGATCATCCATATCTTTCCTGCTTTCTCTCAGGGTATAGCTTGCATGTGAGGCTAACTTTATTTTCAAAGTGGGAGAGGTGATCCATAGAAAAGCAAAGAAATCTCTTTCAGTTAGGAAGATGCTGCACCTCAGTGACTGCACCCTTATTAAATTGCTTCTCCAAAACAGGCCTGAGTTAGGTTCCCTCAAATCCTTTTGTGGATGAAACACAGGATGAACAAGGAGGAGGAGGAATAGGAGTGTGTGGGACTGTAGGAAAGTAGATTTTTAGAGAGACCCTTTCTACATGAATCAGAAATAAATCTAACAAACGTGAGAAAATGGCCTGGTTGCATATTTATGCAGGAAGGCAGGTAAATGTCCAATGAACATTGCAAACTCAAAATTTTAACTGTTTATTCAGTGAAGAGAAATGTGACTGAACAGCATTTGTCTGCACAGGTACTTGACAGAACTATTTAGGAGAACAAGCCATTGCTGTCCCCCAGACATCCCAGTAAATGGAGGCTGTGCAGAGTAACTCAGTTTCTCTGAGTGACGATTCAGAAGCTTCTGAGATCTAACAGATGCTGATACCCTGACTGATTCTGCCTCCTAAGCTGGAAATGCACAGAAAAGCAGGATTTGTGCACCAGGAATCCTTTCCTGAGAGTGGTTCCGTGCCTTTGTCACAGCAGCTGAGCTCCCAGCTGTGGGAAGGGTGTGCTGAGGATCTCTTCCTGAGAGGGATGCTGTCGTTCCTTGTGGATTGACAGTTCTTTCCGTGGCATATAAAACACAATGTGGCATCCAATGTTCCAAGATGTGAATATGTCAAAAATATTCAGGGCTTTATTTTTCTCTAAAGAGAAATGTATCATTTTTATTGCACATTCTTGAGCTATAGTCAAGGAAGAACTGAATTTATTTGTTCCAGACTTTGAAATTCTTAATTTATATAAAAATATTAGAAGCCAGACAAATTTTAATGCATCTAAAGCTGAGTTTTATGAGTTTACAGAAAGATGGGGAAAGTGTGATGTCCCCTCATGGCCACTGTTCCACAGGAAGAATGATTTGATCACTAAAGCAGAGCAGGAAGGATTGGGCTGGTTGTGTTTCCTGTTCTGTTTCTCCCAGAAACAGTCCCATTGGACTGATTTTAGGTTCTTTAATTTGAATTCCAGCAACTTTGAGTTTCTGGGGGACCAAGTGCTTTTACATTGAGTTTACGGTGGAATTCAAACTTTATTCCCACATCCCTAACCTGTAAGGTGGGAATAATATTTGCACACTGAACTGGTTTAAAAATTGCAATTTTCATGTTTGCCCCAGTATTCCACAACTGGCACAGCCAGGTGGTACTGCCCAGGTGAGGGTGCTACAGTGGTTCCTATTCCTGGGAGCTGGGCTTGTCTAAAACAGCCACAGACCAAAAAAGATTACTTCAAAACCAAACCAAAACTTATCTCCAGGATTAAAATCATTCTGTTTCAGTGTGAGATCTTAAGATTGTACCTGTTTCACACAGAAACAAGATGAAAATGTGACAAAGTGTACTTTCCCCCTCAAAGTGGTCTCTCTAATGATTGGAGAGAGTAATTTAATTAAAAACTTTTTTCCCTAACTTTTTTCCCCAAGACACACAAAGCCAAATCATAATACAGTGTTTAGCTATCAATTATCTCAGTGGCCCAGAAGAGTTTCAAGAACTACAGAGCAGCAGTGAGAAATATTTCCATGTACTGAGCTGATCTGCAGCCTGAGCTGTGAGATCACCACACATCCTGTGGTGTGTCCTGCACACATCCATTCTGCAAGGTGCAATGGCTTTTATTAATGAAGCTCAATATTCTTTTGGCATGGTTCAGTTTGTAAAAATCTTTTAATCACTTCATATTTCTACTATAAATTTGAAATATCCTTGGCCCCATATAATGCATGTTCATATATGGGACACCCACTTGTGTAAGTTAAAGATTATTTCTTACAAGGAATATTCATATCTAAGAGATAAAGTTAAATTTATTGAAATTTAATTTTATAAATTAAAGTCCACTCTAACAGCTTTAAAAAATTAAAGTAAGCATAATATATTAAGCAAAACTAACCTTCAGATTTGATAAATACCACCTTGCTTTATACTACAGCTGCTAATTATCCTGCCAGTACATGCTTAGATGCAATTCTAGTCGAGAGTCACCATTTCCCTGAGATGCATGTGCAGGCTGGAGCTCCAGGGAGGCATTTCTGGGATGGGATGCTATCCCAAAGTCCAGGGAACAGTCTGGAATAAACACACATTGGCAGGGGGAATGCTGCAGGGGATTTACTGAGTAAACCCATCACACTGCATGTCAGCACAAAATTGGGTTCTGTTTGTTCTTAAGAAAATGAACGAAGCCTCTGTACACCAATAGTGCCTATCTGAGGGAAATTACAGGCATTTTAAGCAGGATTTTTCTGTTTGTTCTTGGCTTTGCAAGTACTACTGTGCCCTGGAGTTATTCTGAGCAAAATTCCATCTGTCACTCTCTGTCCGTATTTACTGTGTCCGTGGTTATTTGATCAGACTGTGCCTCCTGCCACATGCAATAGGCATTGGATTGTTGTGTTTTCCTTCATTTTTGGCCACGTTTAATGCCCCGTGTCAGCTCTCAGTCTTATTTGCAACCCTGACTGCTAAGTTCCGAGGTGGCTGCCGCAGTGTGTTTGCATCAGCAAGCAAGAGTGATTGGAGTGTTAATCAGCACTAATACCCTTATCAGAGCAGAAAAGTATCAAAGCCTGACTAGGAGTCAAAATAAGGCATGAACAAACCCAGTTTTTCTTGGGGGGATCATAAGATACTACAGCTCTAGTTTGGCTAAGGCTAAAACTGCAGCAGGAGATGAAGCAGTGAGCTTTTGACAAAGAGCCCATCCAGGGGAATTGTTCCAAATCCCAATGAATTTCACAAGTCAAACACAATACCTCGACCACAAACGCCTTCCCCTCAATTTAATGTCACTGCAGAGGGGGTTGTACTGGGGAGCAACTCTTTACAAGGGTGAAAATGTTCCAGTAGCCTGGAACTATAGCTCTTAAGAGAAACTTGTTTCAGGGCAGTGTCCTATGACCAACCAGGTCAACATTATGCTTATAAATCCAGCAGGTGGTAGTTTCTGATCATACTGATACTTTGGGTAGTCTGAATTGTCCCATGAGCAGTTCCAGTGCTCCCTAGTTCTGATCCCAGGTGCTTTTGGGATGTCTGTGAGGAGGGTACATCATTAATTGGTTCAGTGATGCTGAAATCCTCACATTCTCCCCCAAAACCACCTCTCAGAGTAGAAGATTCTGAAGGCAGCAGTGTGCCGATGCAGGGTGGAGATTGATATTTGGCCTTGCAGGAAAGCAAGGAGAGAGTGCTGAGAAAGTTTTCGTTTCTAAAGCCCTGCAGATTTTAGGGAAGCTCTGAGCACCAGGAGGGCTCCTCAAAGCTCAGCTTTGTTTCTACACCCTGCCAGGAAAGTATTCTGAAACTTTGCAAAGCAAAGCTCCACAAGCTATCTTCTAAAAATCTCTATTTCCACTGCAGCCAGATGCTATTTTCTCTGCTGTGAAGTGAGAAAGAAAATCTGAGATCCTGTATCCTATACAGCCACTGAGGTCTTCTGGCTCTTTAGGCAAACAGTCTGGAGTTTCAACTGTGAGTTTAGGCAAACGTCTTTGCAATTTGAGACTGTTGGAGTATAAATCCAACATGCTTAAAGATAAAGCACTGCACAGCTAAACAAACAAAATCTAGCCATAATGTCAAGACAGATTCCAGATTTACTGATCAAAAATTAAGTTTAGTTTTTTTTAAACCTCATGAAAGAAGATTGTATGAAATCCACTGAGGTTCAAAGCTGAAATTGAAATGATAAATTCAATAAAATTATAAAACTGATGAAGGGATAAAACCGATGCCCCTCACAGTGTCCCACACTGAAGTTCAGAATATTTCAACATTAAATTTTGCATTTAAGTTAATGCCAGCCCACAGCTATATCTCAATATTTAAAGAAAAAAAACCTTTATGGCTGATTAGATTCCAGGAAACCAAACCCTTTAAAATCATTGCTGCTCAGCATCACAAGCGCAGCACTAAACCCAGCTGCCCAAACACACCTACTTCAAAAATTGTGCAAATCTACCCAAAAAATCACACCCCGCTCGTGTGAGCCGATTCCCAATGACAACACCACCACTGCTCCAAATTACCACAGAAGCCCTAGAAAGCCAGGCAGGCGCAGGGAGCTGCTGTCCCTGCTGGCCCTGAAGCTGTGGGGTCGTGGGGCCGCAGCTCCTGGGCGCTGGTCGTGTCGCAGTCTCTAATCTCTGCTGTTGCATGTCCTGGGCAGGCAAGCGTGGGCGCCGCAGCAGTGCAGGATCGCTAGACAGCAATATGGAAGTAAGTAGGAAGTTCCTGATGTCTAGCTGGATGTGATGATGTGCATTTCAAACCTTTCTTTTATATACATACATATTTTTTTTCTCTTTTTTCTTCTAACATATATATATATATATGTATATAACCTGCCTGCCACAAATAAAATGCATGCCTAGGCTATTCACTCTGTATTCTTCCAGTTTACAAAGAACTGACAGCTTGTTTTAAAGCAATGCCATTTTTGGTTCGAGCTAACCTTGTTCCCTTTGTTCCTGCAAGCATGGTTAAATGGATATGATGTGTCCTTTTGCCACCATTTCAGTCTGGTCCCAGCTTAAAAGCTCACTTGCTCTTTGTTACCAAGTACACTGTTCTTGCTGTTTGATATTTAGCTACAACTATTGACTGTCATGCTCAACCATCCCCATTGCTTATTTTCAAGTTCAATTGCTAAATGTATGCAGTCATGACACCATGGAATTGCACAGAGAGGGCATGGGAGGATAAAAAAATTATTCAGATAGGTGAATTCAATGTGGATTTCATGAGATTTCATTCATCTTCAAACCATTTATATATACTGTTCATGTCTCTGAATTCAGCTTGCAGATTTTTTTCTTTTTTCTCCTTTTTTTTTTTTGTGTGTTTACTTTAGGTAGATTGCAGTTTAAATCTAGCACACTTTGCCTAAGTACTGTTGTGTCCCATAACTCTTTAAAAACACAAACCCCGAACTTCCAGAAACTAAATTCCAGGCTAAATAATAGAGAATGTTGGACCCCAGGTCAGAATAATACAGGCATATAGAAAACTTAGTGGCAAAAATGGTATGGTTCCATTTAACCCAAAATGCAGAGGTAGGCCTGAGAAGCAGCACTGTCATGTATAGTAGTGGAAAACTACTATAAATAAAGATTTAAATACCATTTTAAAATCCGAGCTGTAACTGTAATATTTGCTGCTGTATGTTTAACTATTTAGGTTGCATTTAATATAGCTCTTTTTTTTTTTGTGGTAAAAAAGCAAGTATGATAGCTTTTTCAGTATTTTAGAATTTCTTTTTCCTTTAAAAACACACTTGTAGGTCTTATATCATGCTACTCTTGTCTGAATTTTTTTTTTTTTTTAATTTGAAGTCATATCTTTTGATGTCAAAGTACTGAGAGAAAATGACTCAATGCTTAACATCCCCTGAGGAGGGCATGAGTGCCCATTGGCAACTTAGGGAAGGTGGAGATAAAATTTTCCCTAGAACTCTCTGACATAATCCACCCATGCGAACCCTAAAATAGGAGCTTGTGGGTCAGTGTGAACTTTTTTTTTTTCCCTTTTCGAACATTTCAAGATTTTTTTTTTTTTTTAATTTTTATTTTCTATTAATTTCTTTTTAGGGGTCCATCATTAGCAGTCCTCACATGCGCCGAAGAGCTACATCAACCCGAGAGTGTCCATCTCGCCCTCACCAGACTATGCCCAACTCCTCCTCACTGCTAGGCTCCCTGTTCGGTAGCAAGCGGGGCAAGCCCCCCTCGCAGAGCCACGCGGCCGCGCAGCCCCCGCACCACGCGGAGGGCGCGGCGGCAGCGCCGCACCCGCACCACGCGCAGTTCTGCCACCAGAACCCGCCGCCCTACCACCACCACCACCACTACCACCCGCCCCCGCACCCGCACCCGCACCCGCACCAGTACCACCAGCACGGGCACGGCCACGGGCACGGCCCGTACCTGCCGCACGCCCCGCACCACGCCCCGCACCACGCCCCGCACCACCACGGGCCGCCCCCGCCGCCCGCCGCCTCCAGCACCAAGCCCAAACACAGCGGCATCAGCACCATAGTCTAGGCCTAAAGAGCCTCCTGGTGACTCTAGTTTTAAACCCACCTGCAAAGGCACTTACAGGAAGCAACAAATCACACCGTCAGTTTTTACCTTGGCCGTTTAATGAGCTTAAAGGCTTGCTGTTACTAAATAAAATAATTCCGGTTAGCCCAGGCCATACTGGTTTTACTTATCTGCTGGAGAGATGTTCACCACCGTCCGATTAGTTCTGATTTCCAAACTTGCCTTGAAAACGTGCTGCTTGTGAATCTGAGGAAAGCTACCTTTTACACCAAACCCCTGGACAATTTTACACGCATAATGAAAAGTTAGCCTATGGAAAAAAACAGGGAAAAAAGTGAGACAGAACCAAGTGTTGCATTCTTGCTCTTTTTTTCTCAATGGGCAAAAAAAATAAGTAGACCTGATATGGTTGATGAAAGTACGTAAGTAAACTTTATATAATATAAATATATACATATAAATATATATATATATACTGTATAGTTAACATTTGTGCTTGGAAAGAATTTTTTTCAGTCCACAAAACTAGCAATATAGACTTTACAAGGAATTCCACTTACTTGATAGGACAGTATAATAGATGAATAGCATATGAAAGAGTAGACCAAAACCATAAAATGTTAGAAACCAATTTCAAACATTTCAATATTTTCATCACAAGTCCCCTGGACTTGTTAAGATTTCTAAGCAATCATTACTAAACGTGCCAAGTAACATAGCATTTAAATGTTGTAGTCCAATACTGCTTTGTATAAATCCTTATTTTATTAACACAATGATATCATACGTAATCAGTATTAGAGCTGCTCTGCTATTTCAGGTAAGCAAACTCGTTAAGATGCAGTAATTATTCTGCAGCAATGGGGATGCCAGCTCACCAGGGGCACCCCCAAGCATTGGCCACACAAGTTCTTAGACACTTTAAAGGCTGTGATAACTGTGAATTTACATGATCCACATTTCTTTTGTAAGCATATGGATTGAACGAGCACACGGGAAGAGTTCCACCAGGTGCATGTAAACACTGCAAAAACATTCATCTCAAACATGAAAATGGCTAACCTCCATCCTTCTCAGCTCCTTTGGTTCCTGTTTACCATAACTGCTCATTTTTACCCCCAGTGAAGCTGAATTCTAGTCCAGAGTGTTTCCAGTGGAAGTGCTCTAAAACTTGAAGGTTTGTTTTAGAATTTAGTATAGGGTTTATATATATATATATATATATTAAAAAAATTTTAAAATCTGTAATTCCATGTAGCCATGTGCTAGCAACGAAGTGGCTTTACCATTTTTACTCATCACATTTGTTAGTTTGAAGCACCCAGCACTCAGCAGGCTGAGTTTATGCTCAAACCCTCACTTCCATAGTCCAGTTAGTTGCAAGACATCACATAAAAATAGGCTGTGCTGTTGTTGCTTATGTGTTGTTACCAAACAATTTGCAAATTTCTCTACAATTTGTATCCTGAAATCCTGTACAAAGTTATCCATGGCGCCTACTTTGTAGTTTCAGCACTTTGAGCCTCTGCAAGGACTTAACACCTAAACAGTAGAGACAAAGAAATCACAACTGCAAAACTGTACCAGCCTAAAAGCAAACCTTGAAGAGGATGAGCAAAAAGTTCCAGTAAGAGATGGGTAAAAGTAATCACAGCTCCAGCCAGTCGGGTTTCTGTGTAACAGAGAACAAACAGTAATAAAATGTCCCAAATTAGGAGGGAGCAACAGAGCGACTTGTCATGTTGGCTTGCTTATGGCATCTCTAGCGTGGGGAGGATGGGAGAGGTTCAGTCATTTTTTCCCTTTCATACCATGGATACCACAATACCAGCAAAACTGCAAACTGAGCACTTTGTTCACCTCCACAGAGAGCAAATACAGCAATCTAGAGTTTAGCCTTTTGTTTCCAGCAGTCCACGTTTGTTTCACACATGTGCGATATGTTTTCCCCTTCTGCTCCTTCTCCTCGGAATGATTTCCATGAAAAGAAAACAAGTGATTATTATTTTTCTGTATCACTCATTCTATTCTAAATTCTGCGGCTTACCTTAAGAGGGCTCGCCCGGGTCCCCTGAGGCTCTGTTCCTTGCAGTTTAAAAAATATATACTGTTCTTATAAGGGAAAGTAGAACTGTCTGCATGTCATCTAATGTTATTAGTGTGAGGCTACACTCTACATATTGTATAACTGCAAAATATATCAGTGTTACTGTTGATATTAGTTGAAGTAAAGTGATAACATATTTCAATATGTAGACTTTTCTTCATACATCTGTACCAATAGTCGAGTCTAACTGTAATTTATAGGTTGTTCCAGAAAAGATAAAGAACCATTTAGGTGTAAACATCTCTGAGAAACTGCATCTTTCAATTAAAACAGAGGTAAGAAAGCTCCTCTTCACTGGGTGATGGAGTCTGTACTTGTTTCAGATGCAGAGGCATAATGGAAGTAAAATTCTGTATATGGAGTAAAGGCAGAATATGCAGTAGCAGTGGAGAGGAAAATCTGACTCACTGTGTTGATTAACACTGAAGATGTTAAATCTCCCAGATCCGCATTTGCTTTATGTTTAAAAAACCCTTTCATTAATTTAAATTAGAGTTACATATAAATATTCTGTGCTTAAACAGCGAGCCACAGTTTAATGCCTGACCACTGATTTTCCATGTGCAATCAATGTATTTGTGAACCAGAGTGTTGAGGAGATGTCACAAATGTGCATGCACAGAAACATTTCCACATGGTTCCATGGACACTGGGGAGGAGGCTGTGCCTGCCCTGGGCATGCAGGGAGTGTGAAATCACAGATCACTTGGAGGCTGGTTAGAAACTAAAACTGGTCACCTGAGAGCACAGGATTTGGAAACCCTGTTCTTTCAAGCCAAGGAGGAGAAACAGTGGACTTGACTTTTTTTTTCCTAGTTTTGTTCTGTTTTGTTTCTTAGACTGTGTCTTTCTATGTACTCCAACCAAACAAATGTGTCTTGGTGTCAGCATAAGTCTCCAGACCTTTGCTGCTTTTTTAGGGTTGTAGTAAAACCTCTCTGACTCCATCCTTGATCAACAGTTGCTTAGAGCAGTGTGGGTCGTGCCTAGAATAGGAGAATTCCAGCACTTAACACTGTGTGGGGTTAAGAAACTGAATTAAAATGAATTCTTCAGCCTGCAGACAGGAGTAGAATGGAGAGGGTTTTTTCTCAGATGCCATTGCCAATTACAAACTGGTACAGAGCTGCACAGCGTGGCCGTGGTTCTCTCTTCCCACAAATGATGTGGCAAAGCAGTAATGCTGATTTGAACAAATGAAAGGGAAATGTAAAGAATGAAGGTGTGGCAACAAAAAAAGATCTTTTCTGGGACAACAATCAAATATATATTTGGGGTTTTTATTTTTTTAAGTTAAGAATGAAATGTAAAACAATGTAAAAAACAAAAAATCAAAGTTCATCCTAATATAATGTGCGTCTTGTATTGCTAAAAAAAAGTCTAACATACAGTGTAGAATGATTTTCCCATCATGTACTGCATGCAGCAGCCTCTTGTTTCTTGATAAAATGAGCTGAAAGACAGTCAGCAGATATTTAAACACTGAATCTCTAGATGTTGACTTGCTGTTCCATATGAAGCTGTGTGTTTTCTGCAGTTAAGCATGCATTTTGCTGTTCCCTTGTAAAATACCATCGCACTTCTTGCCTGCAAAATGGATTCTTGTGTATATATTTCAAAGAAAAGTGGAACCAATAACAAGATTCAATTTGGAAAAGAGAAAAGGGGGTGGTGAAAATGGGACCAGTAGGGGGAATAGAGAATTCTCTAAATTGTACATAGTGTGTAAATTAGCATTACTATAAGTCTGCAGTCACTTTGAGGTTGCCTATCTCCTGCTAGGAACTTAAATCAGCTTTGAGTTGTATTAAACTGTTAGAATTAGGTCTTGAATGCAGACTGTTAAAGACTTTAAAAATCATTATGCTTACAAGAAGCTTCTGTTCTGGGGAGGCTCGAGACCCCTTTTGTAACTCTGGGGAAGAAAGGAGTGCTTTCATTTTAATATGCATTCTGTTTGTAAGTAGTAACAGACCCTATTGATGTAAAACTATAACTGTGATCATGTGGAGAAATCAAATAAATCATTTAAAACTCTTTGTTTCTCATTTCATGCAATCCAAGAGCTTCAACTCTTTATATTTGAAATGAAGGAAATTCCTTCCAGTGGTATCCTGGTCCCACTGAGGCAGTGGGATTTCTGCTGTTCACTTCAGAGGGGCCAGGAACTGAAGATCAGGTGGTGGAGGTGGTGAGTGGAGTCTGTGACCCCTTCTCACTCGGCTTGGATTGGTGTGGTGGTGCTGCAATCAGCTGAGTTCTGGAGTCGCGAAAGAGCAGTGAACCCAACTGCCAGGTGTGCAGACAGACAGACAGTGACTCCAGCACCCGGTGTGCAGACAGACAGACAGACCGTGACTCTAGCACCCAGGTGTGCAGACAGACAGAGACTCCAACAGCCAGGTGTGCAGACAGACAGTGACTCCAGCACCCGGTGTGCAGACAGACAGACAGACAGTGACNGTGCAGACAGTCAGAGGCTCCGCCAGCTAGGTGGGCAGACAGACAGTGACTCCAGCACCCGGTGTGCAGACAGACAGACAGACAGTGACTCTAGCACCCAGGTGTGCAGACAGACAGAGACTCCAACAGCCAGGTGTGCAGACAGACAGTGACTCCAGCACCCGGTGTGCAGACAGACAGACAGACAGTGACTCTAGCACCCAGGTGTGCAGACAGACAGACAGTGACTCCAGCACCCAGGTGTGCAGACAGACAGACAGACAGTGACTCCAGCACCCAGGTGTGCAGACAGACAGGGAGGCAGTGACTCCAACAGCCAGGTGTGCAGATAGACAGACAGACAGTGACTCCAGCTGCCAGGTGTGCAGACAGACAGACAGACAGTGACTCCAACACCCAGGTGTGTAGACAGGGAGGCACTGCAGAGGCCCTGGTGGACAATTCCCAAACCCCTCGAGCTCTGGGCAGTGCTGGCAGCTTTGAGACCTTCTGCCTCAGGGGCTGTGTGTCCAGCTGACCCCAGGCAGCCTCAGGAGCTCCTGTCCAGGGCACTTCTGCCCTGCCTGGCGAGGGCCCCGTTTGTCCTTGCCAGGGCCAAGGGCTGCTCCGTGGGACCCCCAGGAGATGGCAGTGCCTCTGTGGCCACGGGCAGGGAGCCCCAGACCCCTGAGCCCATCACTGGGTAAGTACTGCCCAGTTACTCCTTGTCCTGTTTGTTGTGTGTCTCAGATCCTTTGCCAGGCGTGGCCTTCCCAGTGTTTGGATTGCATCCTGCAGTTCCACTCTGACAATCACCTGTGGGATATTCCATTGTGCTCTGACCTTGGTGCATTTCCAGCATTTCCAAGGGATTGTAGTGTGTTCTGTAAAGCCTGCCCAAGCTAATGCTCAGCTGTCAATTAAACTAAACACTGTGTTTGCTTCTGTTTTCTATGAATTTTAGGAGATTCTTGAATTATTTTGTGGGAATAATAAACTATGACCTTTTTCAGGATGTGCATCTTCATCAATGATTTTTTTTTTTTTTGATAGGTAAGTACCCTCTTACCATCATCCTCTGTGCCACCCTCTGAGCTGTGGGACCCCTCAGAAGGTGACCAGTGCTTCTGTACCATAGAAACATCCTCTGGTGGAAGCAGAAGAATTTGCAGGGCTGTTCTTCACTGATGCTTCTATTCCTGGTTTATAAATTGGGATTTGTAGAATTTTAGTGCATTTTGAGAAGACCAGAGGTCTGCACGGGGCAGTGCACACACAGATTGCAGGAATGAGTTGTCATGCGATAAACAACTTCTCAAGCTCTTCTAGACAGCAACTTTTTAACAACAGGTTCTTTTCCAAGTATTTTTTGCAGTTTTTTGGTTGAAATAAAGAAATGCAAGAATAAAAGGACAGAAAAACAAAGAACTTTAAATGTTTTATCTGTATGTTTCTTCAGATTTTCGTTGACTTAACAATCAATTAATTCTATTTAACTTTGTTTTTTCCAGTTGGCCTTAATGATTGATTTTAATTCAGAGTTTCATAAAAACAGGTATGGTATTTTAGCATATATTTATTTTATTTTAATAGTTGTGCAGTGTTTTATTCATCTCCACCCTGTGTTACAGCTGCATTAAATACACCTTTTCCAAAGGAATCTTTCTGGATTTTTACCCTGCTTAGTGATTTTTGCTGCTGTGTTTTGTTGACATAAAATTCCTGGAAGAGAACATAGCACAACCAATCTAATAGAAATCTCTAAATCTCTAATAGAATCTCTAAAGCTCTCTAAAATTTCATTTTAGGTGTATTTTTTAGTAGGCCTTCTTTCTGTTTCCTATTATTTCAAGAATTAAAGCCAAATCCTGTATTACTCAGCAAAACTAAACCAACTGCAGGATGAGGCTGGTCATGAAAGTTAGGAAAATCTTAAATTAATATTTCTGCTGAAAGTACTTCCTCAGCTAAGCAAGGCTGAAATGAAAGTTGTGTGGGTGATACTGACTTAAAGCCATCACTTTTTTCAAATGTTTAGATTTATCATTTTTGCCTTGTGAATAAATGCATATTTTTCGGGATAAAATGAAAAAAAAATCCCCTTTAGCATTTTTGCAGTAAGTGAGATGTGAAATTAGCAGCATGGTTCATGAGATGCAGCAGCTGAAAGCAGCCACAGGAGTGTGCATCAGCTCTGCTGGGAAATGGCACCACTGGAGCTTTCATTTATTTTTCATACTTGGACACAGTGCTTTAGACAGGTCTGTGTAACGAGCAAAGCAAAAATAATCTGTCTTTAACAAGATGAGCAGGGGAAATTCATTGCAAGGCCAATAAAATATTAGGAGTGCATGATGGAAATGTCTTTGCTCTGCTCTGCTACAACACAATGCCTGGTTTCTGATGAGGAGATGGGCCCTGGGTTTGTGTCCAGGGAAGTGGGAAAAGCAGGGGCTGTGCAGGACTTCTGTGACTCAGCAGTGGGACCAGAGTGAAGCAGGGCTGGAAATGAACTCATTTAATCATTGCCAGTCTGATTTTGTAGGGATTTTTTACAGGAACAGAGCTTAGCTGAGCGTGGTGCCCTGCAGGGAGGTGCCCACCCCCTGAGCATCTTCCCCTTCCACCAGCTCCCCGTGTGCTCTTGGCTGATTATTCTTTCACTTTGCTGGCTAATATTTCTTTATGTCCATCTCCAACAAGAAAGAACATTTTTATTTAATGATTCATCCTCTATATTGTCCTTGCATCTTTCTGATAGTCTCGTGTCTCCGCTTCTGCCTCAGCCCTTATACCAGGATTCAAAAAGACTCTGCTGTAATTTAACACCCAAAAAAAACTCAACCAAAGCCCCCAAAAAATCAACCAACCAAACACACACCTGCAGTCACCAGAGTTTGAGATAATTCTGTTGTCCTTCAACCCCTGAGTTTGGAAGAGCAGCAACATTTTCCAGCCCAGTGACAAATGTGCTGAATATTCCAATTCAGACTTTGGGCATCCCAAGTATTTATAGCCCTGAATTTTCATAACATTTCAGCAGGTTTTAAAAATCTCCTTGATTATGTGCTAACTCCCCTGCTATGCCAGTCTGTAAATTTTCAAAATCATTTGTATGTGTACTTTATGCCTAAAGAGGGAGGAAACTTTGTTTCTGCTCTTCCTATTTTTCTTTTCTACTAGTGCAACACGCAGCTTTCTGGGCTGTTGCAATATTCCATGACCCTGCTCACATATTTGCAGACTGCTGGCATAGCTTCATTAANTGCAGAAATTTTAAATGACTTTGAAAAAAAAGCTGGTGAAAAAGCACTGGCATTCTGGGTCATCTGTTTCTCTTCCCAGATGTGAAAAGGGAAACAGATGCCTCATTTGAGATGGAGCAAGTTATTGGACTAAAAATTATTAATTAAATGTTCCTGAGCTCATGGAGCTCCTTCCCTCTCTCCAACATTAGAGTGTAATAAAGTTTATTTTGGCAAAGAGGTTCTTGACCCATCTCCCTTCTGTATTCATTAATAGTGCCAAGATGTGCTTTATCCAGTTACTGCAAGGTCTTTTTATAGCCACCCTTGTCCTCTCAGTCACCACTGTCACCTGTGTGTGACAAAGCCAGCACTCTCCAGGCTGGCCTACAGCCCCTTGGGTGCAGTCCCACAGCAACAGCTTCCTTCCTGCACTGAGTTCAGGTCATCTCCCCTCACTCAGCCACAAACTTGATTTCAATACATTGTTTGGCCTGTCTTCCCTTGCTTGAAAAATTAAATCTTACTTGTCTGTTAAAAAAAGTTGCAATGTGAAATAAAATATAAAATACTTCAAAACATGAGGCAATGTAGTGCTTCCTTTTAATCTAACATGGCAGAGCTGATGGACAATTTCTCTGCAATGCCACCTGATGTTGTGAGGAATCCCTTTCACTAACAGAATGTATCTATTTTTCAGGTGGTTTCTTAGAAGGCCACAGTCCAGTCAGTGTGGATGGACAACAGCTTGGACAAATTTATTGATGTATTTATACAGCGACCGTGTTAACATCTGTAGTTCAAACACATCACATCCCTTCCACAGCACGTAACCAGGAGCAGAAGTGGAAATACCAGTTCCTGCCCTCACCTTTCCCAGGATCTCATTTGTGAACCAGCTTTTAAAAAAAATATTCCAAGCCAGGAGGTGATGCAATGAGCACATCATCACATGCCTGTGGGAAAGACAATTATCGATGTCAGGTGCAAAACTTTCATACCATCTGTCAGGTTGAAAAGGAGCAAACAATGATTGCATAAAGAGAGGAGGAATTTTTCCTGGAAGTGCTGCAAAGCCTGGTGAATGTTTTTGTAAAGTAATGTAGTGACACTTTTTCAGTAAATAAAATACCTGTGTCTCAAAGAGGTGAACGTTATCAGGTCATTTTGTTATTAAATACCAGTTTTTAAGGAGCTGCTGTAAAAATATGGAAGAATAAAAAGGAAAAGTGAAGGGTAATTTTATTGTAGTCATTTACTGATCTCTACTTCTCTTGCATTAATTCCTTCTCAGGAAGGAATTATTCCACTTCTGTGTGGAATGGGCTGAAATGGACATCACTGTGGGAGTTGTGGTTGTTCACAAAATGTGAGTTATGAGGAGCTGTAACAGCTGAGGGATTAGCTGGCCCAGGAAAGGAATCTGGAATGATGGGAACACATGGATGAATACCTCAGTGGCAGAGGCACCAGAGAGGAGTCATAAATAAAAGTAGGGAAAGGAAAAGGTTGGGCATGTTGCTGAAGCAGAAGGCAAAAATACTGATATTTTTTTTACACTAGATGGTGCAGTTCTGTGCAAGGCAGTTTGAAGATGTGTCAGGCCAGGATGGGAGGTTCTGCACAGAACTGCAGCTGCCAGGAGTGTGAGTTCAGCTGTGGTTACACATAGCACTGGAAGGGTTGCATGGATGGGACAAAATCTGTGATGTGGCACCGCAGGTGGCAGTGCAGGGACAGAGGATTCTCTGTGCCAGTGATGGTCTGCCTGCAGTCTCATGCTGTGGGTGTGGTATCACCCCCGTGACTGGAAAACCCAGGTGTTTATTTATTCAGGATATGCTCACAGTGCCATCCTCGTGCTTGCTGAGTGAGCACACAGGGTGGGGTGTGCTGGCTGCTGCCTCAGTTCTTGTGACCTTCCTGATGAGGCATCTTTTCCCTGTGCTTCCCAACTGCCCAGCCTTGTTTTCACTGTTTGCATCATTTGCTTCAAGCAGTTTTTACCATGCTCTGTTTATCCTTTCTTTTGAGCTGCCACATCACTCCTACATCACCAGAACCTGTCTCAGGAGAGGGTGGCCTCAGTTTAGCCCTTTCCTTCCTGATATTCAGTCTGGGAGGTGTTGTGGGACCTACACCTCTCCTGACCAGGAAGATAAAAAACTCCTTTTTTATCATTTTTTACCTCTCCTGCCTAGAGCTGGGATGTGGCACTGGTGTGGCAGTGCCACCCAGGTCCCCTCAGAGGGAGATTGTGTGGCTCTGCCCCATTAACCCCACATGTCACGAGGCTGAGGCTTTTCCCCTTCCATCCATTCTATCAACCACCTGTGGGTACCCTCCAGGGGCTCTGAGATCCCATCACTGGGCCCCAAAGATTGCAGAGTGCTGCACCCAGCTCAGCATTCCCCACCCATTGTTTCCTGGCAGGATTAAACATCACCTCCTGCTTTTCCACCCTTCAAAACTAAAAGAAGCAGGATAATGTTACTTAACCAGAGATGAGCACATCCTTATCTTTTCCAGTCCTCTCACTCTCAGCCCTTCGTGTTCCCAACTTGCAGTACAGTTGAGAGGCAACCAACGTGGCAATTTATTTGGATTACAAGATTAAAGGATTTTCATTTTATGAGTCATAAGTAAAGGAAACAAAATAAGTTAGTTCATTAAGCCTGTGTTTACCTGTTCTTTTTCGAAATGCCATTTTGTTACATTCTGCACAGTTCCACATAGATCAAAGCAAAATGAAGGCAGGTGGACATGAAGACGCCTAAAATGAGAGAGTAGCATCAGCCTCAAAAGGGCTGATTTTATCTGAAAGAAATAGTTCAAATAAATTAATTCTACCCTTGAGTAAATGAAGTTTAGCACGCCTTAGACAGGACTTCTGTGTGGGTGAGCAGTCCCAGGTGAGGCAGCAGCTGTGAGGTGATGATGCCACAAACCTGACCCTGACCTCCTGTAGAGAAGGGGAGCAGGGAGTGCTTCTCAGCCAGATTTCGGTGAATATCAGTAATTTCACACAGATTTGGCACTTAGGTTTTTAGAAAAGAGAACATCTGCTGCCAGAGGGATGGCAGGGGAAAGCGAAGGAGGAAAGGGAATGCCCGGTGCAGGGCAGCGCTCACCGCAGAGCACAGTGAGCAGGTAAGTCTCTGACACTTATTTATATGTGGGAAGGGCCGCAGGAGTGCGGGGCCGCTCAGGGGAGGGCTAGAGCTGCCCACAGCATCCTGCTCCGGCTCCTGACACACGGAGCAGGGGGAGTTAGGCTTGGATGGAGATTTTGGGGCGATTTCCACGCGCTCGGTTTGCAGCTCAGTGTATCCCGCAGCTGCAGGCAGGGATGCAGCGATCCCTGTCTGTGGTGCTGCTCCCCGGCCGGCCTGCATCGCCGCTTTCGCTTCAGGAAGGCGATTCACAGGCACCCCGGATGCACCAAGAGCTATTTCTCGGTGGGACCGTGCGGCTCAGGCAGGAGCTGACGGGCCGGGGAGNGCCCTGCGCGCTGCCCGGCCCCGGGCCGGCCACACAGCCCGCGGCCTGCGCACGGCCGCGCCCCGCCGCGCCTTCGCCAAGGAGCTGTTCCTCGGCACCCTGCGCAAGGTGGGTCCGCGGGCATGGGGGTGGCGATGGGGGCGGCCCGGGGCCGGCCCTGCCCGGGGGTTGCTGCGCTTTCAGCGACGGACAGCGGGGAGGGCGCGGCGGGGCTGGCACAGACCGGGGGCATCGCCCGCCTGGGCTCGTCACCAGCACCCTCAGGGCCTTCTCCACCTGCTCGTCCCCAGCGCGGGGCTGCGGGCGTTGGTGTGAGCCCACGGCAGGACCCGGCCCTGGCCTGGCTGTCCCGCAGCCCGTGGGTCCGGTCCCCCTGCAGAGCTCCCTGCCCTCGCACGAAGGGGGCGAGAGGTGTCTCTGGGTGTCCCGGTGCCCCTCAGCTGGAACCGGGTTAGCTGAAGGGACTCCTTTGCACCCAAAACACGCGGTGTAGCTCAGGATGACCCAAATAACCATCATGCCAAGAGCCGCGCTCAGGGGCAGCCCTCTGTGCCCGCAGGTCCCCCGGACACACGCGTGTCGCTGCGCACCGGCTCTGGGCATGCCCCAAACTTGGATCGCCTCGTTCTCTGGTTGTCCTTCCAGGATCGAGATTTATGGAAATCTCTGCCTGCAGTTTTGATAGGAGAGACTGAAATTCTTGTCCTGCCTTAAGGTGCTACTGGAGAAAGAAGTTAAAATCTGAGCTAGAACACTGTATTAAGCAGAGTTTGTTAATGCAAGGCTTAGAGTGTGCATTTATCAGAGATTGCAGGGTAAAGTAAACTGAAAGAAGGAATAACTCAAATCCACTGAAATGAGTTGAGCAATAAAGTCTCCTGCAACAGAGCTTGTCAGGTAAGGTGTTACAACAGGCAGCACTCAGGCTCCACTGTGTTAAACCCCTCTTCAGATATGTCTGAGGTGGTTTTTCTCTCAAATTTCAATACAACAGCTTTCTTGAAAACCTCTGGCATTTCCCAGGTCCTGAATTTTTGATGCTGGTGTTATTGCTCAGATTTGCGTGGACAGAGATAAATTCTTCTGTTTAAAAGGGGAAAGGCAGTAAAAAGCAGAAGTGTGCTTCTCACGTAGCCTCTCACTTCTCGTGTTCCTTGCTTGGATTTTTTACCAATTCAAATCTGTCAGGCCTGCTGCTCCCAGTTTATGGCCAGAACACCCTGAGGATGATAAGGAGTGGTGGGACTCACTCACCTTTGTCCTCGAGACATTAACAGGTGAAATGTGCTGGGTGTTTGCAAGGGACAGTGGTCATGGGCTGAACTTCGGAAACATTAGAACAGTTTATTGCTTTTGACACAAAATAAACTCATTTTTTATCAATCCCTAAATAGGGTTACACTAACAAAGCTCATGGGTGATGAAGGATTTTTGCATCCTCGTAGCTCTTAAAAGATTTCTTGATCTCTCCCTCATGTTTCTGTTGTTCAGGTAACACCCTGTGGTCTGGTCTTGGTGTGTAATAAAGTTTGGTCCTGTGGAGCTCTGTTTCTGTTTTGGAACATTTTCCACAATTCTTAATTTGCACAATGTTTTAGAGTCTTTGCAAGGCATATCTCCCATAATTTTTAT
>VWZV01016228.1:433501-448981 GCA_013397155.1 Irena cyanogastra
CCGGGGCCCGTACTGGACCCGAGGCCGGGCGACAGAAGTCGCGAGCGGCGTTATTGCCGTGCCCGCGATGCCTGCGAGCGAAGCGCAGCCCGGTGGGGCTGTGGGACCGTCCCCGCCCCGGAGCCGGGTGAGCCAAGCCGCTATGGGGTGTTTCCCCGTCCCCGCAGTCCCTGCGAGGGAAGCGCCGCCCGCTGAGGCTGTGGGGCCGTGCCCCGCCCCGGGGCGGGCCGGCGCTCGGTGGTGCCGTCAGCGGAGCGCCGAGCGCGGCCATGAGCGCGGTGCTGCTGCTGCTGCGGGCCCTGCGCGCTGCCCGGCCCCGGGCCGGCCACACAGCCCGCGGCCTGCGCACGGCCGCGCCCCGCCGCGCCTTCGCCAAGGAGCTGTTCCTCGGCACCCTGCGCAAGGTGGGTCCGCGGGCATGGGGGTGGCGATGGGGGCGGCCCGGGGCCGGCCCTGCCCGGGGGTTGCTGCGCTTTCAGCGACGGACAGCGGGGAGGGCGCGGCGGGGCTGGCACAGACCGGGGGCATCGCCCGCCTGGGCTCGTCACCAGCACCCTCAGGGCCTTCTCCACCTGCTCGTCCCCAGCGCGGGGCTGCGGGCGTTGGTGTGAGCCCACGGCAGGACCCGGCCCTGGCCTGGCTGTCCCGCAGCCCGTGGGTCCGGTCCCCCTGCAGAGCTCCCTGCCCTCGCACGAAGGGGGCGAGAGGTGTCTCTGGGTGTCCCGGTGCCCCTCAGCTGGAACCGGGTTAGCTGAAGGGACTCCTTTGCACCCAAAACACGCGGTGTAGCTCAGGATGACCCAAATAACCATCATGCCAAGAGCCGCGCTCAGGGGCAGCCCTCTGTGCCCGCAGGTCCCCCGGACACACGCGTGTCGCTGCGCACCGGCTCTGGGCATGCCCCAAACTTGGATCGCCTCGTTCTCTGGTTGTCCTTCCAGGATCGAGATTTATGGAAATCTCTGCCTGCAGTTTTGATAGGAGAGACTGAAATTCTTGTCCTGCCTTAAGGTGCTACTGGAGAAAGAAGTTAAAATCTGAGCTAGAACACTGTATTAAGCAGAGTTTGTTAATGCAAGGCTTAGAGTGTGCATTTATCAGAGATTGCAGGGTAAAGTAAACTGAAAGAAGGAATAACTCAAATCCACTGAAATGAGTTGAGCAATAAAGTCTCCTGCAACAGAGCTTGTCAGGTAAGGTGTTACAACAGGCAGCACTCAGGCTCCACTGTGTTAAACCCCTCTTCAGATATGTCTGAGGTGGTTTTTCTCTCAAATTTCAATACAACAGCTTTCTTGAAAACCTCTGGCATTTCCCAGGTCCTGAATTTTTGATGCTGGTGTTATTGCTCAGATTTGCGTGGACAGAGATAAATTCTTCTGTTTAAAAGGGGAAAGGCAGTAAAAAGCAGAAGTGTGCTTCTCACGTAGCCTCTCACTTCTCGTGTTCCTTGCTTGGATTTTTTACCAATTCAAATCTGTCAGGCCTGCTGCTCCCAGTTTATGGCCAGAACACCCTGAGGATGATAAGGAGTGGTGGGACTCACTCACCTTTGTCCTCGAGACATTAACAGGTGAAATGTGCTGGGTGTTTGCAAGGGACAGTGGTCATGGGCTGAACTTCGGAAACATTAGAACAGTTTATTGCTTTTGACACAAAATAAACTCATTTTTTATCAATCCCTAAATAGGGTTACACTAACAAAGCTCATGGGTGATGAAGGATTTTTGCATCCTCGTAGCTCTTAAAAGATTTCTTGATCTCTCCCTCATGTTTCTGTTGTTCAGGTAACACCCTGTGGTCTGGTCTTGGTGTGTAATAAAGTTTGGTCCTGTGGAGCTCTGTTTCTGTTTTGGAACATTTTCCACAATTCTTAATTTGCACAATGTTTTAGAGTCTTTGCAAGGCATATCTCCCATAATTTTTATTTCAACTGCATGGTTCGTGTATTAAATTTTATTAAATAATTCTTCGGTTTTAGGAAGAAGTTTTTCCTTACCCAGAAATTAGCAATGAAGAACTGGCAGAAATCAACCAGTTTGTGGGACCTGTCGAAAAGTTCTTCAATGAAGAAGGTACACTATTGTGTTTTTATCCATGCAAGTGATTTAGTGATTACAAAATGATTTAGCTGTAGCAGTTGAATAAGATTGTTATACTTAAAACATTTAATTTAGTTTATGCATTTATTGCTGCTCACATAGTGATGCTGATTCTGTAGCATGTCCATTTATGCCTTTTTTGGGAAGTATTTCAGTGCCAATCAGAAGAATTAAATCTCCAAAACAAGAAATAAAAAAAAGGATGTAGAAGAATTCTGGGATTCTAAAGATAGGATTTGAAATTGGTTTTAGCTCAGCTGAATTGTGCTTCTAACCACTTTGTATATTGTGATTTCTTTTTCGTAGTTCTAGCTCCTAGAACTTCTTAACTGTCCTGCTCTGGTAAAACTGACTGTGGCAAAATGCAGCAGAGATGCTCAGAAATGATGGCTTATTGAGGAGTTAAGAAAAATGAAAAGCATTTCTTTTTTTCAGCATTAGAGTAATAATTTGATTTGGGAAAGGGCTTATTACCCATCTGCCTTCCAGAGAGCATTGCAGGGTGTTCCTTCCATTAGTGCTGCCGTGGATAAGCACTTCCAGAGCAATTGCAGAATATTGGTTTGCACAGACAGCAATTTCTGGGGCAGTTAAACAGCATTGTCTCAGACTTCCCATTGACAGAGGTTTTCCAAACACCGCAGGAGTTTGGAGAAGCCAGTGATTGTCACACATCACAATTTGTGAGATCCAGGTGATTTTAGCTGTAAAATTGTAGTGTTGCTCACTGACAGTAAATAAAGAATTCATTCAAATTACGTTTTCTAGTTCTTTGGTCTGTGGGGGAGCATGATTTTACACAACGTGATGTTTATGGGAGGAATAAAAGGGTCAAATTAGGGAGTCTGGAGGAAATATTATTTCTGTTTGTTTTCACTGCCATAGTACAGAACAGCTCTCTTAATCCCTCAAGAATCTAAAAACTCCTAAGAACAAGATTTTCTGATTACCTCATGTGTGTACTTTTTTTTTTCTTGTATTCACGACAGATTTGGTTGAGAGAGAAAATCCTGGAAATACTTTGTTTATTTCAGTCTTGGAATCTGCTGACATGCAGAACCAGTTGAAATGTTTGAGAAAATGAAATAAATGCTGGGTTTTTCCCACTTCCAAGTTTTTTTTTTCCTGAATATGTCATGAGGACAAACAGGAGAGTCAGGCTGAAGCTAGAAAGAAGAAATTCTTGTGAAGCTGGGGATCAGAAGTCTCATGAGTGACCTTGGCCCTGCTGGGGGAATCCCGCAGTCTCCCAGCTGCCCTGGGCACTGAGAAACACACTGTTAAATGAGAAAAACTTCTGTATTTGTAGTGGACTCAAAGAAAATCGATCAAGAGGCAAAAATCCCACCTGAAACCTTACAAGGACTGAAGGACCTGGGTCTCTTTGGCATGCAGATTCCAGAGGAATATGGTGAGTAAATGCCACAGAAGAATAACCCAGAACATTTAGAGGTGCATTTTGTGTCACTTTTGTAGCTCTCCAGTTCAAGCTGTTACATTGCTGTATTTCTGTACTTGAAATTGATTTTTTTGGGGGGGAAGGGGCATTTAGTTAAATGTACTAAAATAAAACCTGGTGTCTGTTGCAGGTGGGCTGGGCCTGTCGAACACCATGTATGCACGTCTGGGAGAAATCACCTCCCTGGATGGCTCCATTGCAGTGACCCTGGCAGCTCATCAGGCCATTGGGCTGAAGGTAGGGCTGCTGCTCTGGGCCAGGGCTTCTGCACAGACTGCATGGAAAAGGTGAAGTGAAAAATGTGGGGTTTGGGGACAGCAAATCACAATTCCTGGGGAAGCATAAATCAGGTTGTTGGTGTCCCCAGCAGCCTCTGCCACTGGTGCAGTGTAAGACAGCAAGGCTGGATAGGAAGTACACAAGAAAGTTCCTATTAGGATAGTTATTCTTAGGAAAACTACTCTAAATGATTCCAGGTTGTTGGGTTTTTTCTAATTGACCAAACTTGTTCAAAGTAGCTAAAATAAATAGAATTGAAATAGAGTGTCAAGGGAGCTTGGGTGATGAGGAAGGAAAGAATTCAGAAGAGAGCAACTTTGGCTGGCTGGCTGCGGCTGCCTGCATGTTGGGGAGCTTAGAGGAGAGAACTCATCTGAGAGCAAGTGTGGTGATTTTGAACTTTAATACAACCATAGATACTAACCTTTTAGTGGTGGATGGATGGCAGAAAGAAGCTTGAAACCACACTAAGTTTGTTATAGCAAGAGAAAATTCCTTGTGGAATTGAGCAGACAACACTAATGAAAAAATATTTTAATGACTCACAAATAATACAGTCTGTTGTTCATTAAACTGTCTCTTGCTATGCCATAAAACTTGCAAATGAAGCTTTCTGAACATGCTGGAGCTGGTCAGCTCCCTCTCTTTTCCCACAGGGTGATGCTGCAAAGTTTCTTGTGCTTGTTTCTGCAGGGGATCCTCATTGCTGGCACCGAGGAGCAGAAGGCCAAGTACCTGCCGCGCCTGGCCTCAGGGGAGCACATTGCTGCCTTCTGCCTCACCGAGCCTGGCAGGTGCTGCTGCCCCACAGCTCCACAGTGGCCTTACTGCCTTATCTGCATTGCTTCATACCTTAAATCTTCTGTAGTTGGGGCCTGTGACTTCAGTCTATAAATCTGTGGTTTATTTTTAGTTTTTAAAGGAACACTCCAATTACTCTTTCCCCAACGTGCTGCTTTTGGCAGTGTCCATGAAATCCCTGGACACTGACTCTTGCTGTTTCTGTCCCAGGAATTCATTTACTTAATTTCTTCCATGAATTGAAAGGATGCTGTGTGCTGCGTCAGAAATAATGTGCTGTGACTATTCTAGGATGCTTTCAGTTCTTATTGAAAATATAAAAGCCTGTTTTGAAGGAACTACCAAAACTAGAAGGAAGAATTTTGAGTGTTACTTAAGTGAGAGGCTCATTGTGTGTTCACATATCTCAAAGTGTAGCTCCAAAAAGTTGCTTTTGTGGCATTCTGCACATTCTGGTCAGGTCATAACCCTGATAACATGGTAATGAGAAGAAATGTGCCCTCAGGTAACTTTTAGAGGTGTTCAATCTAGTGAGCTTCCTTGTTAGTTAAAAGCTACAATTGGTATACAGCTAAGATACCCTCATTTTTACAGAATGAGAAGAGGGAGAATAAGCAGTTTTGGTTTTTTTAAAGCTGTTTATTTCTTTAAACATTAATAACTTGTTTGTTTTCTAGTGGGAGTGATGCTGCATCCATCCAGACAAGAGCAGCCCTGAGTGAAGATGGGAAACACTTCCTGTTAAATGGCTCCAAGGTACCCACTCACAGACTGGGAACAGGAAGGGGTTTTGATACAAGTGTAGGAAGTGCCCTTGTCTTTTGCATCAGTCTGGGAGGTTTCCAAGCTAGAGGAGAACGACCCTGTCAAAAAGATAACCCTTGTTGGTTTAGGCACAAAGAGAATAGAAAATTATTGTTAGGGAATTACTGCATTAAACTCCTGGTAAATCAGCCCCCTCTATGATAGCTTAGGTAAAAGGAAACCTAAACCTGTATTTTGACATCTCTTCATTCTTCAGGCTAGATTTTAAAAGAAGACTTGATATTTAATTAGAAATGGGGCTTCTTGGAACCTTTCTGCTAAAATAAACATTGACAAAAGCCAGTCTTGAAGAAATCAGAGATGTCCTGGGTTCAGCAGTATTGGATGCATTGCAAACTTGATCTGTAGTTGTTGATCCATTTGTGGTGTGAAGAGACCCACCCTGGGGGAGAGACTGATCAGAGAATTTCTCATCAGAGTTAATTTTTGGGCACAGGGTTTTTCCAGTCTGCATTGCCCCTGTATCTCTCAGATGCCATCAGCAGCAGGATGTACCAGCTTTTGTGGAATTGCACTATGGATTTTAATTTAATGCATATTGATACTACATTCTGATTTTAAAGTTTCTCTAAACTTAGCATGTGTGGTCAGCTCTCCTCAGAAATGTGCTCACACTGGGAGCAGACCCTCATTAGAACTGAAGGGAAGGAGCAGCAATTTTTTAGCACTCTGATCTTTTCCCAGCCTATCACAAAACCCTGGAGAACTGTGCTCACAAAATCAGCACAGCTACATTTCTTACACATCTTCCCTCTCTCAAAACAGGTCTGGATCTCCAATGGTGGCCTGGCCAGTATTTTCACAGTGTTTGCCAGGACTGAGGTTGTGGATAAGGATGGGCAGGTGAAGGATAAAATCACCGCTTTCATTGTGGAGCGGGACTTCGGGGGCGTCACCCATGGCAAGCCCGAGGATAAATTGGGCATTCGAGGCTCCAACAGTAAGAATCACCTAGAATTGTTAGCAGAAATTGTTTTAATAGTTCAATGTTTTATTTTGGTTGGATCATCGGAATTCAGAGGCAGATCAATACCTATTCCATGTTACAGTAGAAGTTTCATGTTTCTTTAGCTGGCGTTTCCTAGGAGCTCTTCCTGCCATAGGGTCTGAAATAAGAAATCCATTTTGTGGAGTTCATTTACTGTGCAGTGAAAGAAATCACTCAGGAGATTCACTGGCCAGTAGGTTTAATCTAGAAGTCCACTTTCATCAGCTCTTCTAAGCTTTTTAATGATTGCAGCTTTTCACCATCTTGGTGACTGTTCAGTCAGTTCCTTAGAACTAAAAATAAAGACAAAACTGTAGTTCTCTGTTTACACAGTGTACATTCATAACATTTTTAATATTTTACATCAGTAATTAATGTGAACTACAGGCTTTTCCCAAATTCTCAATTCTTTGGCTAAGCATGTGTAATTCTGTCATAAACAATGCATTAGGAAGACTTCATTTCTTGCTACAAATAGTGACTTTAAGTTCCTGAATGTCTTTTAAATATTCCTGTGTCATATTTGATCAAGTGTTAATTCTGTGTTTCAGCCTGTGAAGTACATTTTGAAAACACCAAAGTGCCTGTGGAGAATGTAATTGGAGAAGTTGGAGGGGGATTTAAGGTAAGCAGTGGAGAATAACTACTGGTGACTTTAGAAGCCTGAAGGAGGCTGTTTCCCCCTGTGCTGAAGTTTCCTCGTGGGTGGTGTGAGCACTGCCCCACTGCAGGGTACAGGAGGACAGATTCCCCCGATCTGTAAATTGGTGTCACTGGACAGTGCACAGTGTGCCATCACCTCAGGTTTCTGTGTTTCTTCTCTTCTTCTTGGGCTTTTGGTTGTTTTTTGTGGTGTCCCCTCAGAAAAGGGAGTGACTTCAGCTGCCCTTCTGCCCTGAAAGGGGAACATGTCCTCTGCTGGTTCCTCCAGCAGCATGTGGGGAGACACAGCAAGGAGTGTCACAGGGAGTGCTGGAGGCAAGCCCAGCTCCAAGGTGCCCTGGCTGTCAGGTGCTTCTCCAGGGCTGCACTGTTGCACAAGGAAATGCTGGCAGGACCTCAGGAAAGATAACCGCAGGTGGCCTTGCTGTGTAACCTTTCTCTGAGAGTGTGACCTGGGGATTTGCAAAACTGCTCTTACTCCTTCTCCATTTCTTACTTCTGCTGTAGCAGCCAAGTCCAGGCCTAAATGCTAAATGAAATAATTTTCCTTAATGTAGTAGAGATTAAAAGAAGATTGTTATGGTGTCTTCCTGACGAGTTAAAATGTAGGACAGTGACTTCTTTCCTAACAGGCTTTGACCTGAGTCACCCATGTTAACAAACAACACCAGACTCCAAAATCTATTTTTGTACATTATTGGTCTGTATTTCATTTCTACACCTCCATTCTTGTCCCTTCTGTGGTGTGTTGCTGAAAGGCATCTGAGGCAGAGAGCAGCCATCACAGGTCAGCTGCAGGAAGAAATATTGTGGTTTTCTTCTTCATCTGATAAACTGGAGCAGTGCTGTCCAGCTGGAATGTTGTTTACCAGCTGCAGATAAATATATTTTTATCTACCTTTTACCTTCATGTAGTTAGAATAGAGATTATTTCCAAGTCGCTGGATCATCTACTTCAGATATAAAATTGGATGCAATGGGTGGCAGGAAAAGCCCAGTTTTGAAGCATTTTCCTAGGGATGCTGAGAGCTGTGGTGGTTGATTTGGGGGCACTTCCCTGGACTGGCAGTGTGTCCCAGTGAGGAGTAAAATCCACGGAACACTGAAGCAGGAAGCAGTGACCAGCGTGGCCTAAGGAGAATGTGGCCTAAACCCCATCTGTTTCTTCACAGGTTGCCATGAATATCCTCAATAGTGGAAGATTTAGCATGGGCAGTGCATCTGCTGGAATGATTAAAAAGTTGATAGGTGGGTGAATTGGGTGCTCTGCATGGCTGGGTGACAGCAGAAACTGCTCTGCCCGAGGCAGATTATGCAGGACATTCAGAGTGGGAACAGGAGTCTTGATCTTGTCAAAACATGCTTTGACATCTTTAAAACACTAAAACATGGTGTTGAAAAATAATTGTTAAAAGCCTGCTTGCAGAGGTTTTGAAATAAAGATTTTTTTCCTTTCATACAGTGTAGGTTTAGTTCATAGAGTGGGAGGTTATTGCCTCTGTTGGACTTCCCTGAGGTAAAATGTTCTTCCCAAGAAAAAAACCTCTGTACTATGGCTTTTAGAAGGTGTAATCTCCCCTAGAACCTGAATAACTGGCTCAAAGCTAGACACAGTAATTAGGAATAAAACTGCTTTCTGCCAGTAAGTAGCCAAAACAGTGACAGAAGTCTCTCTAATCAATTAGCACGAAAACTGATTACTTCTCTAAGAGTAAAAGTTCACACCTCTGGTTCAAAAGCCTTTGACAGGCTGGTGCCAAACTTGATCAACACCATCAGTGTGAGGGTGATTTTCACAAAGTGCTGCTTCTGGAACAGCCGAGGGGTTCCTGGGCATAGACTGCAGTGTCACCATCCAGGGAAGGACACCAGCAGCAGGAATGGTCTGTCACAGCCCTTCTGAGATGGATTTGTTTTTCTTTCTTTAAAGAACTGACATCAGAGTATGCTTGTACCAGGAAACAATTCAATAAGAAACTCAGCCAATTTGGATTAATTCAGGTAACAGAAAATGAAACACATAAATCTCTGTGCTAAGTGCCAGGACATTGATTGCATTGGGGGTATTTTGGCTGTACTGGTTTAAAGGATTTGCTAGAAATTTGTGTGAACCTGGTGCTGACTTCTGTACACTGATCTTTTAAATGTCCAGAATGACAAATGTATAAAAGTATTTTTTATTTATTGTTGTTTCGAAGTGGCACTTTTTATTGATTGATTAATTTGATGATGTTAAACATATAAAAACTGCAGGTTTTTCTAAGTGTGAGGGTTGACTGTGGACTTTTGCATCTGAATTTCTGTATGATTCCTCCCGTTGCTATGTGGCAGGAGAAGTTTTGTTTGATGGCTGTGAAAGCCTATGTGATGGAGAGCATGGCTTACCTGACTGCAGGGATGATGGACAGACCAGGCTTCCCTGACTGCTCCGTGGAGGCTGCCATGGTCAAGGTAACCAGGGCTGGGAAAGGGCTCAGTGTTCAGGCTGCAGAGGGCTCAGGGGCTGCATTTAGACAGATGAGAGAAGCACTGCAGCCAGGTGAAATTACAGATACTGTTCTGTCTGTATCCCACAAACAGAAGGTCAGACTCGTGCAAAATAAAACCTGCAGGGAACAGGTTGGGAATGTCACAGCCCCTGAGCTGGGGTTGAGGAGGCCTCACACGAGCACAGGGATACTCAGTTACACTCCAGCTGCCAGCCTGGCCAAGCTGCTGCTGGTGCCAGCTTTCCCAGGGAGCTGGTGGCAGAACAAACCCTGTGGAATATCCAGGCTGTGGCTGCCAGGGTGTCCCTCCTGGTGTGGTCACTGCACAAAAAACTCCTGCTCTGGGCTTCAGCCAAGCAGCTGCAGCTGCTCTGCTCGTGTGGGGCTGCCCCTGTCCCTGGAATGTGTCCTTTTGGAGAGTGCCTTGTACATTGCATCACTGTTTGAGTTTGACCAAGCCCCTGAGCCGTACGGACACTGTTGCAGGCGAGTTATCAGGACTGGTGTAACACACAGAAAACACTGCAACAGTGTCCTGTGGATACAACCCCAGAGCAGGCCATCCTATGTTTGTTGCTGATTTGTTATCTACTCACTGCTGATTAAAGTCTGTTCCATGGCAGGTGTTCAGTTCTGAAGGTGCCTGGGCTTGTGTGAGTGAGGCTCTGCAGATCCTTGGAGGCCTTGGCTACATGAAGGATTATCCCTATGAACGCTACCTCAGGGACACCAGGATCCTGCTCATCTTTGAGGCAAGTACCAGGATCTCCTTTTTACTGCAAACTGCAGTTCACACATTCTATAAAGGTGAGCAGAAACCTGAAGGTTTGATTGACCAGCAGATGGTTCCTTCAGCTGCAAAGTCTGTAACAGAGTAAGACTTGTTTTCTTTGAAATATCAATAGTAGTTCCGTATAATAAAATAAGCTATGATGGCTTTTATAGACTGACCACAATGTGAGTTACAGCAGTAACCTTTCCTCTTGTGTGCTTCTCACAAGTGAAGCAGGGAAACTCACAAAAGATCAGCTTAGAAGTTGAATTAACTTATTGATGGACATTTATATTAAAAGAAAGGTTGGTTCTGAAGCTCTTTCCAAGTTGGATTGTCAGAGACCCATCATGTGCGCATCAGAGCTGCTGCCAGACTTGATTTTAACTCAGCTCATTTTGAGCAGTTCTCCAACTATTTAAATGTTCCTTCACCGGAACAGTGCAGAACGTTTCTCACTCAAAATGCATTTAGTCTGGTTTCTTTTTCATTGGGATGCATTTGTGTATTTAATAATGAGGGGCTCAACTTCCCCAGTACCCCATGAAATCAAAAGTAAAACTGAGATAAAGCAAAAGGCAGCAACTTATGGGTGGGGAGAATTGTCATGTGATACTGGAACAGTGGGAAGGGCACAGGGGCACAATAGACCTGCTTGGAAAACACTCACTCTTGTAAACTTCAGTTACCCACCTGTCTCACTTTCTCTTCTGTTTTTTCCAGGGAACCAATGAAATCCTGAGAATGTACATTGCACTGACAGGGATGCAGCATGCAGGGAAGATTTTAACTGACAAAATTAAGTATGTTCTTATTTATTGTTAATAGTTTTTAATAAAATAAACAGAGTCAGATAACCTTATCTATAAGAGAAGAAACTGTAGGGAAAACCTATTAATTACCTGTAGGAGTTCAGTGTTACAGGGGCTCCTTAATTGGATGGTTCACAGATTCAGGAGTTGTAGCATTTAATGCATTTTATCTTAGACTTCTACACAAGCTGTAAGTATTTCTTTCAAGACCAGTAATGAATAGTTTGTATCTGAATTAAGTTGTATTGGCGCAACAGCTGCACTGTGCATATTGAGTACTGGTCTTTGGAATTCCTTGTGGGTGTCTTGGAGAGCAGCTGATGACTCTTAAGGCTCCACAGTTGTTCTCCAGGCTTCACAGTAAAATGGATCAAGACTTGGTAATTCATGGACAAGCTGCAGACATTTTGCTAAAGCATTTGGAATTCCAGCTGGTTGTGTCTGAACCTCGTGGAATTTCCTTAACAGCCATTCTTTCCCCAACATTCAGAGCAATCAAGAAAGGAAATGTGGGAGTGGCCCTGGGGGAGTTCCTGACCAGGTTACAGGACACCCTGGGCAGGAAGGTGGATCTGGGGCTTGTAGGTGACCATGGTGTGGTGCATCCCAGCCTCCAGGTAAGGGCCTCACTGCTGAGCTCTCATGTTTGTTGCCTTTGCTGCTTGCCACAATTTCATCTCCTGTTTTTGCAAACCATATGCTATGGGGCAGTGAGATTTTCCAGTGTAAGCAGATGTTGGCACCATGACAGAGTAAGAAGTCACAGTTATTGTCCAGGTATCAAGGGAAGAATGAAGGCTTCTCTAAGCCTGTGTTTATACTAAATCCTGGTTTAGATCCATTTGGATAATTTGTATAAATTGAGCCTTCACCACATTGAAGTGTCTGTAATAGCTGCCCTTTGTTGTAAGTCAGTTATAAAACAGAGTTTTTCCTGTTTAATTGGAACAGAGTTTCAGGTAAGAATTTCTGTGAATTACACATACGCGTACTTTCTAATCACTTAGGAAAAGGTTTTTATGACCAAAACTGAATGTTCTGTTAATACCAAAAGATAAGGTATATTTTTCATGGGATGTTCTGTTAGTTACTTTTGTCAGCATAAGCCTATACTGAAAGTTACTGAGAGTAAACTCTAGAAAATTTTAATGCATGTTTGAGAGAAAGAATAGTGCCTGTCTGGCTTTCAGCAGCAAGGTGGATGAGTGTTCAAAAAGAGAAAATCCAGTGTCCTCTTTAAAGGGGCTGGGGGTGTGTTGCTTTTCTACAAAACTACTCAAATTGTTGTATTTTCTGTTTTGTTTTATAGGAGAGTGCCAAGAAACTTGAAGAAAACGTTTATTATTTTGGAGCTACAGTCAGGGGCCTACTAAGTAGGTTTGGCAAGGTAACTGTTTATTTTGTCTCTTGTCTTTGTTACTGAATAGTTTATCCTTGGGGCCTCACTGGAACCTGCAGGGGACTGAGTGTGGCAGGACCAGCACTTCCTTCACTTGACACCTTCTCACTGGGTGTGAGAAAACACACTGACATTCTGTACTCAGTGTAATGAACAAGTTACATTTTTAGAACCAAAACCAAAGCACCAGCACCTTCAGTGAATTGGTTGTTTTCTTCTCCTCGTGTAAGCACAAATCCTGCTGCTGCAGGCATTTAGGAAAGTGGTTTAAGGAACACAGTAATTTTACAATTTTACAAACAGACTGTTAAAAGGTGCAGCTTAGCTAACCCAAAACTAACTATGATAATTTCTGACCTAGACTAGAACCTGTTTATGCGGAATAAAGCTGGACCTAAACATGAAGTATGGACACAGATATTTGGTTAAAGTTTTGAACTGACAGACCAGAAGCTGACAATGATTTTCTCTCTCGCAGACAATAGTGGAGGAGCAGCTGGTGCTGAAGAGAGTGGCAGATGTGGTGATTAATTTGTATGCAATGACTGCAGCCATCTCCCGCGCCAGCCGCTCCATCAGCATCGGACTCAGGAACCACGACCACGAGGTGAGAGTCCCTCAGCACCAGCCATTCCCACTCAGGCTGTGCTCCTGGGAGCAGGCAGGCTGCATTTGTGGGGAATTACAACAAACTCTCCCATAAAAGTGCAGCAGAACATGGCTAAACCTGCCAGAGGGCAGGAGTCTCTCAGGGGCTCTGCTTGTTGAGCTGCACACTCTCAACATGCTTAAAATGCTTTTTTAGCACTTACACAGACATTTAGAACCTCACCACAACTCTGCACGTTCTCTCAAATCTGTTAACATCATGCAGTTCTTCCCCAGCTCTTTCCATATAATCAGTATTAATAACATAAAATCACAACAGTATTTGGGCAACACGGTTCAGGACAGAACAGTGCTTATTTAGTGGCTCGTGTAAATGTTCATGGCAGTGGTAATGTTACAGGACAAGCAAATTTGCTCCAGTTCAGCATTAAAACAAATGCAACCTGATGAAGGCTTGGCTTTGGCCTTGAGACTTCGCTCTTTGTGTGAGCTCTGCTCTGCATTGATTCCCAATCAGTCTTGGAGCCAGGTTTGGGAGAAGGCTCATCCCAGCCCTGAGCCTTGGCAGTTCTGGCCTCAAAGGGACAGCTGAGGCTGCACTGCAGATCACTGGGGTTCAGGGCTCCATTATCAAGGGGGTTGGAGAAGTTTAAATTACAGAATTTTTGCTACATGGTTTTCTTTATGAAATTAATTCACCATTTTTTTAACTCAGCTTTACTCTTTTTATAGGTGCTTCTTACAAATATCTTCTGCACAGAAGCCTATTTCAAGAATAATTNGCATACATCTGCTCTCATCCTCTGGACAGGACCTTCTGATCCCTCCCTGACAGCAGGCACTGATGAATGTTAATCAGGGAGGAATTTGCTACACTTCCAGTACTTGACACCTTAAAAGCCTCTGTTATTTAATGTCTTTATTAAATGTAACTGTGTAAAATAAAACTTCTTTCTAACCACAACTTCATATGAAAAGGATAGATTACGAGAATTTATTTAAAGGTGAAGTTACTTTATTAGATCTATGATGTTGCGGTTCGTGTTTATTTTGTTAATTTGTACTTATTTTGTTAAGGTATTGTTAAATAGTTCATACCGTTTTACCCCTGGGTTTATAAAAGTTGGTTCATCCCTGAGTTGTACCCTCCCCTAAAACCTGTCCCTCAAGTCATTCTCCTCCCTTTGTTCCAGCCCCTTCCCTGCCTGTCAAGGCAAGCCTGCCCCTTTTTCCTGAATGTTCCCTGTCCCTCATCCCCTGGGCCAATCCCTGGTTGTCCCACCCCTTTGGAAATCCTCTAATCCATGATACTCCATTGGCCCGTGTGACTTTTCCCTCTCCTCCCTCTTCCCTGGCTGGTTCTATGTCACTGATGTAATCCCCATGCTCCTCCCCTGGTACTTCCTAATTGGTTGTGCCCAATTTCTGTCCACCCCCTAATTTGCAAGCGTTTAAAAACCCAATGCACTGAAGTGCTGGGGCTCTCTTTTGCCTTGACCCCTTCATTGAAATAAGCCTTCCCTTGGAACCTCATGGCAGAGAGCCTCCTCTGTGAGGAGTAAGAAGTTCTGGAACACAAAGCGTAGTTAAATAATTCTGTTGTTAATTGTTACCTGCTAATTATTAAGGTTTTTAATATGTTAATGCCCCAGTTGTATTGTGCCCGCTTCCCTTTCTCCGTTGGGTGTCACTTCCGCTGTTCCCATAAGGACGTGCTGCATGCAAATGAAGCATTGCTAGTACCATCCAAGACCCGCTAACAAGGAACCAACGCACAACCGAGAACCGAGAGTAACTGCCATGAAACAACAAGACTGTGGTGGATCTTCCACTGCCCAGAACCGAAATGAGCCAAATCCCCATAACCTCGACAGTGTTGAACAGAACAGACATCCCTAGACTGCGAGCCATCTACAGTCTGCCTAGGGACTCTTGCGAGGACGGAAGGCCCAGCTCCGCCGAGCGACGGAACTGAACCCCTCCTCCTTCGGGTTGTCCAGGGAACAGCGGTGGTGTGCGCGCGCCCCCGAGCCCCCATCCAGGCTGTTTTCTCTTAATAAAGGCATTTCTAAAAGGAGAAGAAGCTCTCCTGGCCCGCTTTATTTACTTCACTTGGGGCTCGTCTGGGATAGGCCACACCCGAAGAGGACTTCGAGGGACAGGACGGCCGCCCGCCCAAGGAGCCTGCGGGACAGCTGGCCTCATCTGGACAGGGAACCAGCCTGGACCGGACGATGCAAAGAAGCACCAGTAAGTATAGGATCCCTGCACACCTCAGCAGA
>VWZV01016231.1:2931-87105 GCA_013397155.1 Irena cyanogastra
GAGCAGCCATCCCCGGGGACACAGAGCAGCCATCCAGGGGGACACGGAGCAGCCATCCCGGGGCACACGGAGCAGCCACCTTGAGGGACACAGAGCAGCCACCCTGAGGGACAAAGAGCAGCCATCCCGGGGGACACGGAGCAGCCACCCCGGGGACACAGAGCAGCCATCCCGGGGGACACGGAGCAGCCACCCCGGGGACACAGAGCAGCCATCCCGGGGGACACGGAGCAGCCACCCCGGGGACACAGAGCAGCCATCCCGGGGGACACGGAGCAGCCACCCCGGGGACACAGAGCAGCCATCCCGGGGGACACGGAGCAGCCATCCCGGGGCACACGGAGCAGTCACCCCGGGGGACACAGAGCTGCCCTGCCCCAGGCAGCTGCCAGGCTTTTCCATCCCAAACCGGTGCCGTGCAGAATTCAGAGTGAAAAAACCCAAAACCCAAAGCAGCGGCAGACACTCCAAAATAACCTTCTCCAGCCGGGGGAGCGCTGCCGGCGACTGGCTGCTGGTTTGGCCGGGGAAGCGCCTGTGGAGGAAAGGAGTTTCCTTGGCTGAAAGGAGCTCAGCAGAGCGCTGGGCTGGGCACTGGTGCTGCTGGCAGGAGGCAGGGATGCTCAGCTGAGCAGAGAAACTCGGGGTTCTGCAGGATCAGGAGGGCTGGGAGTCCCTTTGCTGGGGCAGTTTTGTCCCTTTGCTGGGGCACAGGGACCTCCCTCAGCCCGGAGCAGAGAGTGACAGCCAGCTCTGATCCAGGCAGGACACATTGACCTCCTCCCTGTGCTTCCCAGGGCAGGACACTTTTCCATCCTGGCCCAAGCACCAGCCTTGGACCTGCTGGAGCTGACACCAGCACCCCTGAGCCCCGAGCACGTCCCTGGAACAAGCCCTCCATGAACTCTGTACCACAGGACCTGCTCTGAGTGAGCCACAGCCATGGATATGGAGCTCCAGCACCACTTTCCCAGCCTGATCAGCCCTTTCCTGGCTCAGCCCTTGCACTGGCACAGCAGATGGCATGGCTCTGCTGTAGCCAGGGCCCCCAGAACACCTGCCCAGGTCCAGGAGTGTGAGCGTGGTCAGGAGTCTGCTGGCCCAGGACCCCCCAGCAGCTCCATCTTCCCTCAGGGATGAGACAACTGATTGATTTTCTTCCTTTTCCATCCTGACTGCAGAAATGATGCATTTTTTGGACACTTCTGCAGTTATTTCCAGGCCAGACTGGTGTGGCACAAGCAGATTAAAGCCGTCCACGGAGCGTGTGAGGTCCCTGCACCACCAGAACTTTGCCAAGGGGATCAAAGCCCCAAAAAGCCCCTGGCAGCCAAGAGCTGCAGCTGTGACCCACCACTGGGTAACTGAAACAAGCAAGAAGAGACCAAAAGAAGTGTTCTTTAGGGGCAGAAGTGTTCTTCAGTCCCTTGCAGAGTGACCTGCGGCGCAGTGTTGGGCAAGGCAGCTCGTCCCTGCGTGTCCCCACGCGCTGGGGATGGGGCTGATTTATGTCATCTTGGCGTGAGGCTTTGCAAAATGTTGAGTCAAACTGAACCAGCCAAAGCCACTGAGCTGCTCTCACCATCAGATTCCTGTGAAAAATATCTCTGGGCAGTTTGAAAGCCACAAGCAGTGACTCCAGGTGTGGTCGTGGCCGTAGAGTTTCAAGAGTTTCCTCTTTTTTTCTGTGCAGACTTCAATCTTACCTGTCCCCAAAGGTCACACATTCCTGCAAGAACCTGGAGGAGCTTCCAGGCAAGTCAGGCTCAGTTCAACATTTCAGCTATTCAAAGATTGAAGAAAAAAAAGTACAAAGGGTTTTTTTTTAGTGGAATGAGTCTGACATGGAAGTTGAGCAGCATTGTGCTGAGGGCCATCAGCTATGCAGCCCTGCCAACCACAGGCATTCAAAATCTGTGAGTCAGACTCCCCAAAAACCCTAAGACTGGTTTCATTCCCTTTTTGGATTTTGAGCCTTGAAGCATCACAGCTTCAAGCGTTTCTCTGCAGAAAATGACATTTTTTTGACCAGCGGGGTGAGAGCTGAGACCCTCAACATCGTTACTGGGCTGCAAGAGTTATGACTGTAAAAAAAACCCATTAAACACCATGAAATGAGCAATAAACCCCTGCATGCCTCCATGAATTTGGCAGTGGGGGGCCACCCCAGGACATCCCAAAGGTAGGAACGATGGAAAACTGGTGACAAGAAATCAGATGTCCTTACCATTAATGGTGACATGCTTGTCATGGGCCATGACAGGGCTGAGAAGAAAGGAAAGAGTGAAAAAACCCCAAGGAAAACAGCAGCAGGAATACCTGTGAGCAAAATGCATAATAGGTTTATTCAACAGGGAGACAGGAAGGGGGATTTTTTTGTTTTTTTAAGGGTAAGTATTCAGCTAAAGCTGCTTCAAATGGGGCCAGGCCTTAGGGAGAAGGGGTATTTTAAGTGGCAATTTATTCCACTAATAAAATGAGGAGGATGCAGGTGCTTTGGCAGGGCTGGGCCTGCCTGATCAGAGCTGGGGCTGCAGCAGTGGCTGAGCAAGGGCTCCAGCACATGGGGCTCCTTTCCCTGGTGCCAGGGTTCCAGCTGGCCAGAAAGTGTTCCCCACGCCAGGATCTCACCTCCAGCCCTGCTCAGAGGCAGCAATGGGTGGGGAGAGGTGTTTTATCCAGGTGCTGCTGCCATCCCTTCTCCAGCTAGGCAGGAAAGCTTTCAGCTCACAGGCTGCTCCACTCCTGCACCAGGTGCTTCCACACCAGCAGGATTCTCGATCAAAAAAAGACAGGAAATCTTCACAAGCTGGATGGTGCCACGCTGGTCACCTTGCTCAGGGCTCCTCAGGGCTCTGCCACATCGACCTGCTGAAACCAGGCCACCATCCAGCCTCTCACCATCACAGCACACAAGCTGAAGGGTTGTGGGGATGAAAAATCAAACTCTGCAGTAATGGGAGTGGTAAAAAAACCACTTTATAGCATCACAGTCCTTCAAACTGCAACCTCAGGTAGAACTGCAGCTTCACTCTTTGTTTTTGGGTCATTATCCCCAGTATTTCCAGCCTGGCAGTGACTGGTGAGACACTCAACAGAGCAGGTTTCAATTCTGACCCAGTCTACACCACAGGCAGATGAAAGGTCATCCCACACTTACCCCAAGGAGAAAATACTCTCAATACTCTCAGCTGGCACAGCCCCCTGATCCCCTGTTCCAACATACACTGCTCTCAAACCATCACCCTCATATTAAAAATAAAACAAAACTCTCTGTGTCTCTTTCCTCCACTGCAACGTCTGAGTTGAAAGGGTAGAAGTGCTTGCAGAAAGCCATGGTTAATGTTACCCTGGAAGGATCCAGGACAGCATACCAGAACCTGGGTTTGGCATCTGGGAGCCACTTTTCAGCCATATATATCACCGTTCCCGCATGCACGCCGATCCACACGAAATTAGCCCTATGGAATGCAGGTTTAAAAATTCCCTTTCCAGCAGCACTTAAACTCAGGAGCTAAAATTTGCTCTTTCTCCATTTCCTACCTGTTTAGGAAAGAAGGAACAAAGTCCTGGCCCTTTGTTTTTTGGGTTCCTTCCCGGGAAGGTTTGCCCAACCCACGTCTGCGCCGCGGTGCTCGCAGTGAACAAAGACCTTTTAAGCAGCAGCAGCTCCTGCCAGGAGCTCACCACCTGCCTGCCCCTCTCCTCCCCATTTATTTTGGGGGCTCTTTTTCAATAATAGCTGAAACACGTGTGCAACCTGATGGGAGGTTTTTTTTTTCTCCCCATGCCTACAGCGCTGGCAGCAACCCAACCACCAGCCCGGGGTGTGCAGCTGGGAGAGAGGAAAAAAAAGTAGAATAAAACCCCAACAACCTGTGGAATGTTTTCTTGCTCCTGAGAGCTCCAACACTTCCCTGCTTGGGGAGCGCCTGCCATGGCTGGCACTTGCTGCATCCAGCAGCCAACGGGGTTTCCTCTCCTGTGGGAGCCAGCTGGATTTTGGGCAAAGGCTGGGGCTGAGGGGGATGTATTCAACTGGTGGTTTTTTTCACAAAAAGCACACAACCACCACCCTTGCACGTCCTTGTTGCACAACTGCCGTGTCCTCACAGGTGGTGTGGGGGCTGCTCTGCACCCAGGGATGGAGGTGTGCCCTCAGCAGCAGGTTTGGAGCTGTGCTTTCAGCTCTCCCACATCAGTCTCATGGCCACAAAAGCAGGGCAGATGATGTTTTCATAGCCAGGAATGGAGAGTGGTTTGTGCAACCTCTTAACCCCAAATCTGCTCAAAACCCCCCTGAGAACAAGCCCTGCTGTGCCCCACGGCACCATCCTTGGTCCAAGCAGATCATGAACACAGAATAATGGATTCATCCGAGGATGTGGCCCGAAAAAGGAGCAGGGTAATTTGGGATGTGCTGGAGCTCTGCTTTCAGCTCAGGGCTGGACACCTGGGGAGCACCAGGGTGTTTATGTGCTGGCTTGGAGGGATTCATTTTCACAGTAAATAGGGACACCAGAGTTTTCCAACATTTATCGGTCGAGATTCAGTTTTGCAGAGTTTTGTGGTAAGTTTACAGCCTGCCCAGGCAGGAGGGCGGCTGGAGATGATGCCTGCAGCCAGCCAGGGAATGTGGATGGTTCCTGCAGTATCAGCTAAAAACAGGAGCCCGACCCGGCTCATCCAAGCCGTGCCCGAGGAAGGCTCTCGGCACAGAGCCAAAGCTTTAATGCTCTGTGCCATTCCCTGCACACACACACACACACAGACACACACACACATCCCTCGCTCCCTCTCCAGAGCCCTTTCCAACGTCCTGGAGCGGTTTAAAGAGGATTTTTTTATCCGTGCATGCCTGTCTTTCCTCCAGACCCCCTCCCGGGGGACAGGCGAGCCCGTCCTATCAGCCCTAGAAATGGTGGCTCCTATCAGAGCCCGCACCCTCCTCCCCAAACCGCAGCCACAAAGGCGCTTGCTCAAGCGCAGCATTCCTGCTCCCTGTGCCCCGGGAACAGCTGTGCCGAAAGGATGCCGAGAATCCCTGCGAGGCTCCAAGGAAAAGATATTAACGCAGGGGGGGAGCAGCAGCGATATAATAAAAAGTCATAATAAAACAGAGAACCACTGAGTGGATTAGCAGCCCGAACGCCGCTTGGCTTTTGGTTTCCTTTCCTCCAGCTTTTCTGCGCCGCACGACAATCCGCTCAAATTCCTCCAGCCCGGAGACGCTCGGCTCCTGAATTTCAGACAGAACTCCTGGAGGTGGCCAGGCTGCAAAGGCTGAGGGCATGGCTGGGAAATTTAACTGCACTGAGCTCCACGGAGGGCACGTAGGCACTGGCGGCAGGCGCTGGGTGCTGTCACACCAGCTCCCCCGTGTCTGCACCCGTGTGTCCCCCCGGGGGAATAAAAGGCAGGTTTGGAGCTCGGTGTGTATTTCTCAAGAGTACAAAGGTTGTAGGATACATCCCACTGTTTTAAAAAACTCTGGTGCCTGCCATATGCCAGTTCTTCCTTCGTGGAAGGGCAGAGAAGAGAATAATAAAATAATTCAAAGGATCCACAGGGATAACGGAGTTCAGCTCCTGACCCTGCACAGGACAGTCCCAGATCCTACCCCTGGCCACCAGAGAGGACAGATCAGTGCCTGCCCCTCCAGTTTGTGAGGAAAGAAGATGGATTTTCCCTGCCGGGCTGCTCCAGCAGCACTGACCAGGCTCGGCACGGGGGCAGCGGGATACAGGGTGGGATGTCCCCATGAGGAGCGAGCAAACCCGGAGGCCTCACCACCATGCACCCAACACTCAGCACAAGGCGTGCGAGGACAACATTCCCTTTTACTCCTTTAGAAACACCCAGGACTGTTTTGGGGGCGCGGAGCATCTGCTGCCCGGATCTGTGTCAAGAATTCGGGACGAGCCGGGAGCGCAGGCGGCGGCTGCGGCCGTGGCAGCTGTTCCCTGCCCGCAGGACATTTAAATTTTAAAGCACACTCCCCGCGGCTGCTTTCTGCCCCATTGCTGCCCAGCTCACAGAGACCCTGCTGCCGGGAGCCGCCGGCCCACGAGGCACCCATGGGTTCGCTGGTGGCCAAGCTCCTTCTGCCCACCCTCAGCTCCTTGGTCTTCCTCCCCACCATCAGCATCGCGGCCAAGCGGCGTTTCCACATGGAAGCCATGGTTTACTTCTTCACCATGTTCTTCGTGGCGGTAAGAAGTTCCCAATTTCCCCTCTCCCTGCATGTTTTGTCCTCACAAGTGCCCCCCGTACCACTGAGAAGCTGATTCACCCAAGAGCAGCCAGCACAACCCTGAAAATATCCTTTTTTCAGTTATTTCCCACCGTGGGTGGTGCTGAGCAGCTGATTCTCCAGTTTAGGGTGTCCTACAGCGTGGCCTTACAGAGATTTAGTGGTGTTTTATGACTGAGATTAGGGAGAAGGTCTGGGTGCAAAGAGCCTCTACTGATTTGCAATGCTTTGGAGCTGGCTTTTCTCTTTGTTTCACAGCTGCTAAGTGGCCGTGCTGAATTTGGGCTTTAAATTGCCTCCAGAATCTCTTGCTCTGCCTCTGTCATTTTAGCCAAAAGCACATAGTAGTCAAATTATTGATTTTGCAATTGCCAGCTGGGGATGGGAGCAATGCTGGAGTCAGGGGAGTTTCTGCACTGGGAAAGGAGAGACTGAAACAGGCTGAAATATAATAATTATTAACCCTTTCTGGCTTGAAATGTGTGTTTTACCAGGCTGTGATTCCCTGGCCTTCCTTTGTGTGGAAATAATGAGTGAAGAAATGTCTGTACATATATAAAATATTCCTGTTCCTGCTCCCAGCCATGTGCTGCCCTGGGCTTTGTATCCCTGCTAAGTAACTCCATACAAACACCAGCTGAGCACCCAAAGCAGCATTCCCACTGGAAAAAAAATCTCCTGTTTGACTACATTTCAATGATCTGCTAAAGAATATGAAGGAAATAGCTCAGCAACCCAGCTGATGTTGCATTTCCCACTAATCCCCATCCACCTCAAGGCATCTCGTGAAGCTTGGCACGTTCCTTGCACAGAGAAACTGAGGCAGGGAGCAGATAAAGGATTTTCCCAGTGTGAGAAGCTCTTCCACAGGGCTCAGAATCAGCTTGGTCTCCTATTAAGGATCCACAGAACATCCTTGACCATTTGAGCTGATTAAAGCACGATGCAGGGGGAGAAATTCTGCCAGCTCTATAAAAACTACAAGACCAGTTAATATGAAAACATCCCTGAGCCCCCTGCCCCAGCTCCCTAGGGAAGCCAGACATCTACAATTTCATTTTTCTCTGGGTCTGTGTCTGCTCCACCTCCCTGAGAAGTCAGTAGGAAAATTGGCACATGTTTCAATGGGAGGTGGAACAGGTCCTCTCCGAAGAGACTGAAGAAGCAAAATATCCCTGAGAGGGGAAGGAAAAGAAGGGAAAGGAGGAGAGGCAGCTGCCAGTGTGGTGGGGAGGGGGTTAGAAGGGCAGCAGCTGCTGCTGTTGCATTTTTTGCAGCATCCCACTCGTCCTCCAGCAGCAGAGCTGAGCAGAGCAGTGAAAGCACATGGCCGTGGCTGACAAGTGCCAGGAACACGCTCTGCCTTCCACCCTTTCTTCCCCCCGGCTCCAGACTCGCCGAGCCCAATCTCAAGCAGGGAGAAGAATTACAGCCGTGGTGCAATCTTTTCTAGAAGCTGCAGCCAGCCAGAGGGCTCACAGCAATTCCCATTATAAATTATATCAGCATCCCTACCGGGCCGTGACAGCGAGCAGCGCTCCAAGGGCGCCCGGCCAAGCGGAGCAGGGACTTCTTCAGGAACAGCAGAGCTCACTGGTGCTGCCACTGCAAAACCTGCAGGGCTGAGGGCTGGCAGGAAAAGGAGAGAGCCAGGCAAACACTGGGAGCATTCCTCTGATTGCACTGGAAAACGTCTCTTGGCATGCTCTGCGTTTATGTTGCATGACAATGGGGTTTTTTGCAAATAACCTAATCAATGAGTTAATGGGCAGGAACTGGTGGTTTTTAAGGGAATGCACTAATGAGCGAATTCCCCAGTATCCAAAGTCTGGCCATATAAACCCCGTTTGGCCTGGACAGTGACCTGGCATCCATACACATTTCATCAGGACACTCATTCTGAATTGTTTTACAAGAATCTTTCGCAATTAAAACCACAACCCCAGAGTCCTCCTTCTGCTGGAGAGGCCGTCCCTAGTGCCGGGCTCAAAGCAGCTTGGTCATCAGATTGCAAATTCTGGCCAAGAGGCAAATTAAAGCCTGTCTTAGTTTGTACTAAGAGAGAAGAATGCTGATTCTCGGGCAATTTGCAACTGGGAACAATGACATTATCACTCAAATATATTCCTTACTGCATATCAGTGATCGTGGCGTAGCTGACACTGTTCTGGCCCGACACTCAGCAGCTATACTATTTCAAACCAGTTGATAAGAACCTTTTCCTTACTGGTGTGTGGGTAAGAAACTGGTTTTGTAATAATTTTTTTTCTTTTTGAGTAGTTTTACCACGTTTGTGACGGCCCCGGGTTATCAGTGCTGTGCTTTATGCGCTACGACATCCTGGAGTACTTCAGCATCTACGGAACAGCCCTGTCCATCTGGGTGTCCCTGATGGGTAAGAACCAGTCTGTCGTGGCTCCCGACAGCTGCACTACTGGCAGGAAGGGCTGGATTTGTCAGGATGGCTGATGGAACAGTCAATGGGGACAGTCCCCAGAAATGCCGCTCGCTCTGAGCTGCACCTGAGCTGCCATTGAAGTTGTCCCTTGTGGAAGTCAGTCTGTGCTGTGGATTGATCCAGTTTTGTATCACTAACACCTTAAAAAGACTTTGTAATTGGTGGGGTCCAGACATGGAACTGTCCTGAGTGGTGGCTGGGGACGTTTTGCTCCTGGAGATAAAGAGCTGTGGCACCTGCTGGTGGTGTTGGCCGGGTGCTCCTCTGCCTGCACCAGCTCTCACACATGTCCCCTGCTTCAAATAGCAACAACACACTGGCAGCCTTGTGCTGCACTTCAAGGCAGGACAAGACTATGAGATGACTGCATCTGAAACCTCATATACAAGGGAATTCCCCATTTCTCCTCATTTTCCCCATACCAGCTTGTCTTGCCTCAGTTAGGGGCATTAAGAAATGGAGAATCCTCACTTCCCTTGGTAGCATGAGAATCAAAGTGGTTTAGTCAAAACAAATATACCTTCCTGGTTATTAAAAGCCTGGTCTGGGCTGATGGGAATATTAGATCCGCTTAGAAAAAGCAGAAATTTATTTCACTTCCTTTTTACTATAAGTCCCACCCCTTGCCCTGTTATTCGGTTTTCCTCTTCTCACATTTGCTTCACTGTCTTTTTCTTCATTTTGTTCCTTATTTGCCACCAAAACAAAATATAATAGAAATGAAAAAAAAAAAAAAAGAGAAAGACAAAAAGTTCAAACCTATCATTTTCCCATTTTGTCACCATGATTTTTGGAAGGATGTGAGTATTGATGGCAGGAGAAGAGAGCAGGGTCAGGGGAGAGAGATGTTCCAGCAAACAAAAATTTTGCTCAAAAATTTGGACCATTTCTAACCAGTGCCCACTCCAGACAGAGTTCCCATTTCTCCCCACAATAAGCTGGAGTCAGCACTCCGATGTACAGCCCCAAAATGCCCACAGGATTTTCCCCTCTGCCCCCCAGGGATAGTGCAGGACCTCCAGCAGGGATGGGGCTCCTGCAGCCTCAGAGCCCAGCACAAGCAGGGGTAACCCCCCTCAGCTGGGCAGATTTATCCTGTGGGGATGCAGGAGCACTCCCCTTCCAGGGCATGCAATAGGATACATTTTCCAAGCAGGGAAAAATGCGTGGGGAAAATATCACCCTTAGAAATGGCTCTGTCCCATCACAATGAGAGTCCCAGGGAGGGCTCCCACACTGCTCAGGGCACCTCAGTGCTCCCTCTGCTCAGCTAGAAAAGGCAACAAGGCACATCATTTCCAAAGGGCATTTTCAGTGGATAACAGCAGTGTCAGGGTAGGTCAGAGCTGATCCAGACACTTTGGCTCCTTGCAGCAAAATTCAACTTGATTGCTTCATTACTGCGTTCAGAAACCTCGCAAAAAAATACAAATCCTGGACTAGGAGGTTTAAAATATTGACCCGCTGGGAAACAACAGAGATTAACATGCGGACATTATCCCTTAGCCAAACTCCCTATAAAAGCACGGTCCAAGGACATGGAAGGTGTGGTGACTGAAGCCCAGGGAAGCCTCTCACTGTGGCTTGTAAAGCCCGAGCGCACATGTGCGGACGCAGACCCTCGGGCAAACTTCCCGGAATGCAAATCCAGGACAGCCATAACACAGCTGTGCAAGCTGGAAAAGCATGGAGCCCACTGGGATCCATAACTTTTATCAGTTATTACCCCATTCTGTGCTAAACAAAAGCCTCTAATAATTTACTCACACTGGCGACTTCCAGCTTGCAAACCCCGGGCAGGTGCCGGTGCGGGCGGGCAGCTGGGATCCCATGGCACCAGGGGGGGAGTCCCACTGCACTGGGGTGATGGAGCCTGTGCCAGGGTGAGCTGGCATGTTTGGGAAGGCTGGAAATGCAGGATGAACCCAGGAGCTGATTGTGGGCTCACAGGGCATGAGGGCTTTTGCGATCGCCTCTGCGTTCTGGGTCAAGGAAAAGGGAAATCATAGAGGGGTTTGGAGTGAGAAGGGATTTTAAAGACCATCTTGTTCCACCCCCTGCCATGGACAGGGACCCCTTCCACTATCCCAGGTTGCTCCAAGCCCCATCCAACTTGGTCTGGAACACTTCCAGGGATGGGGCAGCCACAGCTCCTCTGGGTAGGGATCCTCCTTTAAGCTTTCCCATGCAACACTGAAATAAAACCCCAACAATCAGCTCCTGGACCCACCACTCAGATGCCTCAGGACGGTTTGCTTTTCCCCATGTGCCTCAGTTTCCCCAGCAGTGTGACATCAGAAGAGCAAACCAAACACGGGTGCAACCCCAGGGCAGAGGGGAGAGACCCCAGGAAGGCTTTAGGGGAGCAGCTGAAAAAAGGGAGGCTGTGAGCTGGAGCTCCCTGTTCTCTGTCCCTCAGCCCTGGCAGAGTTTGACGAGCCCAAGAGATCGACCTTCATCATGTTTGGCGTCCTCACCATCGCCGTGAGGATCTACCACGACCGCTGGGGCTACGGCGTCTACTCGGGCCCCATCGGGACAGCCGTGCTGGTGATCACGGTCAGATGGGTACGTGGGGCAGGGCACTGGGCTGGGCTTTGTGGGGTGCTCCTGGAGGGGAAAGGGCTGAACCCGGCATGGAGGAGTCCAACCTGAGCCGGTGATTTCCTCCTCAAGATGCAGCTCTCAATCTCACCGTGATTTCTGCTGCAGACTTTCTGCTGCCTTTGTGATAAATGCCAGATTCGATCGGCCTGAGCAATCTACCACATCTCCTGTCCCTGCATTTCTAATCAGGAGGAATGTATTTATGGAGTTTTTACAGCTACTCAGAGGCAGAGGGATCTGGTAAACTGCCCCAGATCTGGGGAAGATGTGGATAAAACCACGGTGATAAAGTGGGGAGGAATCTGTCTGCAGTCTGCCTGAATCCAGCTGGGACAGTCGGGCACAAAGCTGCAGGCTGTGCCCCACTCACAGCACGTGCTGTGGACCCAGCTGGGAGTGAGGTGGGGAAGCCACTGCAGGAGTGGGCAAGGAGTGATGGGATAAAAATTGCAGAAAGATGATGCCAAACGTTGTGGAAATACAGTGGTGCAAGTCCCAATTATAAACTGTCACTAAGCCAGCAGCTAAAAGCAAGTGGCCACCATGGGGAGGGGATGGGCAAGGAGGAGACCAAGGCACCCTGCATCCTCCAGTCTGCAGATGCTGCACTGGGATCTGCTCTCTCACAGCTGGGATTGTGAGGGCACACACTCCCTGAGCTGGCTTTGGGGCTGAATATTAAAAAAAACAGTGTTATCACAAGGAGTGAGGGTCGAGCAGCCAGCTAAATCCAGGTGAATCCACTTGATGTGCTCTTTCCTTCCTCCCAGCTGCAGAAGATGAAGGAGAAGAAAGGGCTCTATCCTGACAAGAGTGTCTACACCCAACAGATCGGTCCTGGCTTCTGTTTCGGGGCGCTGGCACTGATGCTGAGGTTCTTCTTCGAGGTACCTGTGTGCACACTCACTCCCCCGACTCTACAAGGTGTAAGGGACATCACCAACAGAGGGACACCCGCACTCACACCACTGGGCTGCATCCAGCCTTGCACAAAACCCAGGCATGGGGCTCCAGGGGTGGCATGCTGGGGTCTGGCAGCAGACACAAGGCACCCTCCGTGCTTGTCCCCATCCCCTGACCCATTCAGGGCAGGTGTGACAGCAAGTGGCACGCAGGGCCATGCTCTGTCTCTTTTTCCCCCTTCAGTGAGTGACAAGGACATGGGATGTGGTTTCCTCAGGCACACGTGGTCCTCAGAATGGCTTTGTCAAGTGCAAGCAGGGTTTTTTGGAAACTGGGCACGGGTGACTTAAGGACACCTCACAGCGACGCGGCAGGGACTGGATCCAGCCCAGGCATAGCCGGATCCAGAGCTGGCTCACGCCAAAGAAAAGACTCTCAGTGACTCCCAGGGGCACTTGATCCTGTGTTTATATCCTGCTCCTGCTGCTGGCCAGTCCCCCCCATCCTGCTCCAAAGGGTCCGTGTGTCCCACAGGGCAGGTGATAACCCCCTGACACAGCTGCCGGCCGTGCCTGCGCTCAGCCCCGCCGTTACGGCTGCTCTGTGCTTTGGGAGCTGCGAGATACAACCTCACAGGCATCCCCAAGGATTATTTTTCAAAGCATTTAGTAATTGCAAATTCTAGCAGAACATAAAAATGTCACTTAGCAGAAGCCGCCTCCCCGCGCGCCCCGGCCTCGCCGCCGCGTCCTTTGCGGGGTAATGAAACACTTCATTCAAGAATTGGGAAATGTGCAAATTAGAACGTGTTAAATCCCCTTTGCTTTAGGGTTTTTTTTCACTGGAAATCCTTTCTTCTTCCGTGACAGCAAAGGGAGAAAGAAGGTTCAGGAATCTTTTTTATCCCCTTCCTTTTGGCTACTTGTAGAAATTTAATGTCACGCACCTCGCGCGAGCCCCCGGCCCTGCTGCTCCCGCTTCTCACAGAGCTCTCCCTGCCCACAGGAGTGGGATTACACCTACGTGCACAGCTTCTACCACTGTGCCTTGGCCATGGCCCTCGTGCTGCTGCTGCCCAAGGAGAACAAGAAGGCCGGGAGCGCCGGGACCCCCGCCAGGCTGGACTGCTCCACGCTCTGCTGCTGCGTCTGAGCCCCCCGGGCAGGCCGGGCACGCGTGTTCCTGCTCCTGCTGATGGAGGGCTGCAGCCAAAAGGAGAACACCTCCCTGCTGCGTTTTCCTCTGGAACACCAGCATCTTTTCTCACCAGCTCTGTGCCCGCTCTGGCATTTCCAGTTTCCTGAGCAACCTGGTCTAGGGGGATTGAAACAAGATGGGCTTTAAGGTCCCTTCCAAGCCATCCTGTGATTCACCTTTCCATCATCAGCCCTAGCGAAGCTTGCACTTCGAGCAAGCTTCCAGTTTGGTACATATCCATATTCTCTCTGGAGGAGCACTCAGCTAGGCTGTGACCTGTCCCCTGCCCCAGGAGACCCCTGCACTCCCAGGCCATGTCACCTCCTCCTGGGCTGTCTCGTGCACTGACCTGGCAGGACCCAAGTTGTCCCCTCCGTGCAGGTTTGCCCAGCCCAAGCACACAAAGCTTAGTTTGCAGCACCCAATTAACAGAACCTGTATTTTTTTGTGAGATATTAACTATTTTATTTATGCATTCTCTTGATGTAAATAATATATACTAACAAAGACCTTGCCAGTGTGCAATGCCAGCATTTCTTCAGCGGGGTGGGAAATTTTCCAGCTCCACTCAGCTCAGTGGAGGGCAGATGCCAATTCCAAAGCAGACCTCTGGGCACGGCCACCACAGCCCCTCAAACCTGGAGGGACCTGCAACACTGGGCACTTTGTCCTTGCAGACCTGCAGGCACAGGCAGCAGGTGCCTCATTGGTATGGAAAGTACCTGGAAAATGAGAGGCAGAGAAAAGAAGCTCCTGGAGGGAGGGGGGAGGGCTGTAAGCCTATAACATCTCCTCTAACAGACTATTTACTATAGCAGAAGTGTATGATTTATTTAGACTGTCTGGGAAAAAGGCCAAGACTATATGTCATGGACAATTAGAGCAGTATTGATATACAGAGATGTCCATAGAAAGCCCACATTAAGCCTGGGTTCCTCTGGAAGAGAAATCCACCCCAGTCATTCATCAGAGCAACTTCCTGCGACGGGGCAACGACCAAAACTGAATGAGCTTCCAACAAAAATAGGAATGAATTATGAACCCCCAAGCATCCAAGAGTCACTGGCAAGCGGTGGCACAGCTGATGCAGCTGCATGCAGAGGCAGAGCTAGCAAAGAGCTTTCAAAGGGTTCCCCAGCACCTAAACCCACACAGCTCCATTCCTTCCCAGCATCCAACCCCCAGGATGTTTACAAGATGCTCTCAGGGTTTGCGTGCAAGGCTTTCCTCGTTGCTTGCACGCTACTGGAGCTCTTTGCTGTGTGAGGGCTGCTCAGGGTGGCCCCAAAAAACAGGCCCAAGTGCTCTGATTTGGAGTGAAAGAGGTAGCTCAGCATTGCCTGCAAGATATGTCTCTGAGGGTGCACAGCAGCTTCCTGAGGGGTCACCCCCATGGGCATCCCACGGCCACGCTGGCTCTTCCTGGTGTTTGTCACCCCAAAGGCAAATACTCAACGCTGACCCTCCCCAGGATCCTGTCCAACAGTGCCAGCAGCCTCCCTTGCTTGCTGCAGCCACTGACCAGAGCCTCCTACACCCCAGCAGCTCATTTTGGGACTGTTTGGTCCCTCCTGGGCTGCAGTGACAGGCACAGCCCTGCAGCAAGCCCTGGGGACATGGGCACTGTGGGCACGGTGAGAGCCTTGTGAGGGCCCAGGGCTGGGAGGAGGGCACTGGGTGACTACAACACCCAGCTGGGGCTGAGCACGAGGGACCAAAGGTTGGCAAACAAGGAGGGCACGTTACCTGAGGAGTAGCTGAGTAGACAAAACCTCCTGCTCCCACCTGCCACATACTCAGCTGCAAAAAGAACTCGCCAAATTATCTTGCACGCAGCAAAATCCCAAGCAAGGTTTGCTTTGTTCCCTCCTCTCGCTGCTGATGCCCCAGGGCGATGCTCCAGCTCTGCCAACCATCCATCCCTTTGCACCCCAGTGCAGGGCCAGCACCCGCCTGGGTCTGACACACACCTGGGCACACCCACAGGGTCCCTGCCCTGGCACCAGCTCCGAGCTGATGGCAGCACTGGAGGAACCTGCAGGGCTGGATCCACTACCCCGGGCAGGATATCCCCTGCAGCACCAATGCAGGGAAATATTATAAACATCTACAGCAACGTAGACAAAACAGTCTCTTGTAACCTTTTAGCGCTGCCGAGAGCTTTGCCTGTAAGAGCTCTTGAGCCCCTGCCAAAAATTCTGGCTGTTTTCATAAGAGTAGGTGTTTTCGTCTAAGGTGCAGTCTGAGTGCTGTGACCTTTGTCATGTCTGCTACTGAAATTTCCTGCTTCTCTGTTATTCTCTTCTTTGGTAAGACGATATGAAACCCAAAACTTTTATTGCCCCTTTTAAAGTGTCTTTATAGCTCCCCGTCTACTTCATATACTGTCTTACTCTTCAATGCTGGGATATTACTTATGGAATCCGGGTTTGATGCTGCAAAAGGCATTTGGGTTTCACAAAGCCCAAACCGCCTGGGCTTTTTTAAGATCAGCCAGAGGGAGGGAAGAAAAAGAATGACAGAAAAAAGAAAAAAAAGGAATGAGAGGGGAGGGACTGGGCTTTCCGCTCCGGAGGCATCAGCATCTGCTACCAGTGCAGTCTCCCCCGCCCCTGCCAGGCCTCCCCCAGGCACAAAACCCAAAATTTGCTTTGTGTCTGGGTCAGCATGGGGTGCCCACGGACCCTGTGGGGATGGCATTGCACAGCATCTCTTGCCTGCCTCCATCCCCTGCCAGCTGTGCCCCGGAGCTGGCAGCTCAGATGTGGCCGGACAGCACAGCTGGTGCCAAACCCGGTGTACAGCAGCTGGGGCACATCTGGCCCTGAGCTGGCACTGGGGGAGGCCAGCCCTGCTTGGGGGGCTCCCATGCACCCCATTTCCCAGCCCATCTCTGATATCAGGACAGACACACGAAGGATGTGTCCCTAGGGAAGGGTCCTGGGTGCCGAGGCTCCGTGCTCCCAATCCCGTCCCTCGGGCTGGGGAGCATCACCTCCCTGTCATCCCTGGTGACAAAAATCCTTTGGGATCTCATCTTCACACTCTCCAACATCCCCACTGCAGTGGGAGCAGGGATCTGGTGTGCCAGAGGGGACAGGGCTGGTGGAACTGTCCCCTCCAGGGGACGTTCCCCCACACTTGCCCACGGCAGGGCTGGTGGAGGAGGGAATCAGAACCTACTCCTGCTGCAGGGGAGGCTTCCAGAGATGTCTAGTCAGGCTCGGTGCCAGCTAATCTTCCAGGCAAACTTTATCCAGATCCTTTTGGCTGCAGAAAGTGAAAAACCAGCCAGACCCAAACAGAAAAGCCTGGTTTCTGCTGCCAGCTGCATGGGGCACTCCAGAAAAGGCTTTATCACCACATGATTTTGAGAGACAGCTTCGGGTTTTTTTCCTCACACTGCTCTTCCCTCCTCACCCTCCCATTGTCATTCCTCCATGCATGTTCAAGTGTTGAAACCAGCCAGGTTAATGCAGACGGTGGGGCCAAGGTTTTCCTTGCACCCACTCAGAAGCTGTCAGGCCACAGAGACACCAACCCATTTCAGAGAGTGGTGTTGCTGCATCCTGAGGCACCAGCAGCTCATTGGGAGCAGTCTTCTCCCTGGAATTACCAAAGGAACTGAAGTTTCCCCTGGAAGTTCAAAAGTGGTGGCAGGGGCAGGAGCTCAGTGGGGAGTCCAGGGGAGAACTCTTGCCCTGGGGTTCTCCAACACCCTCCAGCTCTGATGTGCCTGTGCCCTGTGAGAGGGATAAATCAGGTGTGCAGGGGCAAAAGGAAGTCACCAGCCACGTCCTACACAGCTCTGGGGGTCCACAGCCCCAGGACATGGTGCAGATGCACTGTGAGAACCCAGCCTTGGGAAAAAAAGGAGATGGAACAACTGAAGCACCTACTTGGGACCACTTGGTATCTCTCAGCTTTGCTCCAGCTATCCCAGCCCCAGTGAAGATCCTTTCTGGGTGTAAAAAGAAGGTCTCCTGCTCTGCTGAGCAGTCAGAAGGCACACAGGAACAGCAGGGTGGAGTTAGGGCAGAGGCAACCACATGAATCAGTAAAGCAGCACCTCCTGCGAGGGTGCAAATCTACCTAACCCAGCATTTATGGGAGAAAAAACACATGAATGCATCAGGATTCTGCTTAAAATGCCACACAGTGGTCCAGCACATTTCTCTTCCCTCCTCCTTCCTCTCAGCAAGATTCCCAACCAAACTTCCCAGCCCACTTGGTGCAGCCCCATCCTGGCACCACCAGCAGCACTGGGGTATTTTTGGGGCACTGCAGACAGACTGAGCCACTCAGCTCCAGGGTGTTTGGGGGCTGAGCTGCAGCACCACAGCCAGCCTGGTGTCCTACAGGGAGCCCCTGACACCCTTCCAGGTGTCCTTTCCCCCGGCAGCACTGGACATGGACGTGGCTGTGGACTCAACCCAAGCAACCAAACCCTGGGGCAGGGCAGGGCAGGGCAGGGCAGGGCAAGGCAGGGCAGATGTGGCGCAGCCCCGGGCCCTTCCAGGGATGCTTTCCCCTCTCCAGGCCCAGGTTTGGTGTCTCCAGCCTCCCCACTCCTCCGGCAGAGCGGTCCCAGGTCCAAGGTTTTCGGTTTAGGCCAATCTCCCAGAAATTCTGTCATCATGCAGTGCATCACGCACACTCCCGGATCCGCATTACACAGAGCGTGGCCCCGCTCCAGCGCCGCTGAAAGCCAGTGGAAAAACCCTCCCTCGCTACGATGGGAGCTGGCTCGGGCCCTGACAGATACCATGGAGCTGTTCTAAGCTGGGAATATCAGAGTTTCTCCTGGAAAGGGACAGGGCAGGGGGTCTGCAGAGTGGGTGAAAGCTCCCGACCTCGAAACTGCCTTTCAATGAGCATTTAATGAGCCATGGTTATCTGATCCACGTGCTCCAAATGCAAGGAAACCGCTCAGGTTTCCAACTGCACACATCACCTGATGCTCATAAAACGAGCTGATGTGTCTGGGAAGCCCCAGACCCAAAGAAACATTATTTGAATGGAGGGGGGAAAAAGTAAATTATGCTTTAAAAACACCCGTGTGGGCAGACAGGGATGGTGGCTGCTCTCCTCTGGCTTTCCAGCGAAGCAAATGTTCACTGATAAAACTCACAATCTCCTTATAAAGGCAGGATCGTTTAGCCTGTAAAAGGGAAGGTTTGGGGGAAGTTTTACACACGTCTCTACTCTCTTTATGTCTTTATTTGCATTTTCATTTCCACAGTAGTGGAGCTAATCTGAATGGAGCAGGAGCGAGGGTCCAGGTTATAACCAAAGTATCAGGTAGCACCTTCACATCTGGAAGGGATTTTGACACAACTTCTCCCAGACTGTTACAGACAGTTTAAAAGCAAAATCTGATAAATAGCAAATGTTTAACAAGTCAATAGGAAGCTGCATTTGCAAGAACATGTGGCTCAAGCCGGCCTAGCGCGGCCGCACTGCCAAGGCCTTTCAAACGTGTCCACGCACATCGTGAGGGGCTGCTGGGCCCTGCCCCGGCCCAGGCTCAGTTACAGGGGCAGGATTAAACACAGATGTGTCTTTGTACGGCCAGACATCTCCAGCTTCAAAGCCTGAGAGGGTCCCGAGCCTCCCTGCTCTGGTGGCGAGGGGCTGGCTTCTCCCGCCCGGCCTGAACCCAGCCCCGCTGGTTTCCGTGAGCCCCCGGCGTCGTGTCTGCGGTGGGGAGGGCACAAAGGGAGCTGAAGAGCCCAGGAAAGCAGCACAGCAGCCGTTGTCACAAAGCTCCTGGTGTGCTGGGCACTGCTGTCCCTGTCACAGGAGGTTTTGGGGCCGTACTGAGCGGTGAGGCCCCACTCAGGTCACTGCACGCAAGGTCTCACCCCCATTTTGCACAGCTTCCGATCCACGAGGGCCCCAATCCACAAGGCAGAGATTGATTACAGCCTTTTCTACCAATTTACACCTTTAAAACTCCTTTTCCAACCCTTGGGAGCCACAGCCTCTCCAGGACAGAGGTCACTGGCCACGCAGGCAATGCTCCCCTGAGAAAAAGTGCCACAGGACACAAAATCTTTTTCGGTGTTGCAACCCTGCCTGGTCTGGGGAGACATCATTCCCAAAATGTGGGAAGAGGCATTAAAAGGGAGAGAATTATGCAATAAGGGGGGAGCAGAGGGGGAGACAGAGGAATAAGAAGTGACCAGGAAAACCACCAGAAACCCTCCAGGATGCCTGCCTGTATTTAAAGATAATGTGTCCAGCCCTCTTGCCAAGTCCCACTCATTTGGAGCCGAGCTCATGTCTTGGATTAATTTTAAGGCAGTTCCTAAAGCATCTCACTTGCACAAGGAAGAATTTTTGCCTCCTTGGCCAAGGTGACCTTTTAAAAAATCTCACTCGCTATTTTTCAACCTCTCACTCATTTAAAATTGTCACTGCCCGGTGTTGTGGGGCACTCAGTGCAGACAGTTTGTTTTCTGGCATCCTCCAGCCTCACAGAGCATCCTGGAGTGGGGCTGGGTGTGAGGATGGGGAGCCAGAGAAGGATTTCTCTGCAAATCAGAGCCCTCCCCTCATCTGTGAGCACCACTCAGCCAAGCACTGAGAGCAGAAATAGCCCCTCCTGCACACCCACATCTCCCCAGGCACCCACCACGGGCTGCTTCAAAGTTTTCCCTTTAAACTCCTCCAGATATTGGGGGTTTTGAACTAAAATATTGTGTGGAAACGTGAATGTGCTCTCCAAAGCAGTGCCTTTTGTCTGAGGAATTACAGATATTACCCCCAAATGGTGACTGTCCTGTTGCACACAGGATTTCTGCTCTGAGCCTCCCCAGAAGGAGCCACCCCAAGATGTGCCCCAGCTGCTCAGCCTCTACTGTGAGGATTCATCCCAGAGGTGCCATTCCCACCTCCCAGCCACAACGCGGAGACAGTTTTGGAGCAGAAACATGAGAACAGCCACTCCCCAAACCCCCACCCAGCCCACCTTCTCCCCCAGGCATCTGCAGCATCCTAATCATCCCAGAATCCCAGATGCTTCCCCTTCAGCTCCAGCATTTGCAAAATGCTCAGCCACTGACTCACGGAGGGCCAGGACAGCCACGGCCCTCACTGCACCATGGCAGGACTCAGTACACCAGCCCAGAGGGGTTTTTGACCAAAAAAATAAAAGGGATTTTTGGGAACCATCAGCCCTAGGTACCACACAGCTTTCGCAGCACACCCAGGGTGAGTGAGAAGGATGTGGGGTGTGGAAGTTGCTGCTTTTTGCTGGTGATCCCAGATGCCACACTGGGGTTTGGGGAGAGGGATCAGAGCAGTGGAGGGGAAAAGCACCATCCATGAGGGATTGGGAAGGGGGAGCTGCAAGGAGAGATCAGAGTGGGCGTGCAGAAGGTGCAGGAAGGGAATCCAGAGGCTGCAGGATGTCAAGAGCCACTCAGCTGCTGCTTGGGCTTTTGGGAGCAAAACAGGTAGGGCCAGACACTTTCTTTCCCCCACATCTTGAGCCTTAAAGATAAAGTGGCAACAGCAGTGATCAGAAATTGTCCCTTTGACTGGAAAAAAACATAAATCACAAGATCTTGCTGTTCCCTGCATACAAAGGCACCAAAAGCAGCATGAGGATATCCTTCCCACAGCAGCTCTGCTGCATGAGCAGCCCTTAGGCCCTGGGGGAACCCAGACACACAGAGGCAGCCACAAAAATGAGACAGATATTTGGGCTTCCAGTTAAGCAGAAACAACAAGAAAATTTGAGCTTGGGTTTGACTGGATTTGAGAGATGAAGTTTTAGGGCAACTCCATGGTTTTATTTGAAGCAGTTCAACCATAACCTCATCCCACGAGGGAAGTGCAGAAATTCAAGGTGCTTCTTGTGCAATAGATGCTGCTCCCTGCTCAGGCAGGTCTGGGATAGTGCTCAGAGTTTTGCTACATCCCTGTCCAGGCTAAAGGAGAGACCACACACAAAACGTTTTCAGGATGCCAGCAGCTGTGCACAAAGCATTTGGTTTACATTAATTATGTCTGGACAAAAAAAAAAAAATAAAAGGGGGAAAGAAGGAGAGCAAGCGAGTGGAGAAGACACAGAGGGATGCAGGGAGGCTTCTGCAGGGTGCTGATAAGATCTGCTCTGATCCCACAGGATCTGGAGGTCACAGCACATGCTGGGTGTCTTGACACCTGCTGCCACCCAGAGCAGCCCTGCAGTGCCCCTGGGAACACCTCAGGGAGTGCCAAGCACAAATAGAGCCCTCGACACTCTCAAAGGCTTCATGGGACCCTGAGCTTTGTTCTCCTTCTGCTTCCCTCTTTCTCCTCCTCTGAGCAGAAATGTTCCCAAGAAAGACCAAGGAAGGTAAAGCAAATTCTGCTGCTGGCACATGAGAGGGGAAGAGGTGGATGGTAAGAGGAGTCATTAAACCCAGGAAAATCCCCTTTGTTCCTCAGCTGTGCAGAACCCCCTGAAAAAAGCCCTGGCCCATCTTCTCTGCAGGGAGTGCTGTGAGCAGTGGGGACTCTGCAGGGTCAGGAACTGCCACCCCCAGGGATGGACACCCTGTGCCAGCACACACCTGTGGGCCCTGTCCCCTCCCCAAGGGCAAAGGAGCTGGGTGAGGAGCAGCCTGAGCCTGCCTTGCCCTGGGCACAAAGGCTGGATTGATCAGATCCCCAGGAAGCAAAATGCACCGTGAAAGGTCCGTGGTGCTCCCTGGGGGAGAGGGAAAGTGCTGTTCTCACCTCAGCATCACCCCACTGGCCCAGCAGCACACAGAGGGACATCCAGACCCAAACTCCCAACAGAGGACGCCTGCCTGGGCTGAGGGGCCACAAGAAGCTGCCTGTGACCTCCAGCAGCTGCACCCCTGCCATGCCCTGCACATCTTCCTGCCACATCCCCATCCCACACAGCCTCCCTGGGCTCTGTGAGCCCACTGGCACTCCAGCACTCCCTGAGCAAGGAGCTTGCTGTGACAGGAGCTGCACAAACCCTAAACCCTAAATCCATTCCCATCCCCAGGAGCCAGCAGCCGCCCAGCCAGGTCCTGCTCCAAAACAAGTGATGTCAGGTGGCAGCACTGCCAGGCACAGGCAGCTGCGAGAGCTGTGTGCCATCCCAGGGGACCGCGGTGGCCAAGCCCCTCCCTGGCAGCGGCTGCCCCCTCCCAAACCCGCTGCTCTCCGGGGCAGCCTCGCTGCCCGATGAATTTTGGCGTTGCAGCAGCAGCGTCTCAGGGGGCCCAGCCTGCGCACGCCAGAGCTGGACTGACCCATGTCAGAGGTGATTAATTTATCAGGCTTTTGGCACCCACCGCTCCCCGCCAGAAAAACAATATCCCAAATTCCAGGCCCTCCCGCCCAGCAGATGTGTCTGCGGCCAGGGCGGCCGTCCCAGCCCAGCTCGCAGGAGCCGCTGCGGGGATGCAGCGCCCGGGGCTCCCGTGGTGCCGGCTTCCCATCCCCGCGGGCAAGCCACGGCAGAGCCTCCCCCGGCAGCAAAACCCGCGGGTTCGTGCTGGGCTTCCAGCCCGTGGGTCCAGCCTGTCCCCTGTGGAGGTGTCCGTGCTGCCAGGTCACCGGGGAAGAGCAGGATGAGTGCTCAGGAGTGATGGGATGTCACCTCACCGAGCCCGCCAGCCCAGGGTGAGCAGCACCGTCATCACAGCACTCGGAGCATGTCTGGGTTTGAACCAAGCAAGCACTGGTTCAGGCCTAATTAAATTAGCATTAATCTGTTATCGTCAGGAAAACACGCCAGGCCTTGGAGGGACAGATTAACGAAGGTGCTGTCGTTAGTGGAGAGGGTCAGAGGATGGGGATGGGGCACAGCATCGCTGGGGGTGCTCCTCGAGCCCTGAACTCTCCATCCCTGCCTCTACCAGGGGGTACAGCAGGAAGTCAAGAGGGCAGTGGTATCACTGCAGAACACTTGGATGTCGGGCAACCAAGAAATGGGAGATTTTTCACCCTCTCCCCCACTCCACCACCTCCCCCTGGGATTCCAAGGAGGGATGAGAGCCCCTTTGGAGCACAGGAGCAGCCAGTCCCTCTGCCTCCCAGCACTGGCCATGGCTAGACCCGCTCCTGGCCCAGCTCTGAGCTCACCCTGACGTCAGGGCAAGGGGTAGAGAGCAAGGACACGGGGAAACGACCCATTATTTATCCCCAAAAGGTCACCGAGCACCTTGGAAGGGGCTGGAGCTGGCTCCACACGGCCCGGAGGGGGCCAGTGTCTCCTCGAAGGAGAAGTTTCACAATTCATCTCATTTGCTCGCTGTGGCATTTTCATCACGGTAGTCCGACTTATGCAATTACATAAAAAACATCTAATGAAATCTCGGTGACACAAAACATGAACGTTTATATTGGCCTCCCCGTGCCGCGGAGTTGATTTTGGCCGGGCCGTCCAGACAGACATTCTGCATTCTTCAGAGATTAAGCACTGAAACGCTCCGGAGAAACCCAGCTGCCCGCTCCCCCTGCAGCCGCGCCGCTAATTCCAACCACATGCTCGCCGGCCGGGAAAAGGGAACGAGTCCCTACAAACACACGGGCACCACCGGGACCCGGCACCCCGGGCACCCCCCCGGGTGCATCCCGGCCGTGAGCACTCGTGGGTGTTCCTAAAAAACAGAGTGGTGATGGTGAGAGCAGGGATAAAGAAGGTCCTGCAGTGGGATTGTTGTGGGAATGAGAGGAGGAATGGGTAATCCGGAGTCGGGAGCCCGAGCCTGACCGTGCTGGGTTATCAAGCAGCCTCCAGGAGAAATCGATGAGCCCAAGAGGCTCTGGGCAATGGAACCTCATCCTGGTTTGGCTGCCACCTCCCCTCCCTAAAAGTTCTTCTGCCTCCCATTAAAATGAAGCTGATCTTTAAAATAAAGGATAAAGAAGGGGAGGATGAGGCATAGAGGGCAGGGGGTTTGTCCTCAGCTGTGCACAGGAAGCTGGGCAAGGAGTGACAGCCCTTGGGGTGGGGACAAGGGGAGCAGACATCCCATCCTGCTATTGGCACATCACCCTGAGGTGTGAGTGAGCCCTGAGTGCCCCAGAGCACAAACAGGTGCCACTGGGTGATGCTGCTTGTGGGTGGCCACAGCACTGATGAGCAGTCACCTTGCTGTCACCAGCCACCACAAATGCCTGCTGCCACCACCGCCATTGCTGTGTTTTAAGGCTCAGAGCAGTGATTCCACTGCAAATCCCATCTCTGTGCCTCTTGTATCCTGAGGAATGAAGCTCATGCTTGGACTGGTTGTCAAGAAAGGCACCTGTCACACCAGGTGACACCACCAGAGCACGAGCCACTGCAGCACCGTTTGCAGAGCTCCAAGCCCTGCACAAGCCCTCACTGCTGCCCCAGGACAAAGCAGGGCAGATCCTAGCCAGTACCAGCTCACGCCACCAGCAATTTCTCCAAACATTGGTCAGCTCAGGGACAGGGACCAGCCCTGGCTCACTCAGATGTGGCCACCAGGCTCCTGCCCCACACCACTGACCGCAGCTGGAGCTCTTGGAAAGCCCCAAACTTTCCTTTTGGGAACACAAAGCCCCAAACCGCCCCTTTTGTGACAACAGAGGGTCTGAAGCACAAAACCCACCAGCCCCAGTCCCTCGACCAGCACCCTCGTCTTAAGGGCAGAAAATTTTGACATTGGCAAAACGAGATGAAACTGCTGCTGGCACCGACCCTGCCGGGGTGTGGGAGGGGTCCAGCAAAAACAAGGGGGGGGTCAGTGAGTAGCAGCCCCCTCCCTTGGGCTGCAGCCCCACACGGGATATCTGCAAAGGCTCCGGCTTTATCGCCCTGCACGGAAGGAGGAGGAAAGGCTGGAGGGGGGGAAGAGGGAGAGGAAAAATAGCCCCTTATTCCACTTTCATCAAGGAAGCACCCAGTCGTCCAAAAAATTTAATGTCATATTTTAGCAAGAAAAACAGCTGTTGTGGTACTTTAAGGCCCAGCATATTTTGGCCAGAGCTGCATGTTGTGGATATTGGCTGAGTCAAGGTTAGCTGTTAAAAGGCAGAAATTCTAGACCCATACGAAGAAACATCGCGTTCCTCTATATTCAGATAATATTTACTTCCAAGCCTGTTTTGTTTTGTTTTCTTCTCCCTCCTGGAGTGAGGCCTGGCCCCGGGGCTGTGGCTGCCCTTGGCATCTCTGCTCCCTGGGCAGGACAGAGCAGTTTGGGGGTGATGGGAGCAGTGGGAAAAGCAAGGGAGGCTCAGCCTGGCACCTCACACTTGAGCTTCACCCTCTGATTTTCAGCCCTGCCAGGCTTTGTTTGAGCCATGCACAGGGACAGAGAGAGGGACAGGAGCTGGGATGGAGGTGGCAGGTCCATCTCAGCAGCACAGGCACTGACAGGGGGTCAGCCATGTCCCCACAGTGTCACAGCGAGGATGGGGACACACGAGATGCCACTGGTCCTGTAGCACAGGCCTTTCACCACTCAGTTTGAGTCAAACTTTCACTCCTCCCAAGGGGGAAAGATGTCAACAAATCCATGGCAGGAAAAGGGGGAGCAAGGTCACATGCCACCAATCTCCCACTCCCCAGGAGGGGCAGCTCTACCCTGGGTGAGGTGCCAATATTAACCCCACAAAAATTTTAACAATGAGTGTAATTTTAACACTGAGTTTTGCAGCTTTATCTTTTTATAACTTTGTTCTGTAAGAGCAAATCTATTTCTGAGTTGTCACCCATTTAAACACCTGCATCCAGTGCTGGCCCCCAAATTGGCCATGCCCAGGCTGTCAGGGTACAAAGGTCTTTGTGAGGCAGCTCCTTGCAGCTCCTACCTGTGTTGTGAGAGCAAACAGAGCTCCTGGGGTGAGCAAGGTGGGGCAGGGGCGAATTTCTACTGGAAATTAAACCCCAAAAAGAGGCTGTGGAGTCCCCAGATCCGTGCGAGCACTGTGCCACCCAGGCTGGAAGCGACTCATCTTCTCATAAAGCTGGTTTGCTAAGGAAGAAAGAAAAGCTTTTGCCATGAAACAATTCCTCTGTGCCTGCCAAGTTCAGCGGGAGCAATCCACGCTGTCTCTGCTTCCCTGGAGCACCCCACTGTGGTGCCACCTTCCGAGCTGGACCCTCATCTCCCCGCAGCACCGGGGTTTTCCCCTCCACTTCCCGCCCCATGCCACGCCAAACCCTCACCACAGAGCCACTAAACACAGCCCCACACGGACCACCAAACCCAGACGCTTGGAGAGGAAAGGCTGTGGGTGAAAAAAAAAAAAGAAAAAAAAAAAAAAAGGANATGGACCACCAAACCCCGACGCTTGGAGAGGAAAGGCTGCGGGTGAAAAAAAAAAAGAAAAAAAAAAAAAAAGGATTAAAAAAAAAAAAGTCCAAGGTGGAACCGCAATGTTTATAAAATGGGTCACTGAATTATACATAAAAATATTTTCCTTGTGGATGCAATTACTTCCTGGACTTGTTATTCCACAGATGCTTAAGTTCGCCTCAAGCAGCTCCAATAAATGCTTTACAGTCTGCAAGATCAACAGTAGCAGTGCTGGAGCGGATTGAGCAGCGCTGGTTCAAATTTGTCAGAAAACCACACAGTGTTTTCATGCGCACGTTTTAGAAACCCAAACAAAACCATTCCCAACCGTCGTGCTCCCTTTCCTTACGCTTTTTAATGGCTTTCACATGAGCTCCTCCAGACACGGGCACGGCCCCAGGGGCTCCAAACACCCAAAAACTCCAGGGAGCTCCCGGGAGGGGACAGGGACCGAGCGAGGGGTGGCAGCTGCCATCCCTGCTCCCGGATTTTCGCATCCCATCCTCCTGCAAGGTCTGGCTCGCCCGTTAGGGACCCGGGGGGCAGTGGGATGTGCGAGGGGCTTAGGAGGCTTTCCCAAGGGAAATGAGTTTTGGGGTCAGCCCTACCTGCCGTGGTGGATGAGGGCGGGTGACGGGGAGTTCAGGGGCTGCAGGGGACACGTGGGGTTTAAAAGTGCAGGGACAACATCCCAGAGGAGCTGCAGCAAAGCTGGTGGGAAGGGAAAGGAGCTCTGTGGCATGGGCACACGGCTCTGAGTTAACTCCCATGGCAAAGACACGGTTTTGGGGTTTTTTCTCCTCTATCCAGTCACAAAATTGAGAGAGACTCCAAGTCATGAAGGTGCTCGAGGACTTTTCTGCTGTACATAGGGCTCACCCTAAAGGCCCCTGAATAAAATCCTGCTGCACCATGAGCTTCCAAAACCTCCAACCCACTTCAGTTTAATTGAAGATATTTAGTGTCACTCTCAGTGATATTGAATGGGAAAGCAATTGAGGGCTGGGGTGTTGGGGACAGCGCAGGATCACAGGACAGGGCCCTGTTATGCCATTGAAGTAATGTAATATCTGCCCAGAAATCCTCAAGAGTCACTGCAGGACTAACAGGTGGCTGTAACAAGATTATCTCATTTACAGATCAGCAGCGGGGCAGAAATGTGCTTTCAGATCTCTGCTTTCACTCCAGATTTCATCCACGAGATTTTCTGACAGCAGGATAAACAGGTTAAAAGGTGCCTATAAAAATGGGCTTATCAGAAGTTCCTGATTCTTCTACTTTGAGAATGCAGCTGCCTCCCACTGGCCCTTGTATGGGAATCCCAGCCCATCTTGGCCTTTTTATAGGATCCTGCCTCAGAGGGAGAGAGAAGGCAGCATCAGGTCTGCCCAAAGTCCCAAATTAGCCACAAAATAAATTTTTTAAAATTAAAATTCCTGCCCTGGATCCCAGCCAGGGGATGGAGCAATTCAGGAGCTGGGGATGCAGTCACCAGCAGATGGGTGCAGGGTCTGTGGGCCCCAGTGCAAAACTCCAGGGGAATGGCTGTGGCCAAAGGTGGGAAAAGCAGGGACCCTGCACTTTGCTCCTGGGGATGGTCCTGACTGGCTTGTAAATGCCCAGAGCATTTTTCCTCCCCAGGCAAAGCAGCAGGGAAACACTGTGGGAATCTTCCTTGGAGGTCCCCTGCATGGAAGACCCCTAATATAAGAGTTCTGTGCAAGGATTGAGAGACAAACTGGAGCCTTTTTGGTCTTCAGGTCGCTGTTTATTTCTTATCTTATCAAAACTTTCCTACACCGCCCGCACCAGGCTTAGCGTGGTGAGGAACACAGCGAAAAAGGTCACAAGGTGTGCAGTTTCAAGGTCTTTTAAAGCCATCTTGTCCAATCAACTCCAAAAACGTACTTTATTTCTACTTCTCTGCCAATAACTAACTAACTTTCTGACACGTAACATCTGCATCGTGACTTCTCCAAACCAATCACCCAGTGTCACTAATATTACAGAAAATGGAGTAGATGAAGGAGAAGGCAGGGCAATGCCCAAAATTCTCCATTTTGCCCTCCATCTACCCCCATACTAAAAACCTGAAAGTCTAAATTTTTCACCCAGTGAGAACTACACTACAATTTACCCTACACACTCACAGATTGTGCATCATCCCAAAGCCTAGGGAGTTTTCTCCATGGACAGAAGTTAAAGGCACGGCTCTCAGGAGGATCAGGGTTTGTCAGAACAGACAGAGAAACATTCCCCGTGCCCTGGGTTCCAACAAAACACCACACAAAAGCTGCCCCGCAGTATTTGGGATTTCACCGGGGCTGGGCCACACCCAGCTCCAGGTCCCTAAGGCAGCAGTGTCAGACCCTGCCCCAAGGTGTGACAATGGGCAGGACAGAGCAGGGACAGCAGCACAGAGAGCACCCCTGGTACCCCGTGCCAGCCCCCACAGCAAGCGTGGGGCACCTCAGGTGTCCCCAGCTCCTGGTGTCCCCTGGGCTCAGCACCCCACACACCCTGTGGGCTCCCCTGGCTGCTGGCACGCTCCAACCCCTCTGTCCCACGCCCTGGCACCCTCCACCCTCCCAAACCCTCCTGATTTTGCCATTTGGAGCCGCGGCCGTGCTCCAATGTGTTCCTCATTAGGAGGGGCAGACAGCCCAGTGCGGAGTCTGAGCCCTAATCTCCTTTCCAGTTGGTATCCGTCAGCAGATGTACGACAAGTGCTGGGATATTTCAGTGGGCATGTGTGGGACAGAGCCATTGGGGTTTTTTTTTTCCAGCCAGGGGGGATAAAATGCCGTGGCTCGAGGCTGTGACAGACAGCAGGTCCAGGGAAGGCAGCTCTGCTGTGGTTTATTTTACCAAGGGCTCTGTTGGAAGAGGTGGTGATGAAGTTAACAGCCTGCGAGCTGTAATTGGCTCACATTAAAGCAAGGAAATGATATGTTTTGTTTTCCTTTTTTTTTTTTTTTTAAGTTTTTAAGTCATATTAAACAGGCAAAACCCACACAGAGCCAAGGAAGGAGCAGGCAGCAGCTCTGAGGAATTTAGGGGGGAGATTTTTTGTCCTAAGTGTAAAGAAATCCAGTCCTTGCCATCAAAGAAAAAGTAACTTCAACTTCAAAATACCCAGCAGAAGTGGGCAAGGGAAGGGGGATCCAAAAAATCCAAGTTGTGGCATCACAACAGGCACTGCTCCAAAACCTGGCCCAGCAGCTCCAAAGGGACACAGTAAATAAAAAAGGTGTATTTAAAATTCTTCTTTAAATAATTTTATTTATCCTGCCATCTCCCAGCAAACACAGGGTGTCAAAAACCTTGCTGGTGCCTCTGGATGTGCAGGATATTTCCTGTATTTGTTCATAAAATTCAATTTTTATCCCCTGTGGCTGTATCCTGATGCTGGCTGAGCCTGGCAGTGACAGAATTGTTGTCCCAAGGTCACAGGTCACCATCAGCCTCTCAAGCCTGCCCCGGGGACATCCCTGCAGGGATTCCCATGGATGTGCAGCCCTGTGCTCCCCAAGTTCTCACCCAGCACCCAAACCCCATCAGGAGAGCCATCAGGGCCCACCCCAGCTGCAAGCAGCCACATCCCAGCTCATCCTGCCCTGGATTTTGTGGAAAATCCAAAAGCGCAGCATCCCTGGGGACAGCCAGCCCTGCCTTTGTCACTGCCCAGGTGACTCCAACCACAGCAGCCTGGCAAGGCAGGACAGATCCAAGGGGTGCAAGGACATCCAGGGGTCCCTCCCTCTCCCAGGAGCCACCACAGCCCTGGGGACATTCAGGATGCAGAAGAGTGTCCTGCCCTGACACTGCTCACCCAAAGCTGTCACAGAAGTCACAGTGAGTGACAAAGTCACCACATAGCATAGGAAGGGCTGGAAAGCCACAACCTTTCCCCACGTCCCCTTTTTTTCCCACTGTCCCAGTTTCACTTCTACACACAGCCACTGGAATTTTTGGGTCACGAGATTTCATACGACCTCAAAAAAAGTCCCACAAGCAGGTTAAAATATCCCACTTTTGGTACATTCCCACCCAGGTGAAGGGCACACACACACATCTTCCAGCTCATTCCCACCCAGGTGAAGGGCACACACACACATCTTCCAGCCCATCCCAGCTCTGACATAGCCAGGGTGGAAGTGGGGCACCAAAACCCCTCCCTCCAAGCATGGGGACATGAACAACTCTTCCATTTGCATGGCAACAAGGAAATCTCACAAATTCAACCACTTTCTGACTTATAAACAACAAAAACCCCAGATAACCTCAATGGGAAATTCTACTTTTGGTTGGAAATGTCATTTACAAATGGCACATGAGAAATCACGCTCGGACCCAGCCCTGCTGACAGGCAAATATTTATCCCCACAAAATTTCCACATAAACCCATCACTTTTGTCACTAGGTCTGGACACTGGGAGCAGAGTGGGAAGGCAGGGAAAGGGAAGCCAGGAGGCACAGGAAGCACCAGCCCTGCCCAGCAGGTCAGAACCACAGCAAGTCCCTCTCGGATCTCTTTAAGCTCCGCCAGCCTCATTCCGAGGCAAAAGGCAGATTTTTCCAATGCATTCACAGCAAAGATTTAACAGGATTTCAGAACTAGTTGCACCTTTTTTCCAATACATGCAGCCCATGCCAGCCTCTCTTCCCAAAATCTGCAGCACTCCATCAGTCAGTGGGGAGGATCCTGTCCCACACACATTTCTCAGCCTATCAGGCAGAGTTTTTCCCCTGCTCTGTGTTTGGACACTTACAAAGCCATTACCATCCCTCGCACGCACATCCATCATCAAGGCCTTCAAACTCCAGAAAGCCCCAAAAAACTATTTTCCACTCACCATGCAGCCTGCCAGGCTCTGTTCTTCTACTCTGCGCGCCTTCATCCATCGAAAGACGTTTCAGCAAGTTCAGGGTCGGACAAAATAAACAGATGGCAGCCTGAAAGGTGCTGATTTTCTCCTCTGGAGGGGAGTGGGGTGAGGGATTCAGCCAGGGAAGAGCTGAGCTCTGTCTGCCTGGTTGGAAAAGCTAACCTGGGCTCCAGGTGCTGATGCCCACGGGGAGCTGGGGGTGCAGGCATTATTTTCCAGAGCTGTGGGGTTTTGGAAAGCTGTGGGAGGAGCAGCTGGAGCTGCTTCCTGAGCTGGGAGTCCCCCAGCTGCACCTCCCAGGGGTGTATTCAACAGCAGGCTTGTATTCAAGCACCCACCTTCACCCCATGTGTCCCCAGCAGCCACCAGCATGGCTCAGCAAACCCACCAGATTTACAAGGAGATATTTCATCATTGTACCTCTGTCACTAGTACTGTAAGAAACAACTCAGCCTCACAGAAGGTTGGTTTGTACAATCCCCTCTTTACTTCAAATTCTCTCCTTTTATACACTGATGGATCTGGCTGGACCAGATTGGTCAATTAATCAATACATTTCACCTGGTTGGTTAATTAGCACAACACTCTTCTTATAAACAATCTTTGAGGAAAACAGGAAAACAGAAAGTAGGAAAAACAGCACCTGCAGGTTGTTTATAATAACAAGTTATCATTGTTTAGATTCCACTCCTTAGAGTCTCACAAGCTGATTCTGGGAAAACTTATTTCATTTTCTCACTCTATGACCAGGCTGTGGCAACCACCTGCCTCTGCACCACCCTGAGGGCTCCTCAGGCTCCCCAAAATCACCCACTAAGGAGCACCGTGCTGCAAAACCCCAGCTCTGCTCCAGCCTCAGGATGTGGGGGATGCAGAGAGAACCATCCCAGCCCCGGGGCTGCCCCGGCCCAGCACAGACACCGGGCGTTCTTCCATCCTGATCCAGCACTCACCAGCTCAGACTCACAGCAAGATTTATGGAAGGATGTGGCCAGATGAGTGATAGAGATGGATAGCCCTGAGAAGTGACTGATTTCTCCCTTACAAGAGGGCTAGAAATGAATTTATGAATTGGGTTAGTTGAGTTGCCAAGTGGCTTTGATGCTGGTTATTTTTTTGCATATGTTCATGATCTATCTCCCAGCTGTTGGGGGGGAGGAAGGTCCTGGGGAGCTGGAGCAATGCATCACTCAGCCGAGGCAGCCAACAGCTCTCAACAAAACCAGCTTGCCCTTTAATCAGCCAGGGGCTGCTCTGCTTTCCCAAAGTGGGCACCTCAGCCCTCCCCAGCTCACCCTGGAGCTGTTATTTGCTGCAGACGTACAGGAGCCACTTCCATGTGATGATGGCCAAGCACAGCCCACCAGAGACAACGCTGCCACTGAGTCTGCTCTCACCTCACCCACCCCTTGTCTGCTTTGGAAGGACCCACAGCAGCTCAGGGAGATCTGGAGCAAGGTGCTGGATGCTTTATTCCTTACCAAAAATGCACTTTTAGCAAAATACCACCAAAAGGCAGAGCAAGGATGTGATGCAAGGACTTGTTCCACCACACTCGAGGGACCCCCTTCCCTCAGGGGACACTCAGGGACAGACCAGCCCGGGGGCTCAGCCCTGAGCCAAGAGCAGCACAGACAGCAGCTCCCCCTGAGCTTCCCAGCGTTACAGGTGCTTGGAGGGTTTTCAAGACACAAAGTAATTTCCTGCTCGAAGCAGTTGACAAATCTGCACAGAAACTGGAGAACCCTCTGTGTTTCAGGGATGGATGCTGCAAAATCATGTAGTGGAAGCCAGCCCAAATTCATGGAGCAAAGTGCAAGCAAGGGAGGAAACTGATGGTGCCTGCTGATGGAAGGGGAGCCCTGGGCACAGGGACCAGCTCCAGGTCCCTTGTGACATCCCTGCTCAGATCAACACAGAGCTGAAAATTGTTTGGATGAGCTGTCCTGCCCACCCCTCTATGCCCCCAATCCATGACCTTTCTTCCTAGGGAGAAATCAGAGCCCCGAGTGCCTGAGTCAGCTGTAAATCCCCTGCAGGATCAGACAGTAAGGGCAGCTCTTGGTGATTGCAGAAGGGGAACCAGTTTGCACGGAGGGAAGGCACAGCAGCTCCTGAGGTGTCACTGCAGCCCCCACGCAGGCTTGGGGGTGCAGGAACCATCCATGTGTTCCAAAAAGCACCAGGATCCAAGGGGAATGATGGAAACCAGAGGAGCACTTTGGTAGTTTGGGGAAATAGAGCTTTTGCTAATCAAATCCAAGTGGCTTTTGGTTCAGAGCTAGCAAGACACAGGCTAAGCCCTTTCCTACAGCATGAGTTTGGACCTTGCAACCCTCCAGAACCTGCAGATGTCCCAGCACAACACTGCCCACAGGGCCCTGAGGGGTTGGGGGGATCAGGGTGAGGGGGCAAATGCACCCATGGGCAGCCTGGGGCCCACCCATTGTGGCAGAGATGCTGCCCTCCCTTTTCCATCCTCATCACTGTCCTTCATCCCCATCCCGCTCCTTGTGCTCACCCCATGTTCACCTCCCTCTGCTTTCCTCTCCTGCCTCTGTTCTACACTGGAAACCCTTTCCCAGGGTGGCTCTGGCTCTCCCACAGATGGAATTTCCCCTTGTAAACAGCGGCAGCACTGGGCCAGTCTGACTGGTACCAGCTCCTCCGTGGGAGAGACGTGGCCTTAGCAAAGGGACCTTTCTGCTGGTGAGCCTTTCCATGAGGACCATCCCTGTAAGTGCCACTGCAGTGGGAGGGTTTGGTGTCCGTGGGGCTGGGCAGGGCGAAGACCGCATGACACCTCTGTCACCGTCGCTGCCACCCGTGGCTCTCCTCCTGCTGGTTTTCCGGCCCCCCCAGTTTCCTGCTGAGGGGCAGCCGGGTGGAAGCCCACGAGGCACAGATTTCTCTGATTAGGCAACGCCGGGCAGCCTCTCCCCTTTCGCTTTCAGCTCCTCTTCTTCCCCTTCCCCTGGGCAGCCCCAGCATCCGCCTTGAGCGCAGCAGCCCCGCAGCCCCGCACGGCCATGGAGCGCAGCGACCGCGAGCCCCTCGTCAGGAAAACGAGCTCCTCGTACCGCACCTTCCCCGAGAGCACTGCCAGGAGGCTCGACAAGGAGTACCTGAGGTGAGGAGCAGGCTGGGGCCGCAGGGTGGGCAGAGGCTGTGTCCCCCATCCCGAGGGCAGTGGGCTGCAGGAAGAGCTGTTCCATATTCCTGAGCTGCTTTGAGACGGGATCTCACCCTGGACAAGGTGGCTGGATGAGCCCGCTTGGAAGCGTGATGGGTTTGTGGGACTCCTATGGGGGCATGAGGTCCTGCTAGGGGCACGGGGGCTTTGAAAGAGCCTTTTCCTTGCTCTGCTGGGATGAACCGGCTGCCGCTGGGTCCGTGGTGGTACCAGCTCCAGCTTCTGCTTTTCTTGCTTTGTTGAACCCCCTGAAAACTGCCTGGCACAGAGAGAAGCACCAGCGGAGCAGGAGCTCAGAGAAACCCCACCAGCCTGGGGCTGTGCAGAGCCATTCCCCAGGAAAATCCCTCCGAGAGTGTCACCAGAGCCTCGGCAAAGGCTGGGGGAAGCAGGGTTTAAGTTTCTGCTGTCCGTGTCTCTCCGTGCCTCCCTCAGGAGCCTCCACAACAAGCGGCTCTACCTGGCTGTGTTTGCCGCTGTCCTGGGCAACTTCAGCTTCGGCTTCGCCCTGGTTTATCCCTCCCCCGTCATCCCTGCCTTGGAGGCTCACCCCAGCCCTGCGCTGAGGCTGGACCAGCACACAGCGCCCTGGTTCGGGGTAAGGAGCAGGATTATCCCTGCCAGGGTGGGGGCAGACCGGGGCTGCCAGGCTCACACAGCGCCCTGGTTCGGGGTAAGGAGCAGGATTATCCCTGCCAGGGTGGGGGCAGACCGGGGCTGCCAGGCTCACACAGCGCCCTGGTTATCAGGGGCTGGGGGCAGGATGAGGGCAGAGCGCAGGATGCCCGGAGGATGCCAGGCTCACACAGCGCCCTGGTCCGGGGTAAGGGGCTGGAGTACAGGACTGGGGAGACTGGGAGATGCCCGGGGGATGGCAGGCTCATACAGCGCCCTGGTCTGGGGTAAAGGGCTGGGGGCAGCATGGGGGATGCCTGGGGGATGCCCGGGGGGTGCCAGGCTCACACGGCCCCTCTGCCTCCCCGCAGTCGGTGTTCACGCTGGGAGCGGCGGCGGGCGGGCTCAGCACGATGCTGCTCAACGACTGCCTGGGCCGCAAGCTGAGCATCATGTTCTCGGCTCTGCCCTCGGCGCTGGGATACGCGCTGCTGGCCGGAGCCCAGGGCCTCTGGATGCTGCTGCTGGGCCGGGTGCTGACGGGCTATGCCGGCGGAGTGACCTCCGCCTCCATCCCGGTAATGTGCCCGGGGAATGTAGGGCAGGAGGTGCTGTGGGTGGGCTGGGGGTTGCAGGGCAGGAGGTGCTGTGGGTGGGCTGGGGGGTGCTATGGTGCCCTGGATGCGCTGGGGCACCCCGCTGCTTTTCGGAGGCATCAGCAGAGCCCCAGGGCTGTGTCTGGGCTGGGGATGGGGAGGATGCAGCGGCTCAGCACCAGGGGTGCCCGCATGGCCAGCCAGAGTCGAGCCCGTTGGTGCTGGACTTCCTCGCCTGCAGGAAAGACGAGGCAGGTCCTCAGCCGCTGCTCCTCCCGGCAGTTATTTCCTCCCAAAGAGCACGCTCGTGTTTCACACAGAGGGGAAGGCGGGAGTTGAGTAACACCAGGGCACCTCTTTCCAGTAAGGGAGGCACTGGAGCACTTCTCGCACACCGGGGGGAGGAGGGAAGTGGTGGAGCCGGCCAGGCTGTCCTCTCCTCTGGCCAGATGCGGCTGCACCCATCAGGTCCCCGCCCCGAGAGGGCAATTCCCCAGCAATTTGTGTTTCCTCTGGTCACAGTGCATGACTGCGAGGTGACAGAGGGCAGGAGCAGCGGGTGACAAGGGGATGTTGCAGCTCTGTGAAGTGTGTGTTGTCCCCGTCCAGGTTTACATCTCGGAGATCTCCCACCCGGGGGTCAGGGGGATGCTGGGTGCCTGTCCCCAGATCATGGCAGTGCTGGGCTCCCTCGTCCTGTATGCTCTGGGCAAGTATCTCCGTGGTGTCCCAGCGTCCAGGGCAGCACTGTGGGGAGAGGGAGCTTAAAATAAGCAACCTTCTCAGCAGGTGAGGGCTTGTTCTCCTCATACCCACCACCACAGCTGTGCTGAGGAGGCTGGACAGGTCGTTCATGCCCCTTGTCCTGGTGTGTGTGCTCTGAGGGATGAATCCATAGCCCACATGGACCTGTGGCCATCTCTGTGCCCACAGACCCAGGTCCTGAGGAGGTTTTGCCAGGGCTCAAGGGCAGCACACAGTGATGCCACTGTGCATCACCTGCCAGCACATGCCCTGGTTGCTGCAGGATCGTGCTGGATACTCTCAGATTTGCTGGAATTCTCCCATATCATACTGCTGGAAATGCTGCTATAATAGGAGAGAATACATTTGAAATCTTTTTTTAATTATTATTACTATTTTTCCTGCTGGGTTAATGAAATGAAATCATTGGTGTGCCCAGGTGGAGGACACCCATTCCTGAGTGTTTTTCCCCTAACTGTGCTGCTCTGGCAGGGCTGGTCCTGGACTGGCGCTGGCTGGCCGTGGCCGGGGAGGTGCCGGTGCTTGCCATGCTGCTCCTGCTCTGCTTCATGCCCAACTCGCCCCGGTTCCTGCTCTCCCAGGGCAAGGAGGAGGAGGCCCTGGGCTCCCTGTGCTGGCTGCGGGGTGAGGACACAGATTACAGCCGGGAGTACGAGCAGATCAAGGACAGCGTGAGGAAGCAGGTGAGGAAGCTCAGCACGGGGAGAAATAACACAAAAACTGCAAAATCCATCCCCTGGGCAACTCCTGAGCCACACTCTGGATGCCAGGTGCTTCCCAGAGGTGTTCTCACTTTGTGTTTCTGCCTTTGTCCCCTCTAGAGCCGTCGGGTTTCCTGTGCTGAGCTCAAGGACCCCTTCCTTTACAAACCCATCCTGATCGCGGGGGGAATGAGGTTCCTGCAGCAGCTCTCGGGGGTCACCTGCATCCTCGTGTACCTGCAGCCAATATTCAAGAAAACATCTGTCATCCTGGTGAGCCCTGGGCTTCAGCTCCTGCTCGGGCTGCCTGGGCCTCCAGTGAGAGTAGCCCAATGTTCTCACTTCCCTACAGACATAAAACCCTTTTTTAGAGGACCTGCCCTGCAAAAGGCTGAGGGAGGAGCGGGAGCAGGACTGGCCCCACTGTATCCCTGCTCCTCCTCTGAGCTCAGGCTCATCATCTCCAGTCTCCTACTGGGAGAATAGCCTTGGCCAAGTCATCAGCAGCTGTAGGCACCTTCCCCCAGCTCAGCTTCCCCTCTGTTTTTTTGCAGAAAGCAGAGTATGATGCAGCTCTGGTTGGCCTGGTACGTCTGTCTGCGGTGGCCATTGCTGCCCTGTCGATGGACAAAGCTGGGAGGAAGATTCTCCTGTTTGTGTCAGGTGTGGCTCCCTCCACTTCTCCCACTGTCTTCCCAAGGGAAGCTCTTATTGAAGGACTTTCAGGAGCTCTGCAAGTATGCAGGAGAGGAAACTTCAGCCCTACAGGGCTCAGGAAGGGAGGCAGGGAGGTCTCTTTCCCTTGGTGGTGGTTCAGCTCCTCAGCAGGGCCATTCCCAGGAGCTTGGCATGGAGGGGATCACTCATCCCTCATTCTCACTGTGCTGTTGCCTCTCTCCACAGCTGGTGTCATGTTGGTCTCCAACCTGACCATGGGGCTCTACATCCACTTTGTGCCAGTTTCTCACAATGGCACCGTGGCCAACACGACCCTGGCGAGCCCTGCCAACCTCCCTGCTGAGCCAACAAACTACATCACCCTCATCCCCCTCCTGGCAACCATGTTCTTCATCATGGGTAGGTGCAGAGGGCACGGGACAGGCCATCAGCCAGGGGAGGGTGTTTCTCATCCAAGGCAGAGTGATGTGGAGCAAGCAGATTGGGTTTGGAGTTGGAAGGAAGGCAGATGTCCCTGGAAGAGCAGGGAGGGTGGCATCTGAAGTCACTTTGAGGAATGACAAAAATGGGAGGGATAGTGATTGCTGGGGTTGCAGGGCAGGATTTCTCAGGGCTCTTCTGCACTCCTCAGTGACCTTCAAAGCCTGACCCCCCTGCCCTCCTCCCCTGCAGGTTACGCCATGGGCTGGGGCCCCATCACCTGGCTGCTGATGTCGGAGATCCTCCCCCTCAAAGCCCGTGGGGTCGCCTCGGGCCTCTGTGTGGTCGTGAGCTGGCTGACAGCCTTCACCCTGACCCAGTTCTTCCTCCCAGTCGTGGTGGGTACTGCCCAGGGGTGTCCAGCAGCCCCTTCTCAGCCCCTCTCTGCACCAGCTCACAGCTGCTTTCTGCCCCACTTTCCAGAACGCCTTCGGCCTCGAGGTGCCCTTCCTGTTCTTCGCTGTCATCAGTGCTGGGAACATCTTATTCACAGGCTGCTGTGTCCCTGAAACCAAAGGCAGGTCCCTGGAGCAGATCGAGGCCTTTTTCAGGACTGGCCGGAGGTCGTTCCTGAGGTAGGAGCTGCCCTTGCCCAGGCTGGAGGGCAAAGCAAACTGGTGCTGCTGGAAGTGGAGGCTGGAGCTCCCTGTGGGAGAGGAAGGGGCAGCAATGATCATCTTGCTCTGGCTGTAGAAGTTGCCAGCTGGAACTTTACCTTCTCCTCCTGTCACCCAACACTACCTGTGAACCCTCAGGATGGGAGCAGGTCACCAGGGCCAGGCTGGAGATAAAGGTGCCCTGGAAGAATAACAGTGTGGGCAGGAGACCATGGTTATTCTTTGCTCAGCAGCCTGAGGTCTGAGGGCTTGGCTGGAGCTGAGTTTACAGCTGGAGCCGTTCTGGCAAAAGCTCGTTGTGTAGCTGCAAGAATTAAACAGTTTTGCCTCCAACTGCAAGACATTGCCTGGATTTGCAGAGAAGGGAGGGGTGGGAGAGGCAGAGCAGGACTGTGACAAGGGGACCCCAGCAGCCTGCAGCTCCCCAGAGGAGTCTCAGGCACTCAAGGACTGTGAAAGAGGCAGAGCCAGATCTTTTGTATAAAAAGCTGCCACGTTTTATTGCTCTAAAAACACACATTACACTAGAAGCCTAATGAATAAGACCAAATACAGTTCACAAAGAAAACCCAGGACAAAAGAATGGGAACAGACAAACATCCAGCTGTAGTGCAAGTGATTCCCTGTGGGAAAGACACAGTGAGTACTGACAACACTTCGTGCTGGGCTGGGTCCTTCCCACTGTGGGGTTTGACCCACCCACAAAGAGGGAGGTGGGTGTGCCTCCACCTCCACCACTTTGAGATTTCAACTGCATAGTTAGTAGCAAATCAGTCTTACCCCTTCCCTGTGTGTCCTGCAATATCAAGAACCTTTTATAATTATTTTTTAGAGCTAACCCGAGGTAAGACACGGCTGCAGGAGGTGGTTATGGCTGTGAGGGACAAATGGCCTTGCTCAGTCCAGCCTGACTGCTCCCACAAGGGCAGAAGCACAGAGGCTGAGCTGGGACATGATGTGCCCAAGCATTTGTCCAAGCTCCTGAAATGCACTTGGCACCCCGAGGGCTCTTCCTGGGACATTCAGGCTGTTCCAGGGAAGCAGGGGGTAAAACAGCCAGCCCTCCAGATGTGCCAGCTGCCATTTTGATCTCCCGCAGCAGGAGATGAGAAATCACCTAAAAGAAGATGTACTTTATCACAGCATTAATTTAAAACAGCCTAGGACAGAGGGAGAGTGGTGGGCCAAAATAAAAAACACAGAAAACATTCAGTATTAAACCTACCCTTTGCTGCTGAGACCCTTTTCCAGAAAGATGTTCAGCCCTGGCTGGAACACAACTTTTTTCTAAGCATGGCCTGACTACAAGAGGTCTCAAGAGCCTCTGGTTTCCACTGACTTTCTGAAGATCAGGATTTCTGGCAGCCCTGTGCTCGAGCATTCTCTTTCTCACATGGCTATGGACCAGGTCTTGATATCTTCACTTCAGTGAAACCCTTCCCTGAAGACAGTGGATTTTTTTTTTTTTTTCCTGAGGAAAGAATGACAGAGATGAATTGAGCTTCCCAGGGCTCAGCCTAAGGAGGAAATGCCCCACTAGGAAACGAGGCTGGACTCTTCAGCTCCTGAGAGAACCTCACTGGAGGAGCATTTTCTGAGTGACCTCCTTTCTTCAGCACAGCAAGTCCCAGCGCTTTTGCTACAACGTCTGGAGTGTGAGAAATCACAGTGGCTCTTTCCAGAGGTAGAATGGTGTTTTTATTCACTGCACACACAGAGAATCAATGGGTGTTACAAAAGCAGCTCCTGCCCAGGGCAGCGAGCTCTGCCCTGCTCCTCACGCCCCAGGGGACACAGAGCTGCCACACATGAGTGGCAGAGGCACAGAAGAGTGGCACAGTGCATAAATGCTGCCCTGGTGACTGGTGTGTGACAGGCCACTGCTCCCCAGGGGTCCTTCCACTCTTGCTGAGCTCAGCGTGTCACCCCTCGAGCCCTCACATCTCTCCTTTCCAAGCCTGGAGAGCAGAACCTGCTCCACAGAGCCCCTGTGGATCAGCCATCCGGCCTGCATGCCCTCAGCAGGGCTTGGCTTGAGCCTCTGAAACCTCCAGAGCAGGGTTTGAACTTCATTTGTCCTTGCACAGCTCCAAGCACCCTTGAGGGTGCCTCTAAACACAACTAACTACCACCATGCACTGGCATTTAACTCACTTAACTACTGTGATGCTACTCTACTCTAAAGCTCCTTCCTATCTCCACCAAACAGCCCACATGGGGGTGAGACCATCCACTGACTGTCACCACAGCTCTTACAAGCCATGGGTGCTGTCACCAAGCCTCTCTGCAATGCTGGCAGCATCTGGCTTGGTTCCAGCTGCACCAGACAGCCAAAATTCCCAAGGGTTCCCACTCCAGACAGGAGTGCCCACCCTCGGAGCACAGATCTGAGACACCTCCAGTTGTGACAGGCACAGACACTCAGAGCACTGTGGCCAAAGGCTCCAGCTCAGCTCTTTCAGGGGAGTCCCTGAGTCCCATTTTCAGCTCGGGGCTGAGCTGTGCCACCTGCTCGTGGTGACAGATTGATGCAGATTTCTCCCTTGCCTCAGCCCCAGGGCCAGACCCTGCTCCACAAAACACACCACGGCAGCACTGCTGGCACTTCTGCCTCGGTGCCAAGGGAGCAGAGGGGACCTGGAACAGAACCAACCTGCCCCAGCCCCAGGACCATGGCAGGAGGAGTGGCAGATGAGGCCAGCGAGGGTCCCACGAGTTCTGTGCTCCCTCAGAGCACCCTGGAAGTCCCAGGGCGAGCTCTGCTTTGCCTTTGGCCTCCTGACACTAAAGCTACTGCAGAACTACTCACAGAGCAAAGCTGTCACTACCAGAGACATTGACATGCATCAGTCTGCAACATTCCTCTACTAAACACTACAGAAGCCCCCACACCCCCCTGAAATCAAAGCACGTGCCCATTGCTGCGGCAGGACTCTGCCCCTGCAGCACCCAGGGGTTATTCCCACTGCAGCACCCCACATTCCCCTGCAGCACCCAGGGGTTATTCCCACTGCAGCACCCCACATTCCCCTGCAGCACCCAGGGGTTATTCCCACTGCAGCACCCCACATTCCCCTGCAGCACCCAGGGGTTATTCCCACTGCAGCACCCCACATTCCCCTGCAGCACCCAGGGGTTATTCCCACTGCAGCACCCCACATTCCCCTGCAGCACCCAGGGGTTATTCCCACTGCAGCACCCCACATTCCCCTGCAGCACCCAGGGGTTATTCCCACTGCAGCACCCCACATTCCCCTGCAGCACCCAGGGGTTATTCCCACTGCAGCACCCCACATTCCCCTGCAGCACCCAGGGGTTATTCCCACTGCAGCACCCCACATTCCCCTGCAGCACCCAGGGGTTATTCCCACTGCAGCACCCCACATTCCCCTGCAGCACCCAGGGGTTATTCCCACTGCAGCACCCCACATTCCCCTGCAGCACCCAGGGGTTATTCCCACTGCAGCACCCCACATTCCCCTGCAGCACCCAGGGGTTATTCCCACTGCAGCACCCCACATTCCCCTGCAGCACCCAGGGGTTATTCCCACTGCAGCACCCCACATTCCCCTGCAGCACCCAGGGGTTATTCCCACTGCAGCACCCCACATTCCCCTGCAGCACCTCACATTCCCCTGCATTGCATCAGCCAAGGGCTGGGGGCTCCAAACCAGCACAGCTTTTAGGGAAAAAAGCTGCCTTTAGGGAAAAAATCCAGGCTGGTGCTGCCTGCTCTGCATCCCAGGCAAGGGGTGCTGGAGCAATCCCAGTTGAAAGGCAGGGGGGAAAGGGGCTTTGCACAAAAAGGGAGCCCACACCCAGCTGCAGGGGCCTCTGGAAACCCTGACTGGTGGGAATCCTCACAGCTCCTGAGCTCCAGGGAAGAAGCAGCAGCTCACAGGAGCCGGCAGCCTGAGGAAGGGCAGGGTCTAAGGAGAGTTTTCAGCATGGACAGACTCCTCTGACAGACAGCACTCTGCCTCCAGCAGCATCTCTCAGAGCACAGCACAACCCCTCTGTACCCAAGGATTCAAACAGGGACACAGAGTGCTGGTGGCTGTCCCAGTCCAACAGTTACAGCCCAGTTTTCCTCTCTTCTCTCTCCCAGAAGAGGGGAAAACACAGTTTGTCAAGCTTGTGGCCCAGAACAAGACAAAGGGCTCAAAGGACAACACACTTTTTTTGAAGAGTCTGAGAAACACTCTGAAGGCTGAAATTGGATTTTGCAGCAGCCAGGGGCGTCCCTGGGTTCAGAGACCCCTGGAGAAATGAGGCAGCCCTGTGAAAGACAGGAAACAGAGCACTCCTTTCTCCTATATCCAGAGAAAGTGAGTCCCATCAAAATACTTAAATAGCTAGAAATAAATTATTCCCCTTTTTCCTAATCAAAACAAAAAGCAACTATATAAAAATCAAATAAATTAAAATCCCCAGGACAAACTGTGATGGAAAGAGGGGGATCTGGTCTTAGTGAGCAGTTTTGCACTGCATGGTACAAAGCAAACAGAAAATACAACGTGAAAACCACAGAAGGAGCCTGGAACAGCAAAGTAAAACATCCCAGCTGTCCACACTGCAATGGTGCAGCCTCCTCTCTGTTTGCACAGGGAAGATGAGCCACCTTCCCATAGAAAAACAGCCCAGGATTGATGCAAAAAACCACAATCCCAAAGAGAAAGGCTGTACCAAGCAAGCAGAGCAGGGAGGGAACAGAGCAGAGTCCCAGGCTCACGAGGCAGGAATGCTCCTGCACATCAGTGACCCTCACACCAGCAAAAAACCCCGCCTGGCTCAGGAAACAACCATCCTTTTCAGCTGAGGTACAGCAAATATTGTTCCCTTTTGCCCCAGTAAAAGAGAGAAGCTTAAGAAAAGTGCCCTTATTAAGACAAAGTAGTTAATTCTTATAATTCAAGTAAATCGCAGTCACTGCCTGCAGCTGTATCCAGAGGAAGCAGGGACTGTGCTTTGAAGGTCCCAGGATCTGCCCAGCAGCTCTGGCAGCTCCCCTGCAGAGGTGGATTTTATCTTTAGATGGGTTTTTGCTGCAAGTCCTTTCCCGTGCAGTGATGCCTCCAGTGCCTGATCCCATAATTAAGACAGTGGAAGAAGACCAAGCTTAAGCACCAGTTTTGCAAACCCTGGGTTAGGTGTTGTACCTGGGAAGGGCCTCCCAGGGAGTGTTCCTAAACACGTGGAACCTGCACTGGCAGGTCCTCTGTCCCTCCTCACCCAAAGAAGGTGAGGACAACCCAAAGAAAAGAAAAAGAGGACAACCCAAAAGAAAAGAAAAAAAGCCTGCAAAAGCAGCACTCAGAGAGCCAGCACCTCTGCAGCAAAAAGAAAAAAAAAATAAAAAATAGGGGCACTATGAGATATTGGGTTGAGGGCTGAGGAGAGAAGGAGCAACGTGCTGAGGTCTGGCTGCTGGTGTGAGGAGAGGACACAGCCTGCCCCAGCCCCTGAGATTTCCAGCTGCTGCAGCATCCAGGGAAGTCGTGGTGTAGCAGGGAGTGCAGAGGACAGAGGGAAGGGCAGAGCGGATTTCCGTGTCTTCACCATCTCAGTGTCCAGGAGATGCTACCCCGAGCTCGTGTCCTTCAGAGAGCCTGTCCCTCCAGGCTCCCCGTCAGCTTCTCTTCATCCATCTGCTTCTGCTGCTGGTGGATGCGGGCGTAGGAAATGGCATCTCCCCTGCGAAGAGAAGGGACAGCAGTGAGTGGGGATGGCAGAGACTGTCCCTGTGGGGCCTGGCTCTCCGTGCCAAAGGACTCCAGGGGTCAAACCACACTCGCTGGCCCCCTCCAACCCCCAAAGCTGCTCTCTGCCCCAGAGCTGGGCCCATCCACCCAACAGCTGCAGAAAGAAGAGTGGGACCCTCAGGACAGCCCGGCCTGAACTCCCAAAAGCTCAGAGCTTCAGCAACCCCCAGGGCCTTCCCTCGCAGGGAGGTTTTCTCTGGCCACATTTACACCTCAGCACGGTTTGTGCAAGAGGAAAGCAGAGCCTTAGGGAGGCAGATGGGGCAGGGGCTGCAGCTCCATCTCCCCCTCCCCTGCCCTCCACGAGCAGCTAGACCTCTCTTACTTCTTCCCAAGGGCCGACAGACCGTAGAGCACCCCGGTGGCGAAGGCGATGGCGTTGCCCAGGAGCGTGGTCAGCGTCAGGCTGAGCATGACAGGGAACACGGCCATCCTGGAAGACAGGGGCAGCCCTCAGAGCGGGGCCCTGCTCCCCACGGGGCACAGGGCTGTTCCTTCCCCAGGATGTGCCCAGCACCAGCCCCAGCAGCGTGCTCACCCGCAGTAGAAAGCTGCTTTCTGCCAGGCCCGCAGCCTGTCGGCCCTGGCGGCCACGGCGTTGGCGAACTCGATGAACTGGCAGCAGAAAGGGGCCTCGCACAGGAACAGGACGAAGGCGTTGAGCCTCCAGAGAGAGCAAACCAGAGTTAATCCTGCTTTTAATCACCAGAGTGAGGGTGAGCAATGCCCCCCAGACTCACAGAGAGCAGGCACTCCATGCTCCATGCAGGTGAAGGGAATGGTTAGGCCAGGCCCCGCTCTGCTCCCCCCACATCTTGAGAATTTCTAAATTTCCAAGCCTTGCTGCCCCAGACTTATTTTGGACAAGGGTATCTCAGTATTTACCTAAAAAATGCATCAACCTGCATCTCAAAAACATCTCAACCTGCCTGATGGAGCAAGATCTGGCAATTCCCAGAGCCTGATGGAGGTTTCACTCCCATCCACTACCCAAGCAGGGCAGCTTTGCCCTCCTCAGTGGGGTCTGGTTAACAATACCTCCCTCCCAGCAGGAAAATGAAAAGAAACCCTGCTCACATCATCCACACGCCGGCCGCGATGTTCAGGGGGTTGATGGTGACACAGTTCCAGAGACCAGCAAAGGCACAGGCTGGAAAGAAAGAGGCTTTCAGTGACCACCATGACCAACCCTGTATGCCCTTGTGGGCACTGCAGGGCAGCACAGGAGGGTGGGTGGAAAGGTCTGGTGGCCCAAAAGGAGCCTGGAATGCAGGGAAGAGCCCTCCTCTGGTATCCTTTTGCTCTGAGTGCTGTTCCAACAATTATTTCCCTTTTGCAGAACAACATTTCTTCCACATGGAGTCCAGGACGTGCACCTGGATTTGATGTGCCAAGGTAGACAAGCAGTGCCAGCAGGTTCTGCCTCTGAGCAGCACAGGGCAAGTTCAGCAAAAACATGACTTGCACACAGGCAAATAATAAATACAGCAGAGGTGAAGCCAGCCTCTGCCACTCGCTGCTGGTGCTGTGCAGCTTCAGCAGAGATGGGCAGAAAAGAGCCAAGTGTGGGTCTCTGCTAATAGTGAATAAAGCCAAAAATAAGCCCAGTGCTCCTGGCTCTGTAACTCAGGGAGAGGAACCAGGCAGCAGTGACCGAGCTGAGCTGCATCCACCTCCCTGCTGCCTCATTAAACTTGCAGAATGCTCCTGGCACCTGATATGGCCCCTTCCCTCTGCCAGTGCCAGAGCCAGCACCAGGAACTCGAGCCCAGGCTGGGAGGGCAGGAGACACACACTCAGTAAACATCATCACACTGCAAAACTCCATCTAAAATGAATTCTATCACCTTTAAAAGCTGTCTTGGGGGTGATGGAGAGCAGCAGAGTCCCTCTCTGAGGATGAGACTAGCCCCAGATTGAGAATTTTGGGTGTCTGCTAAGGGGATCCCTGAGCAGAGCTGCTGTGAGCAGCCCTGACCTTCAAAAGCCTGGCACATGCTTGCAAGGTTTCTTGTAAGCAGCCACTGCTGAATCCTCAAAGTTCCTTTAAAAATAGTTATCCTTGTTTACCAGGCTGGGAAGCAGAATTGCAGGCAATGACAGGACAGACTGAAGGTCATCCCATGAACAAATGACCTCCTGGTCTTAGGAAATACCAAAAATGTTATTTTTTAGCACTTCCTAGAACTAAGTCCACAGGACTCAAAATCTTTTGGAGAGTCCTGCAGGAACAAGACCAGCTAGCAGAGGGGATATGCCAGAGGATGTGCTAATATCCCTGCTCCAAGGGCACTTCTCATCCTCCCATCCCACAGGGTCCAGTGTCAGTGTCCCCACACTGCAGGGCAAACTGAGGCACAGGGGTGGGATGATCTCTTCATGGTCACACGTGCAAACAGCTGGAGAGCAGCAATGGCAAGCAGGATTCCAGGAGCTGTGGGCAGCATGGAGAGCAGGGCCCAAACCAGGGGGTTCTAATTCCCTGTGACCACCAAGCTCTTGGATGCTGGTGGAAGAGGAGCTCAGGGGAAGCACCCCAGGCTTGTGGCACTCGTCCCCCAGGAAAGGACATTCCTGACAATAATGCTGAGTCACTTTCTGGCACTTTACAATTAGCAGAGCAGTAAAAGCTCTCAGCTGTCCCCAAAGCACAGCCAGGGCTGGGGCAGGACCCTGCCTTGCTGAGCAGCGTAGCAGAGCACAGAGGTCCAGGCAGTTCCCAGCAGGTCTCCACCACACAACAAACCAAGGGAAGCAGAATGTTCTTTTCCAAGGAAGTTTTTTTCCTAATGAAACCAACCAGGGGTTGTTTTGCCAGGTTTCTGGTTTGGTTTTGTCCCTAAACACTCCAAAACAACCCTGCAGCACCGTGTCCCTGCAGCAGTCCTGGCTCAGCAACCACCCTGGTTGCCAGAGGACTAATGACCCAGGAAGCAGAGCTGAGCAAGCCCCACGTCAGCAGGAGCAGGGAGCAGCAGGAAAGGAGTCAAAGGTTTGGGATCACAGGAGCACTGCCCCCAGAGCTGCTGCCAGCAGCCACAGACACACAGAACTCGGTGACCTTGGGTCTCCTTTGCAGAGCTGCTTGTCCCACAGCAGCCTGGTACATCCTTGTTCCACCAGGGCAGGAGCTGATCCCATCCCTGCCAAGCCAAAGATTTCTTTTTAAAATATTTTCTTTTCGAACAGAGGCCTCACAACAGGGTTAAAATGCAGATAATGCTCAGTGGCACGTCAGCTATGGGAGACAGACAGTTCTGCCATTTGTTTAACTGCTGTCCCATCTCGAATCCCTGAGGAAGCACAAATAACTGGGAGCTAAAATGAGGGGGGAAGAACACCCTTCCCTACAAAGGCTCTATTCATTTCCAGCAGCTGGTCACTGTCCTCAACACAAGCCTATTTTTGCTCCTAGAGTGTTTTACAAAAGCCACAGACTCTCCTCGTCCCATTACAAACAGGAACACAAGGAGAGAAGGGACTTGGCCAAGGTCACCAAGCCAGCGTGTGCAGGAGCCAGAAAGGGATCCTGAACCTTGTCTGTCTGGTTCCTGCTCCAGCCCTTGGATTTTTCTGGCTGAAGCAAGCTGTGGCTGCAGGTGTTTGCATGTGGCAGATGTTGTCTGCTGGTCTCACCTCCACTAACGAAGTTTCTCTTCCTTTCTGAGGGAATTTTTCCTTCTGTAAGAAATAATCCAGCCCTGCAGCAGCATTACAATCCAGTTGCTCACAATCCTTATAAATTAATTCTGTTCTTTCACAGCAAGCTCTGAGAACAACAGCAAACTCCAGCCTTGCTGGTTTATTCATCACCTCTCTCCAAACCATCCACCTTCAACGAGGTGAGGCTGAACAAGCAGCATTTTGAAGAGGAATGTTGGTAGCACAGGGCACTGGTTGTTTTTTCCACAATCCCCCTTTTTCCCCTGTTCATAAGGAGAGTTTGTGCCTTATTCTCTGCCTGATAAAGAGACAGTCAAGGCTCCAGAGCCAGCTGTCACTCCCCAAATCTTTGGCAAACCCTGTTAAGAACCTGGCTCTTCTTCCAAAAGCTTCTTCCAGACTCACCCAAAGACATAAAACTCTCATCTTTCCTGTAAAAACAAGCTACGAGGTCGCAGAGCCGTGAACAAAAGGTTGGGAAAATAATCCAAGTATAATTCAGCTGCTTTGAAACACAGAGATAGAGAGAGAAAAAGTAGAAATTTGCACTTTCAAGCCACTCATGAGCTGCTGTAGCACAAGGCTGGCAGTGCCACCAGCGTGACCCACCAGCTCTTCACCCTCCGTCCACATCACCCTGAGCTCTGCACGGGATAAAACTGCAGAAAAAGCACCGAGGCTCCTGCTACAGCCACAGCCCGTGGGAAAGACTCTGCTCCTCTGAACCCCCACCTGGGACCTGCTCCACAGACACTTCCCAGCTGGATCTCCTGGCTGCTGGCCGGGCCAGGAGCGCGGGGGCCTCCGGCAGGGCACGGCGAGGCCGGGGTGTTCAGAGCAGCCCCACCAAATCCTGTCACACCTCCAGAATTTCAGCACCTAGCACATGAAACGGTGAGAGCAGCACATGTTTTACCAGCCGGGCCAAAAAGGGATTTCAGGAGCCTGGCCAGTGATACCACAGGGTGCAAATGTCAGCTCCAAAAACATCGTGGGGTTGTGCAGCCCCGTCCCAAGGCAAAAGGCAGGCATGGGAAGGGGCAGGCAGGGGGAGAGGGTGATCAGACACAAAGCTCCAGCTGATGGAATAAATCAGGGCTGATTGCACTGGCCGAGAAACTCTTGTTTAACTTGAAGTCGTGGACCTGAAGCAGAAGAAATTCTCCATCCTGTGCTCTGCAGGAGATCAGACTAAGCGGTCATAACAGTCCCTCCTGCTTTTAAGAGCTATTAATCTCTCAACAGAATGTAGCAAAACAGCACTCCAGGACAGGCTGATTTCTGGCAAAGTTGCTGAGACTCTTTCCCTGGGAAAATTTTTTTCAGCAGCAGGTAATTCTGAGCTCAGCCAACTCACTCTGTGTCTGCAGCTCCGCTCTCTGTGTCCTACCAAACCCCTTAAAAACATACAGCACTAACCAAAACCATTCTTCACCTTCAGTAAAACCCACAGGCAGGCCTTCTGCAAACAGCAAGAGCAACAATGGCAAACATGCTCTGACAGTCAGGATGGGGGAAAAAAAAACATGTTGTAGGAACATATAAACACCCAAAAGTCAAATAGGATAAACCAAACCCTGTGGCCACCCTTCCACCCTGACCTGCCCTCCCTGAGCCTGGTGCTCATAGTAAAATAATTTAATTTGCCTGCCAGGCCCCAGGGGCTCAGCTGCTGCTGCCATCACTGCCAGGGAGTGCCAGATCCAAGAAGAACCTCGGGGATTTGCAGATTGCCCCGTGACGTCCCCGCTGCCGGGTGCCAAAGTTCAGCAGGCTGGGTGAGCACAGGGCACATCCCTCATGGGCAGCTGAACCCACCCGCTGCAGGCACAGCCACCGCTCTCCCTTCTGCCCCAAACACAGCAACCCACACCCAGAGCTGGCACCAACCCATCACCCCAAACACCCTTCGTGACCCCGCAAAGGTGGCAGGACCCCGAGAGGACCTCTGTCCTGCAGGAGGGGACACGCAGAGGGGAGGGATACTCACACATGCCCCCGATGACCCCGGCAATCCTGCAGAGCCACCTGTACCACCAGGTCATGCCCTCATCGGCGGCCGCTGGCCCGGGGGCTGCTGCTGCTGCTGGGAGCTGCTCGTCCTGCGAGCTCATCTCCCCCCGGCTGCCGGGCTCAGCGCCCTGCTGCCCACCTGAGCCCCCAGGTGTCACCCCCTCCTCCAGCCAGCCCAGGGGACGGCCCCTAAAGGCAGGCCTGGGCCTGTCCCCGTGTCCCCATGCAGGGCTGGCCCCCCAGGGCTGACAATGGAGGGTGGCTGGCTGCAGAGCGGTGATGCCAGCGGGCCTGGAGCTGCTCCACGGCTGTCTCGAGCTGCATTGTGGGTCCCCCCCGGCAGCAGGCAGGGCTTTGGCTTTGATGTCACTCGCATTAAAAGGCTGTGGGCAGAGCTCTGCTGCTCACATTCATCAGCACAGGCACAGCCACGCACCTCACACCAGCTCTGGATGCCCCCGGGAACAACTGGGTGTTGTTGTCCAGGCAAGCCAGTGTTTGCTTTTCCACAAAGGGAAACGGGAATCCTCACGCTGGCGGGAATTGAACACTGTTGCAAAATTCTGCTTTCCAGATAAGAGGGTTGCACCCCCCTTATCTGACTGGAATCAGGTTTTCTCCCTGGAAACGGGAGCAGAAGTAGCACTTTGCAACTAGATGCCCCAGCTGGCAACCTGGTGGTGTCCAAATGGGACAGGGGAACACCCTGAACTCTCCTAAATTATGAAGGCAACAGCTGCATTTTGTGCAGATGAACGTGGAACACAACCAGAGCCCAGCTCTGCACAGTCGATCTGGAACAATAAATAGCAGTGAGACTTGGGATCCAGAGCAGAGTGGGAAGACAGGTCCCATCTGCTAAAAGGTTACAAAAAAGGGATTAAGGAAAGGATGTCTTTTCATTACCATCTCCTGTCAGACAGGAAATGAAGGCCCAGGGCCTGCATCACCCACGCACTGCAGAGGGATAGCTGATGTATCCAGCTCCTCGAGGATCTCACTTCAGGAATCTATTTTCTGGCTCCTCCAGGAATGGAACGTAAATCTGAGGCTGGCAAGCAAAAAACTCCAGGTTTAACCAGCAAAAAAACAGCTATTAATTAAGAAGAGTATTTGTGGTTGTAGAAGGATGTCAGAGAATCCAACTGAGAGAAAGCAGGAGCAGAGTTAAAACTGCCCAGGCAGAACCATTTATTGCATCCAGCGTGAAGAGCAAGTGCAGATGTGTCCAGCCAGGCTCCAGGTGCAGAAAAGACCCTTTAAGCAGTATATTGTGATTTTGAGGAGGATGACAGATTTGGACCAAAGCACAGCCCCATGTTCAAGATACTAAAAAAGAGAAATAACCTAAAAAATTAATTTAAATGAAGCTTGTGTGAATATTTGCCATTGCTCCAAAATCCCTCTTCCTGCCACAGCTTGTCCATGCAGCCCCGACCACAGTTCTTGTCAAATGAAGATACAGATTGATAGCACAGCTGCTGTTCTTATCTAAGTCAGACCTGGCATCAAACCTGGCATTAATTCTTTTATTTTCTCACAGAAAAGAAGTGGTGGTATCGCTGTCAGATATCCAACAGTAGAACCACAGAAAGAGTGGCTGGGGAGGGACCTCAGGATGTCATTTAGTCCTCCCACACAAAGCCAGCTGTCACCAGGGCTTGCCCAGGCCAGCAGTGCCTCAGTTCAGCCAACTTCTGAAAACATTCAAGCTTTGAGTGACCTGTCCTAGGGTGGCACTGCCCACCCCACTCATCTCCTTGTGCTGGCAGTTTATCCTCAAAACACATCTCTGCCTTCTTTATTCCATTCCAGAACTTCACTGTGCCTCAGTTTTGAGGGGCATTTACACTGCAAGAGAGTGAACTTAATGGCTGAGATTACTGGTGGTGTACAGAGGTTTACACTGGAACCCTAAGAAATCAAATGACTCTCCTCAAAAGGTCCCACCACATTACACAGGCAGGACCCTGACACACTCCAGTGCCCAAGTTCACCTCCTTTACATGCAGGCATGTAAAGTGCATTAATGCCAACCAAACCAGACAGAAAATCCACATGAGGAAGATTGGCTAAATACTTGGGGGTTACATGTCTTTTGTATGATCTTTATCAAGACTGAGATCCCAAAGGAGTCAGCAGACCTTGTTCTTATTCAACAGATGAGGAAGCAGAGAATTAAATGTGTGCTGTCAGCAGGCAGCAGTGACCAACTAGGCCTTTCTTAGGGCAGTGCTTTTATTTGGGCTCAATAGCATGATATTCAGCCCAGAAATGGGTTCTGTGGTCCTTAACATTTTCATGGAATTCAATTTCAGCTTGGCTTCCTGTTGACTGCCACAGGAATTGCTGCTTCCCATGGAACACCACTGTCTTCATGGTGCTGACATCTCGGACCTGCAGGAAGGAAAACCAAACCATTTCATCTCAGCAGGCTACACACAAAATAAGCACCTCAAAAATACTGGAGACTTGCAGATGGGTCACTCAGGGAAAAGCTGTGCTACAAAGGTTAGAAGACATACAGCAGATATCAGAAATTCTCATTCCCAACAGAGATCTGAGTCGCTGATTTGTGACTAAACTGTGCACCTGGGTGGAAATCTCTAATGGAGATGGGTTTGTTCCCATCCAAATCATCCCACTGGGGTTCCTGCCTCCTCACCAGGATGTAGTTGAAGTGTGTGTGGTTGGCCTCAGGGCCCAGCTCAGTGTTGAGGGCACGGATGGAGATGCGCTGCCGCGGAGCCACCGTGATGAAAGTCCGGCACACGAGCTCCTGCCTCTCACCAGGCAGCTGCACAGGATTCACTATTTCACCCCGGGGGCCAAACAGCTGCTGGTCACAGTCTGACAGGGCAAAGGGAGAAGAAAAAATGGCTTAGAGACATATCCAGCACCTCCAAGAAAGAAATAATTTAAATTAAACACAGGCAGAACAATTTCTTTTGGGATTTTCATCTGGGGACCCTCAAGCATCAGCAAACACTTGTGGGGGGTTTGCTTTAAAACAAAGGGGGAGTCCACAATTAATACTGATTCCAGCACTTCTCAGGAAGGGCATTGTTAGCTGCTAAAAATGAAGCAAGGTTTCCACAGATTTCCACAGGCAACCACCACTCACGGAACTCTGTGGGCCTTAATCTAAAGCAAGAGCAAAGCTTTCAGTACAGTACCTTGGTAATATTTTTTGGTTGCAGTTCTGCTGTTGTACTGCAGAATGACCCCATTTCCTGGCAGCACAACACGCTGTTTCACAATCAGTGTGTTGGTTCTGGAATTTATCAGTGACAGAGGGAGCTTCCTGCAGCCCATCCGCCACATCATTCGCCCAGAGAACAGCAGGACCTCACCTGGAACAGATGAGCACAGGCCCTAGAAACACTTTCATTTTAAGTAAAAGCCACAGTCTCTCCTAGACAGGTCTGGAATCAAGTAATTTCTGCATCTTGTTTCTATCTTATCAAAATCTGTCATGAGAACAAGCCAGTTAACTAATCAACTGCTGATTTCAGCTAGAGGGTACATTAGTTTTAGAACAGGCCAAAACAAGCAGCTTCTTTAACCTCATAAGCTCCTTTCATCTCATATCTACCAACAAAACAGGTAAGAAACCACTGTGTGAGGGGAGTACAAGCAGCATCTTCATTTTGTTCCATCTGGCAAGAACTTGATGCCAAGAGAAAGTGCCAACTTGGTACCAAGAAAAACTCGGTAAAATGGTTCCAGAGATTACAGAGGCTCTGAGCCTCTCAAGGCACCAGAAAAGGTGCAGCTTGAGATGCAGCTTTGCCAAAGGGCCAGGCTGGATCCCAGAGCTCCAGGCAGTACCTGCACTGCAGTTGAGGGAGCTCTCCAGGATGGTCACCGAGATCTCCTCCCTCAGGGGACGCCCGATGGCCACCGTGCAGTCCCTGCTCTCCATGCCTGTCATGTTGATGGTGCCAGTGGCATTGAGAAACAGGTTTCCACAGACACCTGGACAGCAGAGACAAGTGAGAAACACACCCAGAAGGAACTGCAGGAAAACAATTCCCTTTGTGGCACAATGAACAGGTAAGGTCACATATTCTGGGTAAAGCACAGGAAGAGTCATAGAATCCCAGAACATCCTGAGTTGGAAGGGACCCACAAGGGTCATGGAGTCTAGCCCTGGCCCTGCACAGGATGACCCCAGGAATCACACCATGTGCCTGAGAGTGCTGTCTAAACACTCCCTGAAGCCTTGAGCTGCTGTCCCACAGGCTCCCAAGTCAGAAGAGTTTTGGGAAGCACAGGGAAGCGAGTCGTTGTTCCTAGCTCAGGTAACATGGACATGCTGGAACAGCAGCTTTTCCCTCCCAGCCACATGTATTCCCTCCCATGCTCCAGGTCCCTGTCTGGCAGCAGGATCCCCACAGCCCAGCTGCACACAAGAAGCTCCTTTTGGCTGTGTCCTCCTCACCTCCACCAGGCTTTGTCTGCTCCTGGGGCCCAGCAGACAGGGGGACATCCAGGTCCTTGTGTCTGGGCTCTGTGACAGCTGCAGCTGTTGTCAGGTGTGTGGCTGGTGTCACTGGCTGCAGCCCTGCCCCAGGGGACTGGGTCCCCTCCTGCTCAGGACAGGGCCCTGCAGAGCAGCCACGCACCACGATGGCCTTGGGGAAGCGCCGGCAGAAAAGGGGGTTCACAGGCTTGTGGGTCAGAGAGCTGAGGCAGAAATCCTGCCTGGTCTGAATGCCATTCCCACAGGATGTTGAACACTGCAGAAGAACAAACCCACAGGCTTTTGTTGCTGCATTCCAGTTGGTCTTTGGAAATAAATGCATTGATAAACTCATGCATTATCTGGGGGGGTTCACCGATGCTCTTCTACCATTTGCCCTGTCAGTGCTCTTGTTCCATCAGCTATAAGATGCCCCACCTTCCAGAGGACCTGGGGACCTTCCAAACTATATATTTAAATTGCAGAACCACTTCCTAAAAAATCCCAAAATATCTGCATTCCAGGAGAAAACATGCCAAAACCATTTCTAAGCTGCAGCCAAAACTTTAGCTGAGGAAGGTGGGAAGCAAACCTACGGCTGCTAAACACGGGGCAGTGGAAAGGATGGAAAACAACCCTGGAAACAGTTTAGCATTTTTGTGGGAAGCCAACAGACAAGGCAGAAGTTGTTATTTCTCCTGCAGCCTCCAGGGAAAGGAAGAGCTGGAAAATTTCTGCATCAGAAGGGAAGCAGGTACCTCTGACCACTCGCTGAAGCTCCACTCGTAAGAGCATGTGCGGATGACACAGGGGACACTAGTGAGGGGCTTCTCTGCCACAGGGCACAAATGTTCCTCCTGCAAGACCTCCTGGCCATGGAGGGTCTGCACACAGGTGACCAGCTGCACTGCTAAGCCCAGTCCACAGCTGGAGGAGCAGGGCCCAGCCGGGGTTACCTTCCACCTGACAGGGCAGAAAGGACAAAAAGTGAGTTAGTGATGAATCCCCACCGTGTCTCTCACTGCAGAAAAGGCACTGCAGCTCCACCACCCTTCCTCCTTCTTCATCCTCTGCTTCACATGGTCTATGGTACTTGGAATGCAGCCTGGAGCAGGTTTGGAGTTGGATACAGAGGGCATTCCCATTTTGCCAGGAGCCCACAGATTTCAAATCCACACTGAATCTTACTCTGCGCCCATCACCGCCCTCCCCAGGGTGAGACACACAGGCTTAACTGCAGAAACAATCTTATCTCCCTCCAAAACACACACACACCACTGAACTCAGTTTAGGATCAGACCCAGAGGCCCTGGGAGTGGCATCCTGTAAGAAAAGTTCCAGTAGCTTTCCAGTCCCACAGCAAATAGGGCAGGGCAAGCTCACCACAAATCCTAAGGAAAGTGCAATGTATTTCCTTCAGTTTTCAGAGCAGCTGTTCCAGATTCTCAGAGTATTTAATTCCTGCTACTTTCCTTGATGCTCTGTGGAAACTGTACAGCTGGCAAATGTGTCACCACCTTTTGCAGCTATGGATTTGTTCCTGCTCCCCCAGAGTAATAAGGGATCAAGAGATTTCAGTTTTTCTCTGCAGTCAGACTCCGAGGACTACACTTATTTCTGTCTGAGATGTACCAGCCCAGGAAAGTTTGCTGAGTATGGAGCAGGGCTACAGTTTTTGCAGCTGGCTGGGCTTCCAGAGAACGGGAGAGTAGCCTGACCCTTCCTTTACCACGTCCCTGCAGACAGGGAGAGAAAGGGAAGACCCCCTCACTGTCTCACTGTCTCCTGGTAACTGCTTTACCTTGGTGGGCAGGGGTTGAGATCACAGACTTCCACCCTGCTCTCTGGCTTTGGCACTGGCTGACAGTTTTCTTCCTGGGTTTCTTCTTTGGTGTCAAAAGCCACACAAACATAGTGCAGCTGAGTCTTACCTAGGAAGGGAGGCAATCTGACTGTGAGGTTTGGATGCAAGGGTTGAAAATAGTAGAAGTGTGTACAAAACAAGCAAACTCTGCCCAAGCCATGGCACTCTTACTACACTCATCCCCCCAGCTCTGAAGCACAGCAGCAGCCAGACCATCCTCTAATTATTCTGTTCCAAAAAAATTGTGATCACAGCTACTCTTAGAACTGTAGAGGGGGAAAGACAGCTGGACCTCGAGGTTCCCAGGCACTGAACTCACACCTACAGCCAAGCAACATTTCCCTGCAGCACAGAAAGGCCTCACCTCTACCACAGGAGACAGAACACTCCCCAGCTACAGGGCTCCAGACATACACAGTTTGATTTTCCAGCTGGACACGCCCAAGGGACTCCAGAGGCTGAAGTAAGTGTGCATCTTCCTCCTTAGAACAGAGCAAAAAACAGCTGCCCTAAACAAACCACCACGATGAACTGAGGAATCCAGCAGCACCATTAAAGAGGGATGGAGCTGTCTAAAGTGATAGAATGAACTTTTAACTGGGCAGAGCAGTGGTGTAAACCACCCTCCAGGCTCCAGGAGAAAGCTGCTGGTTCTTAACTGGTGGATAAAAGTGCAAAGCTCCCAGTGAGGCTCCTGGAAAGCCAAGCCAGCAAACTCACTTTGTCCCAGCCCAAAGGGCAGACGTTGACCACACATGGCACAAGGGAGAGGGGTTTTTCTTCTGCTGGGCACAAGCTGTCATCCACCACAGTCTCCATGCCATCACGGAACTGCACACAGGTCAGGTTCTGCTGGGCAACTCCAGTCCCACAGACAGCAGAGCACTCATCTCTCTGAGACATCTTCCACCTGAATGGGAGGCAATTTCACCATCCTGTTTCCCATCTGGATCAGGGAGGTTTAGTACTCAGACCACTGGCTACAGAAATGGGTCATGCAGAGTATTCAGCTTCTCTGTTTCAAAAGCTTTGTCTGGGTGTGACTGAGAGGACAATTTAAGTCCTTTCACTGACAGCTTTCAAGGACTAAAAGCCCCTAAGCTATAGGACTATAGTTCACAGTACAATCACTTTTTATTGAGTACTAAAAAGTCCCTGAGGGCAATGTCTGGGCGGGCTTGGCCCTTGGTCCTCCTTCCCAAATAATCAACACAAGAGTCAGCCCTCTTTGTTGGCACCATCTTGGAAAGGATTCATCACCTCTCTCCAAACCATCCACCTTCAACGAGGTGAGGCTGAACAAGCAGCATTTTGAAGAGGAATGTTGGTAGCACAGGGCACTGGTTGTTTTTTCCACAATCCAAGATGACAGGCATCTTCTTCTGGCCATACCCCCAAAATATCTTCATCTAGCAGATTACTGTAAAACATTGAAGGACCATTTCCCATTCCTTCAGCTCACATCTCAATTATCTCACAGGACCAGGAAAGACAGAACATGATTTGGGATCTGCTACCCCATTATAATTAGGAGGAAATTACTTCCTGCTTCTCTTTTTTTTTTTTTTTTTTTGACCTTGCACAACACAAATACAGAGCCTGGGTTAAGTGGCAGAGAAAAGCAGGAACAGAGCTGAGCTCCCAGGGACACAAACCTGTAGAGGCAGGGCTCCATGGCACAGGGCTTGTGCTCTGGGAGGGGCTGTGGCAGCTCCAGACACCACTGATCCTCTGTTACTTCATTCTTGGTCTGATCAAAGCACACGTGAGCCACTGGCTGCACCCCTGGGACACAAAAGGAACAGGAATTCAAGTTATAACCAAAGTGAACAGCTCCCCTCTGTTGTGGAAGGAAGATGCAGTGATCTTGCTTTACTCAATCACCTGGGTAAGAAAACGGGCTGTGTGGGAATTCAGACTTCCTGTAAACACTCAAACCCCTTCTTTGTGATACAACCTCCCTCAAGAGTTTTAAAGTGATTTTCCAAGGTGAGCACCCCAGCAGAGGAGAAGTTTGATGGATAACCCACTGCCAAAATGGAAAGGTTAATCTAAACTGGCTGTTTGAAAGAACAAGGATATCAATCATAATTTTCAACAAATTACTTCTAAAGATCTGATTGATGAGGGACAGCAAATAAGATCTAGGAGGGAGCTGGCTTTAAATGCCATTGTGTAGAAGTGACCAGGAAATATCATCACACAGCCCTTGTGCTCAAACAGCACCAACCTCCTCAAAGGCACCACCAACAGCCAGAACCAGAGGTACTGGGAGAGAAACTGGAGATTTCCAGTGCCTGCAGCAGGCAAGGAATGAAATATTCATAAGCCACAGCTATAGAGAAGATTCTTAACCATAATGGACATAAAAAGCAAAGCAGATGAAAAGTCAGACTCAAAGAAATTACCAGCACAGCTAAAAGGAGCCTCCTTCCAGTGAATGGGCTACAAGGACAGGCAGGCATTCCTGAATCTCAAGCAGCATGAGCCTGAGCACCAAATGTCCAGAATCCACCAGCAGCCTTATCTTTGCTCTACCCTCCTTGTTTTCAAATAATGACTATTGCTAAGGAGGGCCTGTGCATCACTTTCAGCTCTCAAGGTGCAATTTCAGCCCAGATTCCCAACTTTCTGTTATTTTAAGTCCTGAGTTTCTCATTCTTTTTTCTGTTTGTGGCTGCATTAGCTAGAGGCTCTGGAGCATTCTGAGCTCTTTACTTCAGGGCTTCAGCAAAAAATCAGTTCACCTGGGGGATTTGCTGGAGGAAAGCTCTCCAGGCATAACTAGTTGTGTAGATTGACTTCCATAAATATTCATTAATGCATTTTCTAAATCCTTGTCACAGAAGTCTTGAGAGGCCCGACAGTGTCATCTGAATTATCTGGTAAACAAGATGTCAGGCCATCTATCAGAGTGAACTGTTATAATCTGCATTATGATTCCTTTAGGGAGACAGAAAGGATTAGCCATGGCACAGAAATAGAATTCAAAGAAGGAAGTTTCATAATTAGCTCTGAGGCTTTAGTTAGACACCAGATACCCCTTTGGTCTCAGACTTCTGATGTTTAGCCAACTTCAAATTACAGTCCTCATAACTTTGAAAAATCTAAGAAAATTATTTAGCCTTAAAACCAAGAGTTCAGTTAAAACCTATTTAAAAATCCTCTCAGTGATCAAACATTTCAGTATCATTTTGATGATTCAGCTCATTTGCTGATTAGTTAATTTAATTCAAAAGCTCCACCACTTTTTTTCCTTGGTTCAGTCAAACACAAGCAACTGCAGCAATCATTTCCAGCAATCTGCTTTGAAATTCAGTTCAGACCAAAGCAGAAGTCTCCATAAAAAGTCAAGACTGAGTCCTGCTGCCTCACCCTCCCCACAGGTCACTGAGCACAGGCCCTGCTGAGGAATCCACAGATAGGTCAGGTTCTCCCTGGGGACAAAGTAGCTGAAGGTGATGTCTGGGCTGGTGGCATTGCCATATTCTTTTGTGTACCTCCTGTAGACCTGGGGAAGGAAAAACTGTGGTCAGTGCAGAAGAAAACTTGGATTTCTTAGGATGGAGGAAGGAGAAGCCAGTCTCCCTTCTTTCCATCCAATCCTGAGCCTCACTGCAATGCCTCAGTCCCAGCCAGATGCAGTCAGAGCACCCACCCTGTGAATTCTGGGCACTGCAACTGAATAAGCCAGGCAGAAGGTTTAACGCAGTGTGGTTTTCCCCACACAATCTGGGTTTTCCCCAGCCACTCCCAAGAAAAGCAATACCATCACTCCTCAGTGAACACCATCTCCCCCAGCCTTGGACAGAAATCACCTGAATCTACCACACCTGGACTCTGCAGCAAAGCCACCCAAACCAGCCCACTTCTGACTGGCCTCCTTCCAACTCTGCTGCTTTAATTCACCTGTATTTCAATTTCTTCCTGTGTTGGCCCATCCACATGGATTTCCTCCAGGCTTGGCAGGTTGTCCTGGGTGAGAAACACTTGGTATTTGATCTGGTTGTCCTCCAGAACTGACGGGTAGGTGGCATTCAGTGAGATTTTTCCTTTTCCAGCCACCACGTACTCTCCTTTAACCTTCACAGCTGGAGAAGCCAGAGGAGCAGTGAGGTTAAGAGTCATGATGTGGTCACCAAGATCCCCTGGTGCTGGCAGCTGCTGGTGCCCACTTGCTAGGAACCAGTTTGATCCAAGTTTGGCATCCCATGGAGCGTGGCTCCTACAGCTTCCCACTGGAGAGCATCCCACAAGCAAAATGCAGCACCAAAAATTCCATTTCTTTGTTTGCACAAGCTCCTTTCAGCCCTGCCTGTATCCCCTCCTCTCCTTTTCATTCCACTCACCCAGGTGTGTGAAGAGAGGCCTCCTGTTGGTGACATGGACCGAGGTGGTGTTGTAGGGCAGGGACAGAAATGTCACATACTCTGGAAGGGTGGAAAGGAGAAAGATGTGGTCACCTTCTATCACTGAAACTCTGTGGGAAAGGATGGGGATTGCAGCTCAACTCCTAAATTCACCCTGACGCTGCTCCTTGCCTTGAACACAGTCATGGTGACACAGCAAACACAACTGAGCTGCATTCTGTGTCCTGCTCTCACATTTCTTTGGTTCTTTTTAGGTTCTCTGCTAGTATCTCTACATGAGACTGCAACATCCAGACCAGTTCCCAAATTTAACATCTCAGGAAGCATGGACAATACTCTCAAGGACATGGTGGGATTGGTGGGCTGTCCTGTGCAGGGCCAGGAGTTGGACCCAATGATCCTTGTGGATCCCTTGGGATATTTATGATTCTGTGATCTGATATCACCCCCAGCTCCCAACAATTTCTGGGACTTCCCAAACAGTTACATTTCTGATCCACATCTGGAGAATTATGACAAAAAAGGGCATTCTGCCTACCTCTCTCAGCACTGACCCCCCAAAATCCATCTCCATACCCTCCATTAAATAAAACCAAGCAGAAGCAGAAGGGAGAAGTCGTATACAGAAGATTTGGAGCACTGCACACAAACATGCAGCACACAAACAGCACCACAATGCAGAGCCTGAGGGGGAGGACTACACACCTTTAGCTTTCCCTTCTGTGTAGGAGCCACTCACTTTGGTGCAGGTGGAGTTATCACCCCCACAGACCTTGCAGGGATCCATGGCCTTCCTGGAGCCCATCTGGCCGTCACACCCAAATGCCTGAGCAAAGGGGAGAGTCTGTCAGCCTGGCCTATTCTGAGAGAACAATCCAGCAAAAGCAACATTGCCTGAGCTCCTGAAACTGCCCTTTCCATCTGGAGTCTGGATTTAGCAAGACAACAAAGGAAAAGATGTGTTTGTACCTAGAGCAGCGTGCAAAGCCAGGGACTGGAAGGTCTTAGCTGAGAACACAGCTCGCAGTAACTGTGACATTTTCTTTCCCATAAGAAGCAGCCCAAAAAATCTCTCCTGTGACCTAAACCCAAAGCTCTGTGCTCTCTTCTATGAACTCTTTCTGGAGGGAGGGAGGGAAGGAGGAAGGAGGAAAAAACAAAAGCCCAAGAGGACAGTAAACATGAATGGCAGGTTCTAAAGGAATCTTTAGCTCCCCAGACTCCAAAGCCAAACCTAGCTCACATCACTTCAGTCCCATGGAACTCAGAAGAGAGATTCTATCCCCATTCCCACGAACAAGAGTAATTTACACAAAGCTACAGGAGGATCTCAGCAGGCTTAACAGCAAAACATGTGCAACTGCTGAATTTATGCTGCAGCCACTGATCCCAGGCTTTGGAAGCTGCCATAACATGCATATTTATCACTGCTGCCAATAAAAGAGCCAAAATCAGAACAGGTTGTGGCCTACACCCTCTGCTGTTCATGGGGGGAAACACTTCAGACAACATGGTGAGCACGAGGATAATGAGAAAAACATAAAATTTACAAAGAGTATTCTGGGAATGTAAAGAAAGAACAGAAAACATCCAGCCGGGTCAGCACTGAGCAGTTCCTAAAATGCAGACAGCGCGGGGGAGTTATGTCCAAGGTCATCAGGAAAGAATGCCTTCCTCAGGTCCAGTCCAGAAAAAAACTCCACAAGTTAGACTTCAGTTTTGACCAGCAATACTCCAAAAATCAATTTGTCGACTTGTGATCCCCAGGTTTTGTTCCTTATCTTGCCACTGACTCAGGGATTCAAGTCATGGAACTTCCCTCCAAGACAGTCAGCATTTTATGGGGCTAATTACAGCAGGCAAGCTGAGCAGCTAATGATGTCTCCTCCACCAACATATAAACCAATTGCTTCTTGGATTAGGGATGAATAGCCCTGTATGTTTACTGCATAATTAGCAGAATATCTTATCTAGAGGGCATTGGATGCACAGACAGAACAGTAGATTTTTGGCCTCCATCCAACACACCAAGAACAAAACTCTCTTCTGAGAAGAGCTCACTCTGTCGTTTGGGACGCTGGTTTTTCCCTAGCACCATTTCCCCTGATTCCTGTGGTGCAGATCACCTGTCAGGGGCTCACCTGGACTCCCCAGTCACTTACTCTGCATCTCCCCATGACACACAGATGGAGATCCCCATGGTGCTCAGTGTCATCCTGCTCACACCTGGTTCCATCCAGGAAACTGTCCCCGCGGCTCACCATGAACTCCTTGCCCACAGCCCTGCACATGTGCTTGCAGAGCAGGTCCCCTGGAGCAGGCAGGCACAAGGAAGGAGTTACTCTCTTAGGAAGGCATATGGCTGCTCATCAAGCAATGGGAAAAACCCCAGAGAGGCTGTGGACTCCCATCCCTGGAAGTGTCCCAGGCCAGGCTGGACAGGGCTTAGAGCAACCTGGGATAGTGGAAGGTGTCCCTGCCATGGTGGGATGAATTTTAAGGTCCCTTCCAAGCCATACCATTCTGGAATTCTATGATCTCTGAGAAAACACCCAGGTTTCATGTGAAAACTAAAACACTCAGTGAAATAGCCTTTTCATTCCAAAGCACAGAGGTCCATGAGCAGTCCCTGCACAAACTGAGGTTCCAGACATTCCTCACCTTTGGCAAAGCCAACAGCAGAGGTCCAGGTATAAAAGGATGGCGTTTCTACATCAAGGTACAGTGGCTTTAAATTTGTTGCTGCACATTGTTCAGCCATGAAGTCCTGCTGGGTCATCAGACAGGCCTGGATCCCAGAGAGATAATTGTGTAAGGAAAGGAAGTGAATGAGCACTGACAACCCTCTAGCTAAAGGCAGAATGCAGTGCCTGGTGAGTAAAACACCCAAACAACTGCAAAGAAAGAAAACCACTTTAAAGGAAGGCTGCAGGATATGCAAAGGATTGTGCTTGGAAGCTGATATCTTTGCAATTTATACAAAATAATAAGGAAAACAGGAACAATACAAGAAAGCCCCTCTGAAGAAAACCATCATTGTGAGTCACTATTTTCTCAGCATCTGTCCTGCTATGAGGCATAGAGAAAATGCTTCATTACACATGAACAATGTTATTAAATAATCCTGCTGCCTTCCACGGCACAAATACCTCTCCTGCTGTCAGACAGATGGAGGCTGTACACCAGGTCTTTACCAGAGCAGTCAGCTGTGGGAAGGATAGTCACAAAACACCCAGCCCTCAAAGGGTTCAACAGTGAGACAGAAGCTCAGGTGCTGCTGAGCTCCATTACCTGCGTATTGCACATCTCTGCTTGCACGCTGGCACCGTGGCACTCCTGCCCCCCAAAAGCAGGCCTGGAAATGACAGAATTCCTCAACAGAGGCAGGTTTGTCCCAGGCAAAGAGGAAGACTCGGCCCCGAGGCCCTGAGCACAGGCAGGTCCCCACGTCTCACCTGGGGTTGTTGCAGAAGCGCTGCCTCAGCACGACGCCCCCGCCGCAGCTGCGGGAGCAGGGGGACAGGGGGCTCCAGGCAGACCAGTGCCCATGGACCACAGCCATGGGGTTCAGTTCCTCCAGAGAGCTGCACTGACCCTTGGAGCACCACTAGGACCAAGAACATACAGAACTGGCAGCAGGGAACACAGCAGGGCTGAGATCTAAAAGGTTGGCACAAGTCCCCATCTTCGGCAGGCCAGTAACAGAGAATCCCAAGGTGAATGAGGCACCTTCTCACAGGAGTGCCCTTCCTAATTAGGGTCTAAGAGGAGCCTGGGGTCAAAGCAAAGAGCAGGCAGGTCAGTGCAAGTAGAAGGAGAGCTCAGATATCAGGCTATAGAGCTGCAAAGCAACTCCAGAGATAAAGACAAGGTGGAAAGACCAAGATCAGGACTTAAGGGTAACAGCTTAGGACTGGCTTTAGCTCCCTGGTGAAGGGGCAGGGAGTGCCAGGTACCTTCCAGACACTGATAAAGCTTTGCTGTCTGAGCCCCACAGCCCCCACACCCACTCCTGGTGGGAGCCTCCTTACCTTGTTGACTCCACACTCAGTTCCATCCAGGAGTGGCACCAGAAGCCGAGTGCAGCTGGATTTGTCTGCTGGCTGTACGTGGCATGAGAGAACTTTACAGATGTCCTGGTGTGACAAGAAAATCAGGGGGTTCAGGGAGTCAGGCTCAACAACATAGCAGTTCCAAGAGTCTAAATAGGGCATGTCTCAGGTTTTCTCCCAGACAGCCAACAATGCAAGTTCCTTCATTTTTCCTGCTAACGGGCAAAAGCTGTGGGCAAGTCAAAAGATCATCACTGTAGTGATCACCAGCTGTAATGCTGGAAGATGATCAACTGAAGCAATTAAAGTTTCACCCACCTTAGTGTTTCCTCATTAGCAAAACATGTCCAGATGGCAGCTATTAAACATGCTGTGCTTCCCAGACAAAGGGATTTGAGCCGTGGCAGGGAAGCTGGAGGAGTCCAGTGAACAAGAATTCCTCAAGGCAGGACCCTGAGTGGGTGCACCCAGCACTGCCAGCTGTGCACAACAGCGCCCAACTGTGAAAACCTCACAGGAGGTTTATGTGGAGGAAGGAGGTGATGAAGAGAAGGGAAACGTTTTGAAAGCTTTGCCAAGAAATCTGTAGTAGAAAAGCACCTCCGATCCCTTCAGAATAAAAATGCTGCCAGCCAGTTCTCCTGAATTTCGGCTCCTGCACATTTCCCTGCTGCCCTTAGCAAGACAGACAAACTTTCTACCTACAACATTGCTGTCAGTGAAGGTGCAAGCTGTGGCCACACTCCCAAAGGCTATTTTACATTGCTCATCTGCTCCGTAGTACAAGCCAGGCTTCCACCCCGGGATGCTGCCGTCCATGTCCGGCAGGTCATTCAAGCAGCTTGTTTGGCCTGTACTGATAGAAACATGAGGAATAACACTTTCCCAGCTGTGGGTAGTGAGGACAAGGACATGTTTGCAAACTTGTGCTGAGTTTCACTCTGGGAGTTGGCTGCTACTTTCCCAGACAACACATGCTTGCTGTGGGCTGGGATGGATTTAGTTGCAGCAGCTGCCTGGAGATGCTCGCAGTTCCCTGCTGCTGGAGTTCTATCCTATTCCTGTCCTGCACCCAGCCAGCACAGCCTGCAGTGCCTGGATGCTCTGATGCTGTAAATAAAATGTGCAGGCTGAGCCAGAGTCTGAGAAATCCAACCCAGCCCAGGCACATCAGGCACCAACCAAAGCCACTTCCAGCTACACGAAGCAAAAACTGGGTTTAACCTCAGCAACAAGTGCTAAGAAACAAACAAACCCCAAGCTTTTCACTGTTCCTCATCTTTCAACACATTTTTATTCTTTGAGTTTTTCTCTCCCAAGCTCCCAGCATAGGGAACTGAAGAACTCAACTATTCCCTTACCTGACAAGAGCCAGGAACTGCTCGCGGCTGCACGGAGACCAGGTGAGGTCAATGCTGTTGTGGTTTCCTGCTGAGCCCATGATGTAACCACTGCTGCTGCACAGATTCCCCTCTCCATCATGGGCAATGCCAAGGCTGTAACAGAAGCAGCACAGAGCCCTGAGGAGAAGAAACCCAGAGGCTGGATTCCCTCAGAGCCTCCTTTCTCTAAGCAAGGACTGAGCTCCCTCTGCAGCCCTTCCTTCTCTTGTTGTCATAAAGGGTTTCTCTCCTCTTTGCAGCTTCTAAGTGTCACAGGACATGCAGGAATGCAAGAAATGCAAGGAACTCTTTCCAAAATAATCCATGATGATGACCAAAAGGGTTAGAATAATCCATAGGGAATTCCCTTTTATGTCAAGAGGTTTTTTTGCTTCTTTCCTTTAACTGGAGGATGTTTTTACCTGAATAAAACCTACTGGGCTGCTCTGGCAGTTTCCTACTGACCTGTGCCCAATCTCATGGGCTATGGTGACTCCAAGGTCAAAGCCAGTGTCCTGGGTAATGACACAGCTCCAGAAGGAGGAGCAGACTCCCCCTAACTGAGTCACTCCACGAAGCTCCTTGTTCCCATCAGGCAACTCCAGGTCAAACCTAAAGTAAGAGAGACATAAAAAGGAAAGAGCAAAGAACCCCCACAGCTAAAAAGGTCAGGTCTAGACATTCAGCTGAATTTATCCAAGCTTTCCTGGTCTAGCTTTTCCAACTATCTAACATTTCATTTGACACAAGTGCCCACTGCTCAAATTTTACGATGAATCCACATTAAAAAATCCAAACATGCTCAGACAAGCAGAACTGAATAAAACAACCTAATCTTATTTCCCAGTCCCTCCCAGGGCAGGGGGCTCAGCACCTGGTGATGTAGAGGACAATGTCAGCATGCTGGGGGTCAGAGTCGTTCTGGGGGTTCACCTTCTTGCTCCACTCACAGACACTGATGAGGGAGGAGGTGATGTTGGCTGTGATGTTCACCTCTGCCTGGAGGGAAGGCACACGTTGGCACATTCCAAACAGCTGGAGCTTGGGCAACCCTCAAACACAGCCCTGCCCTTACCTCTGGCTCTCTCAAAACCAGCATCTGCATGAGGTGAACTCTGAAATGAGCCCCCAGTGAGGCATCTCTGAGCAGCTCTGCTCCCTGAGAAGAGATAGAGAGGATTCAATAAATAAAGGGCCTTGGGGACTCCCGCTCCCTGTTCCCAAAAACTGGGCTGCACTCATTACAAAGGTAACTACAACACTAACATATGCACTACAAATGTGAATAACTCTGCTAAGGGATGAGAAGTGGCTGGATTTGTCAGACACTCTGAAGCAGAGAGAAGAATCTGCATGAAAAGTTTCACAGGGTAGAGTGAATGCTAAAGACTTTTCTGCAGTACACATACAGAAAAATTCTTCATAATAGCAAAAAGAGAAATGGAAATTCTGCAATAGAAATAAAACAGTGGAATGTAAAATAACAGATTGATTCAGTGGATTTAGCTCAATCCCACTGAAAGCAACAGGGTGAGAAAACTTCTTGACCTGAGTTGCAACGTTAGTAATGAAATTAAGAGCTACATCTTCTATGTGGGTTTTAAATCCTCTAAGACCTTCTTGCACTCCTTGTACAAGGGAATTTGGGGAATTTCATGCCCAGAGAAGCACAGAGGAATGCCCAGCACACGAGCTCTGTACCAGGGACAGGTAAGCCCAACCCCCCTGAGGTGCTGCCTGGGGCACAGCCTGGAGCCCTCTCTGGGACAGGATCCCAAGCACAGAGCCACTCACAATGTTCAGGTTGGCCAGGACGTAACGCTCCGTGTCCTCTCTGTGGTACAAGTAAACATCTGGCCCTGCCACCACCATCAGCTCCAGATGTTTGACAGCTGCCTCAGCCCTCTTGTACAGGCGAGGAGGAGCCCACCCTGCTGGACAGCACAAAGGGACATCAGAAGCTTCAAATGCACCTGCACAAAAGGTCCTACAGATCCCCTCTCTCTCCCCAAAGGCTGCAATAACTCAGCTGCAAGTCCACTCCTCCAGGGGCTTGCTCAGCTTTCCCACTTCTGGTGGTGTCTTTCACCTGGCAGCAGCTTTAGCAACACACCTGTGCTATCAAAATAACAACCAGCCACACCAACCACACTGGGCACACCTCGGCGAGGTGAGAAACCTTTCCAAGTCTGTTTGTAAACACAGATTTTTCCTCTGAGCTCATAGAAGCAATGCTCCAGGAGACAGCTTTTCCAGCAGGGCTCCCTCTCCATGGCTGTTACCTCTGGCTGGCTCTGCCTCTCTTGCAGCACTTTTGAAGAGGATGTGGGGGTTGGAGAAGCTGAGATCCTTCAGCAGAGCCACATCTTTGCTCCTGACTGGCCTGATGTGAATCTTCTCCTCACCCACAGTGACAACTCCTTGCTGAAGCAGATAAAACCCCACCTCTGAGTTATTCCAAACTGGCAACATCTCCATTTGCTATCCATGGAGATGGTAAAGATTCATCCAGTGGATGGTTCACCCACATTTAGTGCAGGAAGCTGCCACCCCCCAGAGGCTGCTCCTGCTCATACTCACCAGCTGTCCTTCACAGTAAGTGACTCTGCTCCTGGTCCCAGGAGGCTGCAGGGGTTTTCCACCTGCAAAGCAGTTCCCTGGGAATCTCTTCAGTAAAATAAAGGAAGCGTTCACCACCTGGCTGCTCACAAAGGAGGAGGAAAGGAGGGCATGATCCTCGAGGAATTCAAAGGCATAGAGCTGGCCCCAGGCCTGGATGGAGCAGTGCTGGATGCGACAGGGCCCCAGCCCAAAATGTTCTTCTTTACAAGGGCAGGCTGGCTCAGCCACAACAAACTCAGGTACTGGAAGAAATGAAACAAGACCAGAACAAGGGCAGCAGTTATGAGACAGGATGATACACAAAAACCCAATGTAAGGTCTATTTCCCCAGGAAAAACACCCTACAAATGACAGCTGTGGCCTCCTGGGCTCATGATGCCAAGAGCCAGAGAATTTCTGTGCTTTTGTGTATTCCAAAGTGAGGATAATCTGGCTGGGAACACACAACAGAAACTGGCACCAAATTTATTGGAGCTTTTGCTCTCTCAGTAAGGAGAATAGTTCATCCAAAAAAGGCTGAGACAGTTTTGTTCCTGCAGTAGGAAATATCACAATGCAGACAAAGACACTGAGATGAGCACTAGGTGAACTCACAAGGAGACAACACCCTTCCTTTAGGGATTTGAGACTTCAAAACCTATCTTTATTCTGAACTATCACCAATCTAGATCCGGAATTCAAATCTCTTTGTGGATTTATTAAAAAAAAATTATAATTGGCAGGTATTTAAAGTTACCTTTAATCTAAAGCTTTTGCCAGAAGATGTTAATCTCATAAAAAAAACACCAATACAGAGAATGGTGACTGCAGCAGAGATGTGCAAAGAGGTTGAACACATCTCCTTGAGCAGATCTGAAACTGACACGTCTCTCCATCCACTCTCACACTGAAACCCACATTGTCTGGCTTGCACCGGGACTCAGAAACACCAAATGCTGGGCAGATCAGGGGCTGTTAATCAGTGTCAACCACACGGGATCAGAAATGAAGGGCCAGATGTGCTCTAAGCCAAGGAGGACGGAGCCCTGCATACCATCAGGCACCGAGCTGGTTCCAAAGTAAGACAAAACGTCTTCTGCATCCAAAGCGCCGAGGAATTGCTGCAAGAAGAAGAAGAAGAAGAGCTTTGCATTTTTTTCACGAAAAACAAACGGACGCAAGGTACTATCCCTTCGCTGGAGCTAACCTGGCAGGAACGCCAGCAAACAGCTCAGCAGTCCCAGTGCCAAGCGCTCCGCTCCGCGCTGAGCCCGGGCTGTGCAAGGAAACAGCTTTATCTTCGTGATTAGCGAGCTCGGACGGAGGTTGGCTTAGAACCGTGTCGTCTCTTCTTCTTTTTCTTTTTTTTTTTTTTTTTAATTGTTTTTAGCTTTTCTGGGAAGCACGGCGGCGTTCCTGGAAGGGCCGCTCTGGAGGTCACACTCACCTCAGGGAGCCAGCACAGCCCCAGCGGGAGCACGGCGAGCGCCCGCAGCGCCAAGCTGACGGTCATGCCGGAGGAACCGAGCTCTCCGAGCCGAGCACAAAGAGTTTTCGGCCCAAGGCATCACGTGGAGCGGAAGGGAAGAGCAAAAACAGCGTTTGAGCAAACAGCCTTTGAGCAAACACGCTCCGAGCGGGCCCGCGGGGGCCGCGGCCGCCCCGGCAGCTGGAGCGCGGCCGCCCTTGCGCAATGACCGCGGCTTCTCTGAATTGTGCGCCAGCCCCGGCGGGCCAAGGGCCGGCTCGGGGGCCGTGTGGCCCTGGGGACACACCCGTGTGTGGGGTGGGGGTCAACCCGCGACCCTCAGCCCCGGAACCGCCCCGCCCCGGAACCCAAGCGCGGGCTGGCGTCCCCCGCCGGGGCGGTGCAGCGCTGTGCCGGTCCCCCTGCGGTGGCGCCGGCCCTGTTGAGACTCGTTGATCCCGATCCTAATCCCGATCCCAGTCCTAATCCCGGTCCCGGTCCCACCCCGCTGACCCCCGCATGGCCAAGCCGAGTCCTGCGAAGCCGCAGGCGGCGGGGCCGAGCGGTGCGGTCCGCAGGAAGAGCAAGAAGAGGAGGAAGAAGAGGAAGGCCCTCGGGGAAGCGGCGGCCGCCTCGAAGGGCCCCGGCATGGCGGCTGTGGGTCCCCCCCGCAACCCGCAGGAGTTCTCCTCCAACTGGAAGGCGCTGCAGGAGGTGAGGGGGACAGCGGGATGTGGTGGAGGCAGCCCCGGGGAGCTGGGACAGGAAAGCAGCGGGGCCGTGCTGTTAATGCCTGAGTGCAGCTGCACGTTGGAGTTAACTCGGAGCGAGGGCAGGGACACTTTCCACTGTCTCAGGGTGCTCCAGCCCTGTCCAGCCCGGCCTTGGACACTGCCAGGGATCCAGGGGCAGCCACAGCTGCCCTGGGCACCCTGTGCCAGGGCCTGCCCACCCTCCCAGAGAAGAATTCCTTCCCAATATCCATCTAGCGCTGCTCTCAGGCAGTTTGAAGTCATTCCCTTTGTCTTGTCACTCCAGGCTCTTGTGAACAGTCCCTCTCCCCCTTTCTTGAAGACTTCTTTTATATACTGGAAGGACACAATTAGGTCACTCTAAAGCCGCCTCTTTTTCAGTCTCTTTATCTTTTTAGCTTTTTTCTTTTTTTTTTTTAATGTCATTTTAGCTGCTGAAACAAAAGGCAAATCACTCCAACAAGCCCCTCTCCACGGGTCAAACAGTCACCAAAAAGAAGCAGCCACTCAAAGCGGCCAAAAGCCCAGAAGTCCCAGCAGTCAATGGAAATGGGAATGTGGTAAAGGCCAAATCCACAAATAAAATGGACAGTGGTTCTGCTAAAGCCAGTCCTCCTTTGGCCAAGCCAGAATCCAAGGGGGTTACAGCAAATAAGAATTTAAATGGCACCAAAAGCAACGGGAAAGGCTGCAAAGAAAAAAAGAAAAATGGCATTGTGGTGAAGGAGAAGGATGAGCTGAAACATAAGAGGAGGAAAGCTGAGGAACACGTGGAGCAGCAGCCCAAAGAGTGAGTATTTCATGCAGCAGCCCTGGATGTGAATATTTATTTTGGGAGGAGCACAGAGAGGTACATTCCAAACAGCTGCACCTTTCCAGACTAAATTCTGAAGGAAATAAGAAACTTTTTGCCCCTACTCCTCAGACACAGCAAGAAGCCTACAGAGGTACCAGTCATAGACTTAATTTCCACAGGGTTTATCTCTTGGTTTAAAAAGTAAACATACTTTTTGTACAAGACACCAGATTGCTTTGAGACTGTTAAATGTAATTAAATCTGTTCTTCCCAGGGCTGACATCTGGTTTGATGATGTTGATCCAAAAGACATTGAAGCAGCAATAGGACCTGAAGCAGCAAAAATTGCCAGAAGGAACCTGGGACTTGAAACAGAGCAATCCCAGTCTGTGGAGCAGGTGCTCGTTAAGGAAAAGGCTTTTGATGGGTGAGTGACATTCCAGGGGGAAAGATGGCATCAGAGTGTGAGAAATGGAAAGATAGAAACTTCCTCAGACACTGAAAGGTTTGATCTACAGCCTTAGAAGAAGCTTAGAGTAATGTAAAAATAAAGTACACTGACATTAAGCAGAAAAATCATAAACTTATGTTTCTATACTTGCAAAAGTATACTTTAAGTAAAAAATTGTATTAATAAGATAGTGAAGGGTTTAAAATGTAAGAGTGTAATTGTATAGAGTAAGCTAAGATTTAGATGTTGTAATAGAAACGTGTGTACATGTGATGGTAGCCCATTAGATAAAAATATACACATTGCAGTAGACATAAGTAAAAGTGATAGGTTAGAAAAGCAAAATAAACTTTGTAGCAACTGTCCCTTGGATTAGAAAGTTATATATTGTCTTGTAACAAAGAATTTATAACTACTCCTGAGCTATAACCAACTACTTACTCTCATAAATCTCACAGCCTCTCAGACTAATGTTTATCTGAACAATAAATTTAACCCAACTGTAGTCCCATCTCTTCAATTAAACAATAATAATAATATCAGAGGTATCAGACTGGCTTCTGGTAACTGATCTGCACAGTGAGCTGACATCTCCCTGCCTCTGCTGCCAGGCTTTGCCCTGCTCACATCAACATGTGCACCTTGCCAGCTCCCACTGGGCCCTGCAGAGGTGTCCCCAAGCTGTCCCCTTGCCTTGCAGGCTGACCCGGGCCGTGGCCATGGACTGTGAGATGGTGGGGGTGGGCCCCAAGGGCGAGGACAGCATCTTGGCTCGGGTGTCCATCGTCAACCAGTTTGGGAAGTGTGTTTATGACAAGTATGTCAAGCCCACGGAGGTGGTGACAGACTACAGGACAGCTGTCAGTGGCATCCGGCCTCAGAACATAAACACAGGTACCAGGGGTTTCCCCCAAAAATGGAGAATTCACTGGGTTGGCACAGAAGCCTCACTGGCTGAGCTTGGAAGAGTTTGAGACCTAATTTGGGAAAACAAAATGCTGAGATTTGAGTTAAACTTAATGCTAAGTAAAATTATGGGAAGAAATGCTTTTATACAGTGATCACTAACACCCTTGAAGGAATTAACTGGTGGAATATGGTATTAAAAAATCATTTCTTGCTGTGCTCTTTATGGAATTCTCTATGTTCTAGCAGGCAGAGATTCAGTGTACTGTACAATAACTGCAGTCCCAGGGATACAGTTGCTTCCCAGAAGAGATGCAGTGTTTCCCCATGAAAATTGTTTCCTTGTGTGGCATTTTTAGGTGAAGACTTTAAAACAGTTCAGAAGGAGGTGGCTGACATCCTGAAGGGAAGGATTTTAGTTGGACACGCCTTACGGAATGATCTGAAGGTACATTGAAAATGAAGTTTCTAATAAATCATTCTTGATCAAAGGAGCACACCTGAGCTCCTGGAAACTGCTCCTGAATCCAGCCCTGTCTGTATGAGCTGGGTCTTGTCCTTTCCTGGGTTTAAAGTTTCTCTTACAGTGGATGGAAGAAAACAACGGGCAGCTGCACATTCAGCTCTGGAAAATTTCTTGCAATAACACATTTTAGACTGAAAATGTCATTTCTTCCAGGTCCTACTTCTTGATCATCCTCACAAGAATATCAGGGACACACAGAGATACAAACCTTTCAAACAGAGAGTCAAGGTAAGAGACTGCTGGGAAGATGCTCAATTAACAGACTCCAGAGCTGTTGACTCACTCCTGTGCTTGCTCTTACCTGACCCTGTTCCTTCTTTCCTACCTATGCACACACAAATCTCCTAATTCATTAATTATTCCTGACATTTCACCAGCAGAGGCTAGGACGTGCTATTCTTTGAGGAAGATAATACTTTTATGTAACACCTATCTCTGTTATTTCAAGCCCTGTGAGACAGCATGGTTTATGATATTTTCTGTCTCTAGAGTTCCAGGCCATCCCTGAAGCTGCTCTGTGAGAGGCTGCTCAATGTTCAGGTGCAAACAGCAGAGCACTGCTCGGTAGGTACCTCCTCAGAACATCCAGCTCTGGGCTCTGGCTTCAGTCCAGTGCTGTGCCTTCATGCCAGTGAAACTCAGAAAGCTCTGCTTGGACTGCAGCAGCAGTGAGATTGTCATCTAAGCTTGCTCACTGTTTCCTCATTTCATAAACAACTTCTGTACAAGTCAGCTCTTAACTCTGACTTCTTGTTATTTTAAAATTGCCGGGGGAAAAGGTAATGATCAAGATCTGTTTACCCTAAAAGCAGCATTCTGCACTGTGGCAGGATGGATAAACAATGGGAGAGGCCACACCTGAACCTCAGTAGAGCCTTTATTTCAGTGGGCAGGAGGATGGAAAAGAGGAGTGAACTGGGGAACCTAAACTGAGAGGAGAGAGCATAGATACTGTATCAAGAGAAGTTTGTTATTATGACTTTTCAAGTAACAATCAGAAATGCAGAGCCTTGTGGTGGGTCCTGGACTCTAAATACACAATTTATCCCTTTCCCTATCCTTTTTAGGCACAGAGCCTAAATGTGAAAAGAGATCATGAAATGTTAATTGGAAGGATGTATTAAAATGATAAAAGATTTAGCTGCTTATTATCTCATATCCTTGTCTGGTCTGTTCTCTTTCAGATCCAGGATGCACAAGCAGCTATGAGACTTTACACCTTGGAAAAAAAGAAATGGGAAGCTGCTGTTAAGAACAAAGTTAACAACAAAAATTGTAAAACTTAAAAACGCAGGGTACAATCTTTCATCTGCAGCATTTGCTGGCTTGATATCACATTCCAAATTTAGAACTGACAGCAGCTACTTCATAAAATCAATCTAAAGACAATGCAAGAATAACCTGGAAGTACAGGAATGCTGCTGGTATCCCTGTGGATGGTCCCTGTGCCTGCTGCCTGCTACTGTGTTCAAGCAACCTTTGTAACAAATGCCTGCAGTTGGGAAGAACTTCATCAGTTAAATTTCTTCAACAGAAATAGACACTGAATAAGTTTTAAAAATTAAATTATGATAGGTGAAGGAAGAAACTGTCATTGCTTTATCAAAACTCTGAGGATTAAAATCTTTATTTCAAGTAGGTTGAAGTCCACAAAGTGAGATCTATGAGAAGGTGAATTCTTAATTGCGGTTAGTTGCACAGTTGTGGTACCCAAACCAGCAATAAATACCTGTTTATATATTATTAACAGCCCAATATTCTTGTATCTGGTGAGAAGAATCCTCTAATGGACAATCCAGGCTTTTGTATCCAGCAGTGGCCAAGTCTTGTTCTTAGACAAAGCGATTTTCCTTCCTCAGTTTCAAAAGTGTTGCATTCACCAGGTTCTGAATCTCCTGGAGGGAAATATGAGAATTGTCAAATAGAAGATTACCTTGCTGCTGCACTTATTTTTGTATTCATTTATTAATAAAAACAATGTGTCTAGCACAGGTCTTTGAAGTGGCTGCTGTTGTTACAACTGGAGAGGGAGCTTTCTCCCCTTCTGTGGTTATTTTTTTCTGTGCTACCTTGTGGCTGCAGTGTTCATTGCAGGGGTGCAGGCAATGCCTGCAGGAGAACCTGGAGAACAGTTTGTGACTGTCTTTGGAAGCAGTTTTGTAAATACATAACTAAAATCAGCAAAATTAAACCAGTTTTATTGGCTTGATGAACAAACCTAATTATTGGTTTCTTGCCAGTAAGCCATTGCAAAAGAAATATCAGTGTAACACATTAAATAGCTCTGATAATTTTGCTGTTTTTTCCCTTTTTTGGTGAAATTTAATGTAAGTTAAGTTTTCCCCACAAACTGTCAGAAAGTTTTTGTTGTTTTGTTTATTTGTTAACGATGCCACTTCCAAACCAAAAATAAATTGGATGTAATGTACTTATGGCTTTATTCCTGTAAACTTTAGCCTGGTTTAGCATGAGGATTGTAGTAAATTAAATGTAACGTTGCAAGAGACTAGAACATAATTTTTTAAAATTTAAGCATTCACAACAACAACACTTTGTTAACAACACTTTCAACCACTTGTTCTCAGTAGTTAGAACTATCCTTACAAACTCACTCTTCACTCCACATGCAGCTAATTCTCTAAATTTCTGCACTATGATCAAATCCCTCACCAGAAATAATATACTAATATACTTTATTATCACAAGACTTCTCCATACCATGCTAAATGGGAAGTGCAGTTTTATTTCAGACAGCAGCTTTTCCATTTTCTGAGACCTCATATCCAGCATAACCTCATCTGCAGTGCCAGTGAACAAGAAAATTTATGGTTATAGCACAACTGCCAGTGGAGCAGGAGCTAAAGGAGCACAGGGAGAGGACAGAGCTACACAGGGAGGAGGCAAGATAAGATGAAATTAAAATGTTTTACCATCAGAGTGGTATTTGTATGGAACAAGTGGAGTGAATTCTCAGGAGGATTAATTACTTTCTCAGACACAAAGTAAGTCCTGAGAGCAGCTAACATGGCCCTGAGAGCTGCTGTTGTGGTTTTACTGATTTTGGGGTTGGGAGAGAGGAGGAGACTCGACAAGTGACAGCAGCAGCCATCTCACCATACTGAACCATCTCATTCATCAGCAGGCACAGAGCTTCTGCCACTCCTGGCTCATCAAGGTGAAGGTGAAACTCATCTTTGATCAGCTCTATTCCACTGCCCTTGGAGTCCAGCAGAATTGCCAAAGCTGCAGTTTCTGCAAGGAACACAAACACTGCTGGGCTCATTGGAGCTGCAGACTGCAGGATCTGCTTCCCATCCCCTCACCAGCTGGCACATGTCACATTTTCAGGAAGTTGTGCCCATTATTTTCAGTCTTCCTAAAAACCATTCTGAAGCATATTTGGGAACAAGCAGAAGACCAGATACGCAGCTGACACTGTCATGCAGGGTAGAAGTGATTTTAATGATTGTTTCCATGTTTATGGAGCTGATTGGTAATTAATTAAAGCAGAACTGCTGAATGTTACCTGAGAGCCTCACAAGGCTGGCTAATGCCAGGCAGCCATTCTTCACCAGCACTGCTCTTTCTGGGTTCATCCTGAGTGCATCCAGTACAAGTGCTACTGTGGGCTCATAGTCACTGTCAGTTAAGCAACCTTTAAAGAAAATAAACAAAGCACACAAAAGCCCAAAATTTCAATATCCTCCAGGCCAAAAGAATAAAGAGTCCTGAACACTTAATTCATTCTGGTGATGGGGAATAGAAATGAGATTGCTGAGGGTGTTTTGCTCAGCTTTTCCCAGTCGAATGATGGCACAAGGGCAAGCAGTAGGTAAATACGACAATATTCTTGCATGAGGAAGGAAAAAGACAGCAGTACTGCAAGGATGGGTTCCTTAGTGGAAATGATAATGAAAGAGATTATTTCTTGTTTAACATGAAATACTGTTCCAAACCAACCAAGCAAATTAGCTGCCCACCAGTGGAGTCCCCATTAGCAGTATCTGGTGATTTCACTGGTACAGCTCATCAAAAATGGCTTCATTGGGGAGTCACAGAGTGAGAGCAGGGAAGAGAGAGGATGCAAGTTCCTAACTCTGCTGCCATCTGCAGAGCCTCCTCCAGCCCAGCAGCCTGGACTGCAGGATCACCACTGGCACACAGACATCCCAGCCTTTTCCATGCCCAAGGGACAGCAGGAACACTGGGAGCACACACCTTGGAGTGCCAGTGCCCACAGCGCCGAGCAGGCAGACTCTGCAATGACTCCATTCTGCAGGTGTTTCTGAAGCACTGCAGAGGTGACAGGGACAGCACTTCCCAGCACTGCTTGGTCTGCATTATTCTCTGAATTACCTTAACAGAAAGGAAATGCACCAGGCAGAGTTATTTAATGAAGTAATGATATCATTGTATGTCAAATTCTATCAGTAAAACCTTAATGGGTGTTGGCATTGGAATAATGCAACATTGTTTTAGTCTGGAGGGCAGCAGAGGAAAGGAATCAAAAATGTACAGAACCAAATCAAGTGCTACAGGACTAATAAATAATTCTGTTTATTGGAGAAAGCTGAACTTCTGCAGGAACTAGTGTTCTTTGTCATTTAAATTATGCATAGGGATCACAGCAAGAAACCTCCAGAAATAACCACAGTTTTGACAGAATCTGGGCTGCAGGATGGAGATTCAGCTGTCCCATAAATCCAACGGGTAATTTGCTGCACAGAGGGAATAAAACACACCAGGTGAAACTGTGCACAATCTGTGCTTCCAGCCTTGCATGATGATCAGAACACCACACAGCTCTACAAGAATATGTCAGAAACAAACCAGTAAATATAAAATCAGGTCACATCTCAGCCTGAACAGCTCAAATTTGACACCTTATCACATAAAGGGTTGCTAAAAAACTGCATTAATTTTTATTTTTATCTAATTTAACTCTGCATCACAAAGTGATGGTAGCAGTGCTATGGAAGCAACTCTCCAGAAGCACAAAATCAGATTGGTTTGGGTTGGAAGGAATCTTAAAGATTCCATCTCATTCCAGCTCTCTGGAACAAGAATGGGAGAAAATCCAATCCCAGCGACAGGAAGGTCTGAACTCAATTAGGCTCAATACCTGCCGCCCTTCAGCCACATGAGTGCAGGCACAATGCTCGCTGTGTTCTACTCACCACTCACAGCCAAGCTCCAGAGAACGGCACAGCAAGAGAAGCAGATCTTGTCATTATGAAGAAAACGTCTTAAAATTGACAGAAGGTCTGGAATGATTCCAACTTTCCTTAGGTTCTCCGCAGCTACTTCTGAAAACCACAGAAATTCTATAGAATCCGGTATTTTTGTCCCACTCGCTGGCCTCGAAACAGGCAGCACCAATCGTGTTTAAAGTGAGATAACAGACCGGTAACACGAGCCCATCAGCTGGACAAAAGGAAGCAAGAGAACAGACCGATTCTTTAACAAGATGCACTTAACACAGCTCCTTTCAAATGGATGCCTGGCCATCCTTCTTCCTCTTGGAAGAATTCACAGAGCAGGAAAGGAACTGAGAGGGTGTAAATTACCGGTTTTCACCTGTTTGCATTTTAACGATTCAAACTAAGCTTCAGAATTAGGAAACGCGGGGTAAAAATAATTTGGTCTTAGACACGACTCCTTATAATTTTTTGAAGATTTCCCCCTCGCTGCTAAATCCTACTGTAACCATTTCTAAAAATAGCCTTTGATGACTGTTGAACTGACACTGAAAACAGCTAAAAATATTATAAATATTTAGCAATTACAAGTCCAGAAGAAAAGAAAACAAAGTAGAGGAGTTAGGGAGAATGTTTTCAATTCACCATAGCAGAGTCCAAAATAGAATTCAGGTTCTATGCCCTCGTTTTCTCAAGCTCTATTTGCAGAGTTTGTACTTATTTCCAAACCAAGAGGAAATACAGAATTGTATCAATTAGAGTGGTCCTGTAAATCCCTGAAGCCTCAGCATTGTATCTTAGACTTTCAGGGGTGTTATCAATACCTGTTCAATATTACCACTATTAAATTAATAATTACCCACAAACATCCACACCCTTCAGTGAAGTCACAAGTTCTGCTTCGTATCTTGGATTTGTTTCAAAAAGTAAAAATAAATTTCTATTCCCCAAAGAATGAGCAAGGTGACCCACCACTGGCTGAAACCATCATCAATAATGTGCAGAGCATTGAAAGGAACTCTTCATTTTCAGAATGTTTTCTCACTGTGTGTAACAGGCAGCTGGCCACACTCTCATCCAGGGCCATCATCACACCCTGCTCCAGAGCTGTCACCACAAAAATTGGAATAGAATAAAGATTTCAGTGGTTTTGAATGAAATCTGAACCCCCCTGCCCTGCAATCAGCAAAACAATTAGCAGCATTTCTTCACATAAAATAAGCAAAAGTTACTTTAAACTTTCATTTTCTGAAACTCAATTCTTAGTATTTTTAAGCTCGTATCATCAGGTGGTTTTGGGGTAGATTGCCATGAAAGTGACAGCAGGGACCACACAAGAGACCCAAAACCACTTTTATGGTTTAGAATTTAAACACCAAAACAATAAAAGTCTTATTTATGGTCTCTAACAGCATTCTACATAACATGAAAACAAACTTAGTTGGACCAGATCAGCACCTATATTTAAAATTAACTCTTAACACGGAATTGCTGTATGCCAGTCCTGAAGGAAGACCATGAGAATTCAGAAAGCTGCTCAACTTCCTTTAGTTCTTTGAATTCATTCCCTAAAATTGTTAATAGAGCAGATAACGGGTTCAGTAGCATTTAAAAGACCCAGCAGAAGGAGGAAGTCTTAAAATTGTACCTTGACTAAGAATTTCAAGCAATAAAGTACAGCCTTCTACTTGTAAATCCAGAGAATCTGTGTGAACCTTCATGGCAAGAGTGATCACTTCTGTGCATGTCAGCAGATAGGGGAATGCTGTGGGGGGAAAGAAATTCTTTGAGAAAGGTTCTTGAGTCAAAAAGTACAAAAGAGAGCGAATTGTTTTAATCTGTGTGGGAAATGTCTCCTATCAATTAAAGCTAAGAATAACCCTGAGTTTTAACATCACAAACCAATGCCAGCATTAAAATGCTGACAAAGGACAGAGCATTTTATAAGTGATTTAACACAGTGCTTTGAATTATGAACCTTGATCTGAAAGCTTATTTTGAAAAATGTGCAGCTTCTGGGAGAAAAGACACAGCCTTCACCCTCACAGCTTTACCAGACACACATGAATTCCTTTTGCTCTGCCAGCCTTGCAGCCCCAGGAATTACCCCCAAGTCATCCCAGGAATTGTGGAAATTACCTTCCTCAAATGTCAGTTTGTTGCAATTCAAATATCACAGGGGTTTTTTTTCCCCTCAGTGCCCATTTTTCTGATCCAGTAAAACCCCTCTGCTGGTTAACAAAAGCATGTACAGAACAAGTACTAACACAATCCCATCAGCTGCTGGTCTGGAGAAACAGGAAGAGAGCAATTTCATTCTCATTTATGGGCATTAGAAATGTTTTCTTTTTCCTGTTATCTCAAAATGTAAGGAAGGAGCAGAATAAGTAAATAAATTGATCAAATAGTGCCTTACCACTTTTATCCTTTACAAAGCTGGCCAGGTGCTGAATGCCTTTAGTCTGGACTTCTTCAATGTCCCAGGAAGCCTGCATGAATTCTGAGAAATCAAGGAAATTCTTCCAACCATTCCACACAAATATTTACACAAAGCACTCAGATTGTCTCTGTTTTGTGCATGATGTGAATTCATATACATGAAAATAATAGAATTTGGGATTGTTTAAAAGAGAAAAATTTTTCCCCCCAACTCATTAAACATTTCAATATTACAAAGTGTTACAATTCACAATGTATTTGGCATTATGTATCTATTTTTGGGAACCTGTTGGAATATTAAACCAGAGCAGTGATAGGAGCTTTAAATGCATTATTTCAACAGACTTTTCAGATTAAACTAACATCTTCCTTACATAGAAGGAAAATAATGGAGCAGATCCTTTGTGGCATAAATCAGCAAACATGTTACAATGCAAACAAAATAAGTGGATCTCCCAAATTTCCTGAGGAATGACCTCTGACCCTGTTTGACTTTCGCAGCAGGAATGTCTGAGAACCTTAGGAATTTAGAGAAAAAGTTGCATAGTGATCCTTGCTCCAAAGAGTATCCCATTTTATTTCAGGTAAAATGAATGTCCAAGAATTTATTTCCAAGCAGAATACATCCTGACTGGAAGGGTCTATTTCCTATGAAAATCATCCGTACATTAATCATATTCTCCTTATTACCTAGAACTCTTTCAACTCCTCCCTGAAAGAGCACATCTGTTATTGTGGGAAGCAGGGACTTCTTCAGTTTTATTGAGGTGTCACCAGCAAAAGTCAGGCATTTCCCAATAAATGGAACAGTGACCAGATCCCTGGAATTTCAAGAGACAAAAGCAGCACCAGTGAGTTAGAACTGGAAAGTTAGAAAAGAAAAAAATCTACAGGCATTGTTTCATTTTGATATAAAAAATCTAATATTACTTTTAGACTAGATTATTTTGGACAGAACTTAAACAATTTACTTCCAAACAGCTCAAGAAAGAGCTTATATTGCACAAGCCATGCCTAGGTGTCAAGTTCAGGCTCATAAAATTGTGTATAACAAGAATTTGTAATACAACTGCAAAAAGGGACACCTGTGCATCTCAGTGTCCACTCTGAAGGAACATCAAGTCTTTAATAACTCAATTTGTTGAGGCAGGAGGATAAGCAATGTTAATCCTTTCCAACAGCAGCTAACATTCCCAATTTGTGGAGGCAGGAGGGGTTTATGACAAAATAAATCAAGGGAAGACAGCCAGAATTCACCTTGCTGTGGGTCTCATGCTGGGCTCAATCTGTAGCATCACCAATAAAATTGGAAAGAAAGGCAAATAGCTGCTTTCTCTATTCTGCATCAGGGTCAAGACTCCCTCAAGGCAGCTGCTGTCCCTTCTGATATCCTGCAGTAAGGAATTTATCTCTTCTGCCTGGGGAGAGCACAGTGTCAGAGAGCTCTCACACACTCACAGATATCCTGATGAGCCCAGGACCCTTTAAATCCCTAATAAATCACTCTTACACACATTCAGAACAAAGCAGCTCATCATATCAAGGAGGACACAGCCCAGAGACCAGATGTCAGATTTCTCAGTGAAAGAAAATCCAAACGTTTCTGGAGCCATCCAAGACTTGCTATCTGTAGAAACAGGAATCACATGGTGACATTTCTGGCACTGTGCTTCCAAAAACTACAAAACACACTCTGTAACTAATGAACATTTTTCTAAGATGTTGCTGAGGACAAAGCTAAAAAGGATTCCAACTGTATTGATTGCAGAAACTCACACACACATCTACATTTTTCACTTGTGAATACAATTAATACTGCAGACAACTGCCTATAAAAATCCTATTTAGAAGACAAATAGTTTAATGCAGAGAAAGGAGAGGGAAGATAACTTTCTCCTCTTTCTTAATTTTTCTCTGAGGAACAAAAATACCCACCACAACTGAAATCTTTTAAAAATACAGTAGGAAAGAAAAAATAGCACAACAAATATCTACCTTCTTCCACTCTTATTTTCCATTTCAGCTCATCTTTCATAAGTGCTTCAGTGCTGAAGTCACTCAGCATGAAGGATAGCTCACCAGTCACAAGGATGTTTGATGGCTTGAGATTTCTGCAACACAAAAGTCTTCTGTCAGCCTGTGAAATTAGAGTCTAATGACATATGGTTACAAATCCCCTGCATCTTTAGCCCTCAGAAGGGTTGGGTTGGTTTTTGTAGTGGTATTTTTTT
>VWZV01016231.1:87123-107643 GCA_013397155.1 Irena cyanogastra
TGGTTTTGATATTTTTTATTTGTGTTCTTTGTTTTAATTTGTTTGTTTTTTAATATACAAGTGATAATCAACCCAAATACAATTATTTTCCTCTCTAAATGCTTTAAAATTTGTGCTTGGGACACAAATTGATCTGTGCATGGAATTGAAGTGTTGTCTCTTATTCAGATACACAAACTTTGTCCATCACAGACACCAAGTGTGAGCATTTACAGAGATGGACAATTTTTTGAATATTAAAAAAAAGAGAGATAATACCCCAATCAAATGAGCATTCCAGACAAAACTCAGGAAATAGGTGACTTCAGAAGTAAAAAAACCCACTAATCTAAAGTCTGGAATTTCTCCCCCTACTTCTCCTTTTGGAAGAGTAAAATCCCCTGCCTCTGAGCACTGTGCTGAACCAACACTGCAAAGAACAAGGGCCTGCCAGCCAAAGAGAACGAGATTTCTGCTCACCTGTGCCAAATATTTTGTTTGTGTATGTAAAACAAAGCATCCACCATCTGTCCCAGGAACTTCTGAACCACCTGTGGAGGGAAATAGACACGAAAGTGTAACACAAACAGAGTCATTTTCAAATATCTTTCAGAAGCGAGTTTCCAAAACCACCCTCCTGTGCTTTGAAGGCTTTAGGGAGGATTTTCAGGAAGAAGGAATACCATAAAAGCAACAAGTCTCTCAGTTCAAACAGGTGGCTCTTCTGTACTTTTTACCATGTCTGTTATCTTTTCTGACTTCTGCCTCTTTTCCTTGATTAGAGCTGAAAGATCTCCTTGGCCTGAGTGCTGCATTACCAGGCAGAGGAACAGAGATGAGACCTGCAAGAAAACATTGCACCAAAACTGCTGAATTGTTTGCAGGTAAGAAAGACAAAACCAAACTGGTGGGTCTGATGTTCACAGTACAAAAGGGTTCTGAGATGATTATTCTCCCACAGAAGAGACAATATTTAATTTTTTTCATTAAAAATACAGCATGCTCATTGTTTTAGCAAATGAAACAAACCACCACTATCAAGCATCTTATCTGAAGCTGTATAGGATGTTTCAAATCAATTATACAGCCATAAAATCATCAAAGGTTCTGTCCAAGCACTGAAGAAAATCTGCAAATAAGTAAGTCAGGGCTTTCAGCTTCTTATGGTCCCCTACAGAAGGGTCTTCATGCAGGCATGAAAATCAGAATTGCACACCAATTCCCATCAGAATCTGGGAGTCTGCCATATGATGGACTCCAATCCATACATATTCACAGCTTTCTAGTGTGTGTATTCAGGAGCCAAAAAAAAAAAGTAAAAAATCAGGCTTGTTTCAAATCAAAAAACCTTTTTTAGCCTCTCACCCCAATCACCCCAAATTTAAACCTGTGAATACGCTCATGTGCCTAGAACATAAACCACATATTCCAGCTTAACCAATCCTGTCCCATTCTCACCTCATTATTCCAAGTCAGAAACAATTCCTTGTAAGTACAGACGTTAGAATGGCAGAGTTTTAGCAGATCCATTGCCTGCACAGAAAAAGATAAAATAGAGACAGCTTTCTATAGCCACACAGTCCTTCTTTAACAGGACCTTAAATAACACACAGAGCCAGTTCCTCACTTGTTCCTGTCACAAACTCTTCCTAAGTGCCAGCTCTGTTAAATATTTGCATACACAAATGTGGAAAGAAGGAAAATATTTTCCCAGACTCTACTCAGTGCTGCAACAGCCCTGTGAGATTCCAAGATATAAACTGATCCATAGGGAGATGATGTGTGAACCACCCCCTTCTTCAGTTCCCAACATCCAAACCTGAAAACATTTCTTAGAACATAAGGCAGGATGATTTTTCAAGTGCAGCCATTATTTCCTGTAACCTCCATGCAAGCTTGAACCTCAGCAAATATAATGGCAGGAGAGATTTTTATCTCCTTGAAGGTGGTTTCCTTCAAGGTGCAGGGCTCTAACAAACCCTAACCACTTCAGCAAATTTGCTGATTATGTGGAAGATAAAAAGAATTCAGGTTACTCTCCTATAGTTGTGTTTGTAGCTGTGCAGGCACAACAGAAAAAAAGCTAAAAAGAGCCATGGTCCCAAATAGCACAACTGCATTTATTTCAATAGATGTATTTCAATATTTGTTTCAACAGAAAAAAATTGGATCCAGTTTTACTGGTAATGCCATATTTGGTACAGAATGAGGTCACCTCTCTGACCAGGATAAAATATCTGCAGAGACATTTATTCTCCTTCTTTTCCAACTCCAGATGCTGTGCATACTGGGCACTAGGAGACTCATCCATCATGTGCTATTCCACTATTTTATTGAAACCATTTTTGGTCTTTTAAGAGTATTTCTGATGCTTCTTACTCAAGGCATTGCAACAAAGCTTGCACCAAAAAAAAGGGTACAACAAAGGGAGAAAATAATTCACATTAAAAAGTCCAACTCTGAGAATTGAATAATAATGAACATATAATGAAATAATATATACATTATATTCATATATGTAATCTTCATATATTTTATACATTATAATATATATAGTCATATAATGAAATACGTTATCTAGACATCAAGTTTTTAATAACGAACTACAAACAGACCAAGGTTCTCCTTCAGCTTAAAGGCCAAAAGGATGAGTTTTGTCCTTCAGCTTCACAAAACAAAGAAAAATCCTGAGAAAGAACTATCCTCTGAGAAGAGCTGTCAATTTGAATAGACATATCCATAAATAACAACAATTAATATAAAACCCTGGCTTGGGCCCAAGCAGAGGCCAGCGAGCACACCCCACAAATAGTCCTACCTGATTTACTTATTTACTCAGCTAATCCTTGTAGATAAAAAACTTGGTTCTATCAAGACTTTGGTCTTTGTAAGTGAAGTAGTAAAGAAAAGACTGCACCAATACCTCCTTCAAGGCCACATTTGCTTGGTGTTGGTCAATGCATTCAACCTGCACCAAACAAAAGGCAGGGATGAGTGAGACTGCAACAGAAACACCAGGGAACTTTAAGCCAGAACACTCTTACCAAGGTGACTGGACTGCAAAAGACACAAATTTTCAATGAGAGGTCAAATCTCTAATATTTGGGGCAGTTTTGGTGTCAGGAGATGGGTAAAGCAGAGCAGAGAATATGTATATGACAGACAGTGCTTCAGCACTGCCACGTCAGCAGTGAGCTAACAACACTGAGGGGACCTAACTAGGCTGCTGCTTTTCCCCACTTTGAGCCTCAACCTTCCAGTAACCTGATGTGAATCTCCCATCTTCCCAAAAAGCAGCAGAGCAATGAGCAAACCCACTCTCACCCAGCAGCTGAGCTGCCCAGCATGGGTCTCTTGCTATCACAGCGCCCCTGGAGACAACAAACATGCCAAACTCTTGTTTTCATAGCAACCACCTGCTCACCTGCTTTATTGCATATTTCTTCTGGGCACCCTCGTCTGTTTTCAGCTGAGCTACCAGCATCGTGCCCAGTGCCCCGGGCTGGAGCTGCTCCAGCACCTGCGGGACACAGGACACACCCAGAGCACCTGCCCGGCTAGGGCAGGACAGTTGAGGCAAAAAAACCCTTCCACAGAAACCTTCCGCACAGAAAACACCTCCAGCTCCCCGTGGCAGGATGAGGGACACCCCCACCTTCACCCCAACTCCTGAGAGGAGCACAGGCCATCCCTTCCCTCCTCCTCAGGGCCTTCCCCGTGCTGAAAGCACCCTCAGACCACCTACACCCCCTCCAGGGCCACGTAATCCCCCCAGGGCCACTTAGCCCCCACCTCCTACGGCTGTGTGCTGCTCCCAGAGGTACCCGCACCATCCCCCAGGGCCATGGACCCCTCATAAACCCCTCCAGCAGCACGTAACCCGCTCAGAGCCACTTACGCCATGTCCCCAAGGGTACCCGCAGCCCCTGCCCTGGTCACAGATCCCTCCTCAGGGCCATGTACCCCACACAGCTCCCTCCAGCACCCCCTACAACGCTGCAGCCGTCTGCTTATTGCTAGGTAGAACTCGACCCTAGGGGCAGCACCTCATATTTTTCCATGGCGGGGACATAGCCCAGCCTCTCACCCGCGACTGCGGGACAGCGGCCCCGAGAGCGCGAAACCCCCACGCCTCACACAGGAGTGTAGCGGGGCGCGGGCCCTTTAAGAGCGCCGAGGGGCGTGTCGGGAGGCGTGTCCCGGTGGGGAGGCCCCGCCCCCTGCGCGCCGGCGCGGCGGCGCCTTCAAGGCCCGGCCCGTCCGACGTGGCAGCGCCTGCACCGAGCGCGGCCCGGCCCCGCCACCGCCCCGCCCGCCCAGAGCCAGCCCGGGCCCCGCCATGGGCCACAACGACATTATGAACACCGCCGAGGACTTCGCCGACCAGGTGCGTGCCGCCCGCCTTCCTCCCCCCGCGCCCGCCCGGCGGCCTTTGTGCGCCGGGGCCCGGCTGAGGCAGGCCGGGATGGCGGCGGGGGCGCTGCCGCCTCGGGGCCGCGCTGTGGCGGGGCGGTGGGGTTATGGAATTATAGAGCCGGGGAGCGGTTTGGGCTGGAAGGGATCCTAAAGATCGTCGCGTTCAACCCCTGCTATGGGCAGGGACGCTTTCCGCTGTTCCAGGGTGCTCCGGGCCCCGTCCAGCCTGGCCTTGGGCACTGCCAGGGATCCAGGGGCAGCCACAGCTTCTCTGTGCACCCTGTGCTAGGGCCTCACAGAGGAGAATTTCTTCCCAATACTCAACCTAAGTTTCCCCTCTTTCGATTTGTAGCCGTTCTACTTTGCTTTCTTACCAGCTGCTTGTGGAAGTAGTTTGTTTCCATCTTTCGTGTAAGTTTTCTCCGAGCGCAGCCCGGGCCCGGCTCCCACCGCCGCAGGCCCAGCGGCCGCCCCTGCCCTCGAGTGAGCGCCCGAGCCTCTCGTACAGCGAGCTCTCCTTGGGGACAGAGCTTCTCTCAGGAGGGATTAAGTGCAAGGAGAGCCCGAGCCATCCCGGCTGGTGAAGAGGGCACAGAGGAGTATGGGGACCCGGTGTGAGCTGGCAGGGATGGGAGAGTGACCGGGTTATCCAGCCTGGCAGGGTTAGATGGGATATTGGGGAGAAATTCCTCCCTATGAGGAATCCCTGGAAGTGTCCAAGGCTGGGTTAGATGGGGCTTGGAGCAACCTGGGCTAGTGAAAGGTGTCCCTGCCCACGGCAGGGGTTTGGAACAAGATAAGCTTTAGGGTCTTTCCAACCCAAACCATTTTGTGATTCCATGAAACCCTGATCCGTGTCTGGAAGCCCACACTGGAAAAGGTTGGTCAGCACCGTGGTGCTGTGCTCAGGATTGGGGCAAAAGGAAAGCAAACAAGCTGATGTTGTCTTGTAAACCTTCTTACATTTATTTCAGTGGAGGCCCGAGTGATTTCTCTGTTAAATAGAAGTTTGTGATCTCTTACAATGTCTGACAACAGGAATATTTTGAGTGTAAGTAGTTGCTCTGCTGGGGATGGTGTTGCAAAGATCTTCACAGTCATGGTGATTCATCTAATCGACAATAAGAGGCAGCAAGTAATCATATTGAGCAAATTGGCTGGAAAATCTGATTCTGCCTGGTTCTGCAACCACTGTGATTTAGTGTGAGTTGTGTGGTGCACAATAACACGTCACAGCTCTGAGGGGGCTGTGCTGCCTCTGTGTCTTTCACTGATTTCTGGGAAAACCTATTCTGCACTTCCCACCCCCAGATAGAAGAAGGAAAACTCGATTTGGAGACAAAGCTTCTTGTGGCCTGTGGAATACTCAGTTTAAGGAATATCTGGATTATCTTGGTCATTCTCTGTTTACCTTGTCCTCCTGCTCCTTTTAGAAGAGAAAGTAAACCATCACTGCAGTGTTCACATTACTTGCCAAAATTTGCAACGCTTGCCCTGACCTTTTTATAACACCTCTCTATTTATTCCTGTGGGGTTATTTCTAGATGTCCTTAACACCCCTTTTTTCACTCTGCTGAAAGCTCTTTTGTCCAGCTTAAATGTAGTTTGCCTCCTCCTGAAGTGAGTTTTAAATGGCACAAATTTACTTGTGCTTGGCCACATCCTGTTTAAAGATGAGCCTTGCCTTAAGCTGCAGAATTTAGAGTTTTGCTGCTCTTACCATCAGATTGCAAAACAATTTTTATGGTGTTCTGAGTAATAACTGCTGTGATAATTCTGCCTGGTAGCTCAACCAGAGCCTTTCAGTGCTGCCTGTGCTCCTAAAGCTCAGTGGCACACCAATGTAGGAGTGACTTGCTAAACACTAACCTTTGGTATATATTGTGAAGTTAACACTTGGCATTACACGAGCTGTTAGTTCATCTTGGATTTTAAAAAGTGCTTGGAATGTTTGGACTGAAATTGTGTTGAAACTCCCTGGTGGAGGCTGGACAATGGCTGTTCTGGGAGCTCAATGCATTCTCAGTGATGTTCTTGCTTTTTCCACTCTCTGTACTAGTGCTCAACACATAATGAGTCTTAATTTCTGTAGCATAAAACCCCTGTGGGAGAATGTTAGAGCTAATTCCATGGCTTATCAGGAAATCCTGAATGTCTCTTACAAAAGCAAGAATAATCTGTTCCTTAAATTCAAACCGTAAAGCTTAGCTTTTCTCAGATACTGTAATTGCCCTTTGAATAGGGCAAATTGTGCCCTAGCTGTCAAGATACTCAGCAGTAGTAAGTGGCTCTTAATCCAGAGGTGAACTAGTGCACTGTTTTACAGGCAGTTGAGCTTGCCAGACAGCCAGTTGTCAGTGAAAGGGCTTGTCCTACTTCTCCCAAGGCTACATTCCCCTTTTCTCTCTCACCAGCACTTCTGTCATTGAACTGGGAAGCTGAACTGGCAGGAGGAAAAATTGAGGATTTTTTTTTTTCAGTTGTCTCCATGTTTAGGTTGAGTGAGGTGCAATACTGGGGTGAGATTGCTGGTAATAGGCTGCTCTGAGCTGTAAGGAATTGCAGTGGAGGGGACACTGTAACACCAGCCCAGTGTTACAGTAATTACTCAGTAATTTACATACTCAGAAATTAAGCCCATTTTTAGGGATTTTTGTTAAAATATTACTTGTCAACCCCTTCAGTGCAGCCACCAAGTACTGCAAATAGCTGTATCTGGGGCCTGCATGGAGTGTTTAGGATTGTCTCTCCTTTGTAATCCCTTCCTAAGAGGGAGCAGATCTCAGGCAACTTTCCTAGTGTCACTAATAATCTTTAGGAATAAATCCTTAGGAATGTGGGTGCTTGGTATTTCTGCTGTTCAAAAAAAGAAATTGTGAACAAAAATGTGAGGAGATTGAGTCATTGCATAGCAGTGAGAGGGCTGCAGGGGAGAGCCAGACTGGGGGAGTTTATTTCATTCTCCAAGATAGATGCTGATGTCTCTTGTCCAGATAATTCTGATGTAGAATCACAGAACCATATGGGTTAGAAGGGACCTTAAATCCCATCTTGTTCTACCCCTGCCATGGGCAGGGACACTTTCAGCTGTCCCAGGTTACTCTAAGCCCTGTCCAACCTGGCCTTGGACACTTTCAGGAATGGGGCAGCCGCAGCTTCTCTGTGCCAAAGCCTCTCCATCCTCACAGGGAGGAATTTCTCCCTAATTTCTAGCTTACATTTCAGTTTGAACCCATTATTTCTTGTCCTCAATATCCTATTTTGCAGAAAATGGAAGGGAGAATACATTTCATTGTTAGTCTGAACTTTGTCAGTTACATTTAAAAAACTGAATATGGAAATATTCTCTAGAGCTTTGTCATGGCAGTGCACTGATTGTTTATCATTCTAAGCCAAGTAGCATGTTCTGGTTAGGCTGGGGAAAAATCTTTCCATGAAGAATGATAGTAAAATGCAATAAATTAGTAAAAGTGTACAATTTTAAAGGTTTCATTAATAAATAGCCTTTTGGAAAAGGGAATTGATATAAAGCACACTTTGGAAGGGAAAAGCATTGAGAAATCTTCCTGCAATTAAAAACCTAATTAATATTGCTGGCAATGCTCTGGTGGGTCAGAGCCCTCTTCCTGCCTTTGGAAATAAAAGGGAAAGCCTGTTCCCAGTTTTTACAGTACTTTGTAGGCACTGGGCTAATGAATGTGATGGATTTTGCTGTCCCTGTGATTTTGTGTGGAATCTCTTCGAGTGAATGTATCCAAGCTGGTGAAAGAAAGTGATTTTTCTCTGTGCCATTGGATTGAGCATCCTCTTCCTGGAAAGATCAGTGGTGTCCCAGGCTTCTGGAGGAATTTGTTCTCCCAGAACAAAGCAATCTCTTAAAAGTGTTCAAGATATTTGGGATATGCCTTATCAGAAGCTCTGGACTAATAATTCTGTGCACCTTGAGGGTTTCTGTGTAGATGGGCAGTGTGCTGTTCCTCACCATAACCAGAACTTCCCTGATCCAAGAATACACAGGAAAAGGCTGTGTTCTTGGACAGAACACACCTGCAAAAATTCCTAACTCGTGTCCATTTATTGGACCTAAAATACCTGTAATTGTACCATGGTATACACACTTTTATCAGATAGAGTGGACTTTCAGCAAATTTGGAACTGTTGGAGGTGGGGTCCAAATGAATCACTTTATTGCCTCTCTTTTGGTAAGGCCTTTTTGGGTTTGAAAATTTCAGTCCTCCTTTAGAAAAATGGAGTGTTGAGCAGAGCTTCGATTAAGGGATCCCTGGATCTTCTTGTACGTCTTTGGTTGTTAAACTTGGAGGAGCATTTAAATCTATCTTTGCCTTTCTAATCCCATTAGAGGGGGAAGTGGCAACACAAAGCCCCTCTGGCATATGTCAGTGACTTAGCTGCCAACACAGAACCAGCTGTTCTTCTTTAAAACAGTTTTATTTAGCATTTTCCTGCCTTTTCTCAGAATGTTTCACCTCTTCCAAGGAGACAGGAGATGTGGAGAGCAGTTGATGCAAGCCCAGAGCAGAAAAAGCCCTGCAGTTATTTGATGTTGTGAGTTTAATGCTGCCACCTCCATCAGTGCAGGGTGTGTTTCAGGTCCCATTTCTTAGCTGCAGGTATCAAACTGCAGTTTTCCCATGTGTGCCACTTTATCTGTGTGAATCTTAAAGGAAGTGGGCTCAGGGTGCAGCTTTTGAGCCACACAGTGCTGGTGCTGTGCAGGGCCAAACCCAGGGTGACTGGTGCTATTCATTGAGTCCCACTGCTGGAGCTCTCATGTTTCTTGTCATTTTTTCCTCCTTTAGTTAAATTACTTGAGTGACTTACACCCAGATCCTCTAATTGTGAAATCGCCTGATGCCTGTTACATTCTCTTCCTGCAGTTGTGGTGTAGTTGTTCTCTTCCTTTCTCTTAGGATCTCCTGGTTCCTTCGGTTGGGTTTTTGTTCCCACAGGCTGTTTCTGAAGCTTATTTGAGCTTGCTGTGTACAGGGGGTTCAATTAGAGTGCAGCTCCAGGAGCTGTGGGTGCCCAGGGGTGATGTGTGTGCTGTGAGGTTGCTTAGCACTGGAGCTGCCATAGGCTGCAGCCTCTCTGACTTGGCTGGAGCCCATTGGATGTGTGCACTCGTGTTTAATGGGCAGTGTTAAATTCCCTCTGTGTGCCAAGAGATCAGGTAAATGTTAAATGTCTTCTTGGATCCTTCACCTGTGCTGTTCATGGTTCCAGGGAAGGGGAAAATGAGGTCAACTCCCACTTCAAAACAGCAAAGATAGGCCTGGAGGAAGATATTCCCTACTATTAGCTGCTTTTTTCAGCCTTTCCACAGCACTGTTTTTATCCTTTCCTTACAGATTCCCAGCACTTATCTTCTTTCATTTCTTTCTAGACCAAAGTTGCTCGTTCTGTATCTTACAAACGACTTCTGGTTTGTAAGAACTTTATTCTTAGTATTCCTCAGCAAGTTTCCTCGACCTCACAGTGAAACCCAGGAGGGAGGAAAGCTGTAAACCAAGATGTGTGTCTCATTCAGTGAGTGACAAAGATCAGAAATTCTCTTCTGACTCATTCATCCAACTGTTGACATGGCTTTAAAAGACCTGAAGTGGCAGCCTTCAGGAGGCAGAGTACAGCTGCACTTAAAATGCACTTGATTAATGTGAATTTTGACCCTTAGACTCTGGATACAGACAGTACAACAGTGCAGTTTGTTCCAATATTAACTATTTAATTGACTATTAAGGATGTTTGCTGACTTTTCTCTTGTGATAATCTGTAGTTGCACAGTGAGCTAGGCTTGTCATTAGCATAGCCTTTAGTATTGATTGATTGCTGCTGGCAGGAATAAACTGTCAGAAGTGGCTTTTGTCTCCTTCCTGGTGGAAGTCTCAATTAAGTAATAACCAGGGCTGCTTAGAAAGTGGGTTGACAGTTAAACACTTGTCCTAACCCAGGGGCAGTAAGCTTTCCCATGCATGCCACAGCTCTATGGAACACGACCCACTAGACTGTTTGGCAATTCTGTATTTGTTCCTTTAATTGTTGTAATTGCAGAGCAAACTGATCCAGGAGCCTGCAAGATGAAGGGGGCCCAGATACATCTTCCATTCCCAAAAACTAAAGCTGGGCATCTGTTGCATGATGATACAATTTCGGTTTAACCACTGCACTGAGCTGTGGCTGTAGAAATGTCTGTTTCCTTTCTGCAGAGGATGCTCATTTTAATGGAAGTAAAAAAAAAAACCTGCCTAGAGGACAGAGGGTGCAATTCCATGCAGTGGTTATGCAGAGCTAAGATCTGCAGCTGCTCGAGTACATGTGCTTTGTTTGCACTGAGCTGTTGGAGGGAACAAGCTTGGCAAAAAATTTAGCAATGTTTTTTAATTTGTACAGAACTTGTCTTCTATCAGCCTGGCTCCCTGGATCTGGGTTATTCCAGGGTGGTGAGTGCCTGAGCACATGGGTGGGAGCAGAATTGCCCTTTCAGCTCTGGGCTATCTGATAGCTGAGCTGTAACATGAAACCCTGAGATAGAGAAACTAAAACCAAGGTCAGCCTTCATTAGCGAGAACTCCATCAAAGCACAGTTCCTATTACACAGAAATGTGCTGCTGGATTCTGCTTTTTTCCAAGTCCTACTCCAGTGGAAAGTGACAGCAGGTTTCCCCTGCTGCTCCCAGTGGATGAAGAAGCATTTCATTAAATCCAAGTCCCAGTTTCTCTCTGGATGTTGGTGACCCTGAGTGCATGAGAACTGCTGACCTCAGTCTGCAGCGAGCAGGGCTCTGTTATCCCTGCAGTGTCCCTTTCCTTGCCCTCCCTGCTAATGCCCTGTGTGCCCATGCAGTTCCTGAGGGTGACCAAGCAGTACCTGCCCCACGTGGCCCGGCTGTGCCTGATCAGCACCTTCCTGGAGGATGGCATCCGCATGTGGTTCCAGTGGAGTGAACAGAGGGACTACATCGATGGCACGTGGAACTCTGGCTACTTCCTGGCCTCCATCTTTGTGATCCTAAACCTCTTCGGGCAGCTGAGTAAGTGGCTCTGGGGCTGTTCAGGTGCAGGCAGAGCACTCCAGCGTGGCTGCAGCCCTGTTAATCATGGCAGCGTGGCATGCTCACTGATTTCCTGATAGCCCCTGACAGCTCAGAACTGATAGTACCACATGGGCTGAATGAAAAGAGCTCTGAATTGACCTGCTTCAGCCTTTCCTGGAAGCAGCTGTAGAGAGTTTCTTGTGACACACTGCCTCTGAGTCACAGATGCCAAGAATCCATCAGGACAATCTGGTTTCAGTTTTGTACATGCATCCATAAATACAAACCACACCCAGAGTTCTCTAAATTAAATACTCCCGTTGTCTTAAACAGGGCAATGTTGAGACTTTCTCAGCCTCTCGTTTTTATGGGCATTCATCTCCAAGGAAAATTCTTACCCTGGAGAGGGTTCATTTAAGCCTGAGTGAGGTGCTTGTGTCAGAAATTCTTCCAAAACCCAGGAATCAAAATAATCCCAGAAGGAGTGCGCTCCTGTGCGTGTGCTGGATGGACTCAAGCTGTCAGAAATGGAGAGAGGAAAAATCCTGTTCTGTTTATATTATGTCCCTGATTTACTGTTCCTGATGGCAGATTTATCTTGTGTCTCAATTTAGATTTTTTGCCCTCACTACTTTTTGTAGAGAGTCACCTTTATTTAATGCAGTTGCCAGTCCTCATGTCAAAGTGACAAAGGCTGTTGGTGCTTTCTGATGGAAGACTTGAGAAAGGTTTTGGGTTTTATCCTTTCAAGGATACATACAGCATGATGGCCCTAACAGTTATCTCACAAAAGAAAAAAGAAAATCCAGGGGTTTTTTCCAAGTGTAACTGTTTTCAATTTCCCCAACTCAGGTGGCTGTATCCTGGTGCTGAGTAGGAACTTTGTGCAATATGCCTGCTTTGGACTGTTTGGAATTATAGCATTACAGGTAGGAGGCTTAAATCTTCATCCCTTCTAAACTGTACCTTTCAAATCTCTCTTAGCCCCAGTACTCCCAACATGTTTCAATATAACTTGCAACCCTGGAATTTTTCTCCACCCTGGCTTAGTGCCAGTCCTTGATGGCATTGAACTATTTTGCTGCTTCTGTTCTCCTGGTGTAATTGCAATTAGTCAGCTTGGAGACCTTCATTCAATACTTGACCTTGACCAATTTGGCAGAAGTAACTGGCAATTTACCTGGATGTCAGTTAATGAACCAAATGTGGAACTTGCAGTTGCTTTGGCCTTCAGCTGTGTTCCCATCACAAAGGATCCTATCTAGTAGCATCCTTCCCCTACAAAACCAGGGAATTTTGGGGGCCCTGAAGCACAAATCAAATCCTGGCTTCCTTTGCCTGTGTTACATGAACTCATTACCACACTGATGTAATTACCTTGCTTCCCTCACTATATTGTATTTATAATCAAATTCTGCTGTGGCTGATACAGACTTGAGTTGTAACAGAAATTCAGAACTTCAGTGTCATTTATATGGTGTTTTAACCTGTTTTATTCTTTGCCTAGACTATTGCATACAGCATTCTATGGGACCTGAAGTTCTTGATGAGGTATGCCTGCTTCTGGAAGTTTTTATGGGAACAGAATGAAAACTGACACTTGGTGGCAGAGGAAATGACATTTGTACACAGTATTTACTAGAAAGATTTTACAAGTGATGCATTTACATTAAAGAAGAAATGAAAGCTCTTGAAAAATCAAGAGAGCCTGTGTTAAACTGTATACAGTAGGCTCAGGAAAGGAAAGACTAATCTTAACCCACTAGGATCCAAGTGCTTCTGCTGCTAATCTGGCTGAGAGCTCAGCCAACTGTCTACACTTGATCAGAGTTGCTTTTATTTCCTAAATGGCTAAAATAGCAACTCTGCTTCTGCGTGACTGAAGCCATTTTCTGAGAAGACTACAGCATGTGGTCACTGGAGTGGTTTCTGGGGTTTTAAACCTCTTAACACCTTCCCTAAGGAGAACACAAGATTATAAACATGAGCTGTCCTGTCAGGCCCTGAGTGATGGCTGGCTGTTGCCTTTCCACCTCTCTAAGGAGAGGCCAGCACAAGAGCTGCACTCTGGGCTTACTACAGCCCTGTGAATGTGTAACTTTTCAGCAGTGCTGCTGCTCTGTTTTCTCAAAGCAACCTCTGAACTACTTTGGCATATATGACTAAACCTGAGGTACAGAATAACTTGAACACAACCAAATTTGTGTTGTAACAGCCCCTGAAGCAACTGTGCCTGAGTGGTGGGTGCTGGACTTCCCTGACAGGCTCTGTTCCCACAAATCCTGGGTGTGCTCAGTGCTGCTGGGGCTGGGAAGTCTAACACAGACCAACACATCCCACGGTGCAGAGCAAGTCACTCCTCACTCTCACTTAGATCCTTACTGAAATTGTCAGATAACACTTTACAGACATAGATCAGTGCAAGCTGTACTAAAGTGCTTTCTCTTTTTTTTTTCCTTTTTCCCATTTGTGTAGGAATCTTGCCCTTGGGGGAGGCTTGCTGCTGCTTCTGGCCGAGTCCCGCTCGGAGGGGAAGAGCATGTTTGCTGGTGTCCCCACCATGAGGGAGAGCTCCCCAAAGCAGTACATGCAGCTGGGGGGGCGTGTGCTGCTCGTCCTCATGTTCATGACACTGCTACACTTTGATCTGAACTTCTTTTCTGTAAGTATCCCACCATTAAAGTATGAATTGAGCAACTAGAACATAGCACCAGTGCCCAGGTGGGCTGCAGGATCTGCTCAATGCTTGTTGAAATCTAAAATTAACACTTTAGAAAGTTATTAGGTTATCTGTGCCATGATTACTGAACTTATCCAAGCTCTGCTCTGCTGCTGGTGTTTCTACTGAAGAAATGTGTAAGTAAATTGGTTTTTTCGTGGCTTTTTTCCTTGCAGATTCTGCAGAACATTGTGGGCACAGCCCTGATTATTTTGGTGGCAATTGGCTTCAAGACTAAGCTGGCTGCCTTGACTCTGGTCATCTGGCTGTTTGGCATCAACATCTACTTCAATGCCTTCTGGACCATCCCAGCCTACAAGCCCATGCACGACTTCCTCAAATACGATTTCTTCCAGACCATGTCTGTCATTGGAGGGCTCCTCCTCGTGGTTGCACTGGGTCCTGGTGGAGTCTCCATGGATGAGAAGAAAAAAGAGTGGTAACAGGAATAGCAACACTTCTTGGGACATACTGTACTAAGTCCAGAACTGACTCTCTATGGATTCAACAAAAACTGCCAGCATTTTACATGTACATGCCCCCTTCCTATAAAAGGCACAGATATTCTGAATTTGATTTACTCTGGCACCAGTAATACAATAGATAAAATCCTATTTCTTCAAGGAATGTTGCCTAGGTTTATTCTAACTTCCTAGATTTGGAACTAACCCAAGGAACCTGCATTTTGCTGATGCTTCAGTGAATTGCAGTAGAACAGTTGCTGTCTGGAATGTCAGCAATGTCTTAAAATTTGCAGAAAGGTGAGCAGATACAGCTGGATCATTCAGTGTGGTATTGGGTTGTAGGTATAACTAAAAAAGTGGATCCCTTTTCTTATCAAAACTGTCTTGTGCATAAGGAGTTCCATTGCTGCTTATCAAGGTGGAAAGCAGTATCAAAGAAAATCAAGAAAATCAGTTCTGTTGCTGCTCAGAGGCCTGTAATTCCCTTTTGTTCAGCAGGGAAGGGTCTTTCCTGCTCCTGAACAGAAGGCAAAAGAAAACCCTGGAAGTAGTTGTACCCCTTTCTGGGTAAGAAAAGGGAGAGGATTTTCTAATGTGTCCCAGCTTTGCCCTTGAGGGGAACAAGGGGAAATCCTGTATTGTTAATCATGAATCCTGTATTGCTGATCAGATTTAAAGGAAGTGGGGGAGATAATCCTGAAGAGACAGAACATTAGATTCTGTGAAAATTCTGTGCCAAAAGAATTCTTTATTTTACATTCTTTCCCCAAAAGCTGCCCCTCCTGAATTCCCAAGAAGGGAGCCAAGTTGTGCTGCAGGTTCCATAATAAAAGCTCCTTTCTGCTGTTAACCAGCTTCCATCCATATATGCCCCAAATTCATATTTGAATTGCAGGTTAATGGTGAAAATGTCTTTAGCATTACAGAAACTCACCTTTTCTGTGCACTCAGTACTTGCCAGATGAGAGCAGTCAATCTCCTGATCTGTAGTCTTTGCTTCTTAGATTCACTTCTGTCAGTCTCTTGGCTGTAAGAGTCCCAGCTGACTGAAGAGCTGGGCTGCAGAGCTCTCCAGGACAGCCCCTCCTCTGCCACCTCAGACCACCCTGAGCTGTGCAGGGTGGAAATGCAGAAATGGCCCCTGTTCCCAACTCTGCAGACGGTTATAGCTGAGGGATGTGCGTGCAAAGCCTGGGCAGTGGAGAAGCAGCCAGGGGTGGACCTTCCCCAGGAGGAACTTGGGAGGGTGAGGAGAGGAAGGCCCTGTTTGGCTTCTCAGTGCCACAACCTCTGTGCCATGACCATGCTTAGTGCTGCTCAGGGGAGGCATTTTGCCCTCTCTTAGTCAACTAGGTGTGAACCTGTTTCACTAGATTGTGGAGGAATTCTAGACAGCATGAGCCCTACCAACTTCCTACCATTACACTGATTCCTTGCTCTGTTGCCTCCCCTGAGGAAGATGCTCAGCTCTTTGTTGAAGGAGGAATTCAGCTGGACAGCTCCAGTGAGGGCTGTTCCCCAGGGTCTCCTGATAAGGACACTCACCTGGACAGTTCAGTTAAGCAGTTGCTTTTTAGAAGAGAAAACTGGGCTGAAAGAACTAATGAAAAATACAAGAGCACTGTTGAAAGTTAAACCAGTGATTTCATCATCTTAAGGGGATAATAGCCTCTGTAAGGGCAAGATGTGCTGCTGCTGGAGGAAGCCAGTTGCTATCCCAGAATAGTTAGGGTTGGAAGGGCCTTCTGGAGATCATCTAGTCCTACCCCCATGTCCAGATTGATGGGAGGGGAATTCAGCATTGAGGTCAGGTCACTGATGGCTTTCTTTTCAAGGAAGTTTTACAAGAGAAGTCTTCACCTCAAGTGTTCTGTGTGCCTGACTCTTCCTGGCTAAACAAACTGGTCCTTTCAGTCACAGATCTGCAGCACAGGAGGCTTTCACTGTTGCACTGCAGGTCTTACAATGGTTCTAGACTGATCAAGGCAGCCACTCTCAGATACTGAACTGCTGTTGATGTTCATAGTATTTATAAATTAAACTACTCCTGCAAGTAGCCCCTTGTCTTTCTCAACTTCTTGTTTCCTGTCTAAGGAGCTGGATGACAGACTAGTCTGAAATATTGACCAGTTTTGTCTGTGAAAAATCAAGTCCCCTTTCCTAAAAAAGACCCTAGAAAAGGAACTGTTGCTGTCCCCTGCAGCAGGAATACTTCAGTATTCCAGGGGCACAGTTAGGTGGAGGGCATTATCAGATACTTCTAGGCAGCACAACGTGCAGATTTATTAACTGTGAGTCCTGATGCAGAAGATTCTGGTTTCCTACATACACTGCTGTACTTGTGCATCTCCCAGAAATCCAGTGACCTCTCCCCGTGGCTGAGAAGCTCTCACAAGCAGGATGTCAGCTACCAATTGGCTCTGCAAAGTGTTCTGGAATTCATTCTGAATATATTTTTGCTTTCTATGTGGAAAAAAAAAAGAAATAAGTATAAATTCTCATTTTATGCTGTATTTTGTACCTTAGTTGTGTTTGAAAATGTTTTGATTTTTGAAAACAATCAAAATAAAACAATGGCATCTTTGTATCCACTTGGCGTGTGTGGCTGGTGATGCTCCACTGCTGAGCTGCTGTGCTTTCCTGCCTAACAAGAACCAGCTTTCTGCAAAAAAACTGAGTTGTCTGGACTTGACTGCAGCAGGCATCCTTCCCTCGTGTGGGGCTGGCTTGAAGCTCTTGGAATGCAACTTAATTCCACCCCATTATTCCCCTCCACACCTGTAACAGTTAACTGGAATGGGCAGACACTTCATCCTGTGCTCTCACTGGAATTGTTACACAGCAGGCTTCAGGCCAGGTATTTATCATAGAATTTATTTCCCGTTGGTTGCTTTCTTGAAGTTTTTGGGTTTTCGATGATGGCTCTTGAATTTCTTCTTTAAAGGGCCTGTCTGTTTCTGTAGAGAAAAAAAAGTTAATCAGCTTATTTCCAACATCCAGAACAAGCCTTGCTTGAGACAACTTAAACAGAAACTGAGTGTGATCTCCTTCAACAGCCAGAATGAGCCCAAGTCTGCTCATGGAGCCAGGATCTTGCAGCTCAGCAGCAGATTCATTAGGTATAAACTGACAGACTCCCTGCAGCAATGAATCCAAACTTTATCCAGGCCTAACTTTCTAGTTTGACACATTTGTAAAGTAAGGCAGTGCCTCAGAAGTGGCAGAAAGATGGTCTAGAGGGACTCTGACTGCAAAACAATTTAATTTTTTTGTGTATGTGGAGAACAATTACAGAACCCACAGGACACACATCAACTTTCCTTCTATGATGGTGTGGGGCAGGATCCCACCCAAGATGAGCTGTTTGTACAGGCAGGAACCTCCCTCACTACCCCAGCTAGGATAAATATTGCCTGGCAGGAATTCACACCTCAGGATGCAAGTCACAGTCTGGCACACAGGGAAAAATCTATTCTGAACAGCTCTGCACCTTCTGCTGGTTCCCAGACAGAAATAGCTGGCACACCTACGGGCTGGGATCCCAGCTCCACAGCCCCTGCTGCTGCAGGCAGTGGGATGACTCCCACCTTTCCTCTCTTGCCAGCTGCTCTGCTGCCATCCCTCCTTGCCCCGTGCTCTCCGTTCTGCTTGGCCCCGTCGTCCTCGCTGTCTGTCACGAGGTCATCGCTGCCCTTTGTGGTCTGTGGAGCTGATGGGTTTTTTTCTGGGAAGAGCGCAGCTAAAAAAGATTCAGCTCAAAATCAGTTCCCTGTGCACACAGGTTGTGCCTCCCCCCACTTTGCTTTAAAGCCGCTTCCAGTCACCAGGCATACGTGTGTCACTAGTGAAATGCTTAGGAAATAAACATGCTGGTGTTTATTGGAAATATGTCTTGGTGCTCTTTCTATTCCCATTCTGGGAACGTCAGCACAGGTGGTGCCGTGTGTTACACCCCTGCTCCTGCAGCAAGATGGATTTGCACCTCCAGATCTAAGTCAGCAGAACAGCCTGACCACCTTCTGTCAAGGATTGGCTGAGAAACAAAGAGAGTGGAGATTCCTAAAACAGCAAATCCCAGTGGATCTTATATCCCTTCCCTCACACCTTGCATGATCCAACTTATTACTTAGCATTAACTATTTCTTATTTGTTGGTGGTAAGCTTTTCCAAAACCCCAAGACTCCCAGCTGGACAAAGTCAGGTGCCTCTGGCACACCAGCATCAGGCAGCAGTGTAAAGAAACCAGGAGACAATTAACCAAGCTGATGCTTGCCCTTGAGGACATGGATGACACCAAGGTTCTCACTCACGTGGGTACAGGTCACTCATGCTGTCATCTGTCTCGTCTCCATCCTCCTCGCTGGACTTTGGCTCCCAGAACTCCTCTTTCCTGTGAGGCTGCCTGCTCCCGTTCGTTTGCTCATCAGGGTGCTGTGCCCGCTGCTTCTTCTGTCTCAGGCAGGCAGGGACGTACTCCACTCCTTCCCTCTGGCAGTCCTCATCTACCAGGGAGGGTCAGGCAGCACCGATCAGCTGCCCAGCCCCTGAGTCCTCCCATTCCCAGCTCGAGCTTGTAGGAAATGCAACTCGCAAGTCCAGCATGCTCCAAATATACATCCACATAATCTACAGTGACACTATGGACCAGGGAAGATGTTAACACAGATTGTGCTGGACACATGAATCACACTCCCCGGGGGAGTTTCAGAGCTGATCCTCTTAAGGAAGGACCTTCCAAGGTATTTGCTACCAAGCAATTGCTCCCTACATCTGAGACCTTCCTTCCTAGCTGAGGAGGACACATAGTATCAGACTGCTGTCCCACCCACTTCAGAGAGATAAACTGGAATCTCAACAGCTCAGGAAAGAAATGCTGCCAGGTACAATTTCAGAAAAGCTACTTACACGTTTTCAGGGCCTTCTGGTAGCGTTTCCCTTGGACGTGACGCAGGACGTGCTCTGGGAGCTTGTTGATGTGTCTGAGGGTGAGCTTGCAGAACAGCTGGTGTCTGACAGACACAGAAAGGGCCAGCAACAGAGTTAAAGTGTGCTATGACTTCAGAACTTAGAAGCACTGCAAGCTGCTCAAAGTTGGCAAATACTTTATAAAGCCTCTCCCACTCTCCCCAAATCCATAAAGACCTTTGTAAAGCCCAACCACTTTATGTCGGAGATTGAACAAAGTGTAAAGCACAACACACAGGAAGGAAATACATACAAATTCTTTGTGCTGGGCACTATGTGAGGCTCAAACGTGCCATAGTCGAACTCTCTGGCTGCCTTTATGAGCCGCTGGTACTTCTTGCCGCTGGTGTAAGCCTGCAGCTCCGACAGGCGACAGGGCAGCTCATGTCCTGTCAGCCTGCACCTCACCTGAAAAAAACACTAATGGTCATGGAAACCCAGGGGATCTCAGAATCCATTCAGTTGGAAAGAACCTCCAAGATAATCGACTCCAACCTATGACTGATCTCCACCTTGTCAATCACACCATGGCACTGAGTGCCACGTCCAGTCATTCCCCAGGCATGGGGACTCCACCACCTCCCTGGGCAGTCCCTTCCAATGTCTAATTACCCTTCCCGTATCCATCCCAGGGCTGCGGAGGGCAGGACAGACCAGCGCTGGACAACACCTCGGGGCAGGAGCTCGCTGGGGCCGAGCCCATCGGGTACCACGCGGTGCCGGCCCCATCACGGACCCTCATGGAGGCGGCCCCATCCCCTCATGACCCTCAGGATGCCCCCCAGCCCTCACAGCCCTCACACGGCCGCACCTTGCCCGGCCCCGCGGGGCTGAGCAGCGGGTGCTGCCTCAGGAAGAGCCGCTCCGCCTCGGGCACCTCCGGCACGGCCGCGTCGCCGCCCGGGCCCGGCGCCGCCATCGCGAG
>VWZV01016231.1:108009-142316 GCA_013397155.1 Irena cyanogastra
GGGCCGGGCCGGGCCGGGCCGGGGCTGCCATGGCCGCGCTGGTGCTGCGAGCGGGGCCCAGGCTGCTGAGGGAGCGGCGGGGCCAGGGGAGGCTCGGGACAGCAGGGCTGGGACAGGTAAGCTGCTGATCCTGTCCTTCGATCCCGTCCCCTCATCCTGTCCTTCGATCCTGTCCCCTCATCCCGTCCCCTGATCCAGTTCTCTCGTTTCCTGATTATGTCCCCTCATCCTGTCCCCTGATCATGTCCCATTATCCTGTTCCCTGATCCTGTCCCTTTCTCTCAGTCCCTGAACCAGTCCCCTCATCCCGTCCCCTGATCCTGTCCCCTGTTTCAGTTCCCTGATCCAGTCCCCTCATCCTGATCCAGTCCCTTGATCTTTTCTCTTCATCCTATTCCCTCATCCCCTCCCCTCATCCCGTCCTGTCCCTTGATCCTGTCCTCTGGTTCAGTTCTCTGATCCTGTCCCCTGTAGGCCCTTGTTTCTCTCAAGTATAGGTTAGGCTGGTGTGTGTTTGCTGATAGCCTGCATGGAAGTTCATTGCTGTGCTATAGGCAGCTCTGTAACGGAAATTTTATCTTATTTAATTTAAATTATAGCCTAAGCCATAGTGTTTCACAGGCAGTTGCTTGCTGGCCAGACTTAAATCAATGGATAAACAATATTTCATGCAATCATCAAGTTCACTGATATCACCTAAATAAGAGTTTTATAGAGCAGTGACATTACAAAGGATCTTTCTTACTCTGTGTAGGCATCACAGTGCTTGATCAGAAGAACATTTTTTGGATGTCCTCTAACTAAAGGAGGTTCTGGTCTGGTTCAAAAGACTAAAGGTAAGAAAATATTTGTCTGGGCTTCTGCCCTGTTTCACCTAGTACCAAGATGTAATATTTCCTGCAGGAATTTGGTATCTCTTCTCTGAATCCTGTTCCTCATCCTGGTTTTCTGTAGATGTTTGTTTGAGGTTCTGCAGGCCACAAAGTTCTACAGCAGCTGCTGACACATCTGGAGAGGATGCCTTGCTGAAGTGGGGCCTTCTCCTCGTCCCCCTGACCACGTTTGGTCTCGGCACATGGCAGGTACAAATAAATATTTCATTTTTTCAAAAAATGAGCACTTGAGGACTGTCAGGTTTTTCCATCTGTTTGATCTAGTTCAGACAACAGGCAGATTAAAGATTTGCTGTTATTTTACATTTCTGTTTTGCAAGTGTCCACTTGTAAGTCTTTAAAGGAAGTATTTTTCTTTTTTTACAGTTTTATTTTAGTATAAATATTTACTCAAAATAAATTCAGTAGCCTCTATTTTCATATCTCAAATTGCCCTGATCTAGGCCAGGTCTGATAAGAAAATGATGACCAAGACTTTAAGGCTTGCTGGGGTTGTTACACTGCTCTGTTCTACCCTGATGAGTTACTTCTGTGTTTGTTTACTTCCAGGTTCAGCGGCGCAAGTGGAAATTAGAGTTGATTGCACAGCTGGCATCAAGAATCACAGCAGATCCCATCCCTCTGACATTAGAGTATGGAAACAAGGATGGTTTGTTGTCTACAGAGCACTGACCAGGAATATTAGATATGGATTGTGCACTAATGAGCTTGTGCTGAACTGACCTGCATGAAAATGAAGGGATGCAATGGAAATTGGGATGTGCCAGCAAATTAGAAAGAGATCCTGATAATTTTTTTTGTTTTTAATGAAAGGAAATGTCAGTTCTTTCCTATGGGATACTCTAAATGCATGGGGAAGGATGAATCTCTGTTCAGGAGAATATGGGATGTAATTCATAGCATTTTTATCCCACTGGGGAAAGGGGACTTGGGTGTCTGAGGTGTCCCAAAGGAATTGTTACTGCAACAGGGAGTGTTGGAGAACAGCAGGTCCTGCCCCACATGTGGAGCAGTTGTGTCAGATGTGAGAGAGATTTTTAAGGTCACTTGGTCACCTGGCAGAACCCTCAGAAAGGCTCAGTTGTTGGTTTTCATGGTCTGGGATGGGAAAGAAACCCTTCCCATGGCTGGATGCTTGGGCAGTGAGTCCACCTGCTCCGTGATACCTGGGTTGCAGATACTGTGGAAAAGAACTTTTCCCTGGATGCTCCTGATCATCTCTATTTGATTCTCTGGGACAGTTGAAATATATTAAGCCATATTCCATGAGCTGTTTGTGTTCTGCCTCTGTTTGCCAACAGGCTCCATCCAGAGTGATCCATTAGGGAAAAGGAGAGTCCCACCATAAAATCTCCCGATTGAATTCACCTAGCACAGCCATGATTTTGTTTTCCTCTTGTTCCTTGCAGCCCCATGGAACTGAAGGAGTTGGAGTACCGACCTGTGAAGGTCCGAGGGTGTTTTGACCACTCCAAGGAGCTCTACATCCTGCCCCGCTCCCTGCTGGACCCCGAGCGGGAAGCGCGGGAAGCCGGGAGGATTGCATCCCACCCGGAGAACGGAGCCAACGTTGTCACTCCCTTCTACTGCACAGAGCTAGGGTGAGTTCAGGAGAGTCCTGCTCCATGGGAGCACTCACCTCCTTGGAAAATCTGAATCCTGGTGGTTGGGTTTGTATCAATCACTCCCTGCCTTAAAAGGCGTCTCTCAGTCTGTGACATCACTGAGGCTCAATTTGAAATTGTATTTACATTCCTTTATAATGTGCATTCAGGTGACACCAAAAGTGGCAGCAAACATGTGGGTTGTTTCTTTCTTTGGTCTTTAGTTCAAGGCAGCAGCAGGAATAAATTCCCTTTCACTCCTGAGCAGTACTTCTTTATGTAACTCTAGGGTCACGATTTTAGTCAACCGAGGATTTGTGCCCAAGAAGAAATTGAAACCTGAGACCAGGCTGAAGGGACAGGTAAGGGGGATCCAGGGAATGGGGGTGTTACTTTGTGCCTCTTGGTTACCCAGAGGCACCACTCACTAATCCAGAAAGGCAGGAGCTCTGTTTAGCATCATGGGAAATTATTTAATTAGTCATTGCACTTTTCAAAGATAACAAACCTTTGTTTCCCAACTTTTTGTTAAGTAAACAACGTGCTTTACAAACAAGGAGCTGTTCTTGTTCTGATTTTTTCCCTGCTGTGTTACAGCACTGCCCCACTGCAGGGAACAACCACTTCATTTATGCTCAGACCCTTCAAGTGCCACATTTTCCTGACAGGATTTGATGTGTCAGAATATGAAATCAATCTTGAAAATCTTGAAATTCCTTTTTTCTTTCTACACTTCTCAGATTGAAGATGAGATTGATCTCACAGGGGTGGTGAGGTTAACAGAAAAAAGGAAACCCTTTGTGCCTGAAAATAACATTGAAAAAAACCGCTGGCACTACCGGGACCTGGAGGCCATGGCCAGGGTGACCGGTGCTGAGCCCATCTTCATCGATGCAGATTTCAGTAAGTCACAGAGGAACCCAGCCCCATGTCCAATTTACATCACTCTGCCTCCCTTTCCTCTCAGTTCTCTTCCTGTGCTCTGCCAGCCCAGTGTTTTGAAGGTGACAGGGAGTCTACGAGAGAGGTGGAGAAGGACTTTTGTCCTTCAAAAGGACCATCAAAGATGGGACAAAGGGGAGTGGCTTCAAACTGCCAGAGGACAGGGTTAGATGGGATACTGGGAAGGAATTCTTCCTTGTGAGGGCAGTAAGGGAAGCTGTGGCTGCCCCTGGATCCCTGGAAGTGTTCCAGGCCAGGTTAGATGGGGTTTGGACCAACCTGATCTAGAGGAAGGTGTCCCTGCCCATGGCAGGGGGTAGAATGAGATAAAGCTTTAAGGTCCCTTCCAACCAGAACCAATCTATGGGATTCTATGAATTTGGGAACACCACTGCCTGAGGGAGAGCAGGGTATCCACCAGATTAATCACCTTCTTCCCCTCTCACACACAAGTAAGGATTTAACTTGGCTATGTTGTCCCCACAGAAAGCACGGTCCCAGGGGGGCCCATCGGGGGCCAGACCAGGGTGAGCCTGCGGAACGAGCACATGCAGTACATTGTCACCTGGTAAGGGACCAGCCTGCCTGGGGAACCTGGGCTGTTCTGGAGTGCCTGGAGGAGCTCTTGAGCTACAAAAGCCCAGTTTTAACCAAAGTGGCTTGTGCCAGGTGGTTTGACTTAGTTATTGCAGCTGTCTAAGGGAGGGCCAGTCCACCCTGGAATGATGCCAACATGTGATTTTCTCTCACAGGTACAGCTTGTGTGCTGCAACTTCCTTCTTGTGGTACAAGAAATTTATACAGAAGCCACCTCTGTGAGGGGAAGGAAGAAACCTCTTTGTGCTACAGTCAAGAGCAGACTTTTACGGATGACAGGAGCCTGATCAGTCTAACTGAAGCACCTAGAATTCCAGAGCAGTTTCACCAAATATTATCAAGCTGCAAACAGACTTTAAACAATCCCTGCAAACTGAGCTCCCACCAGTGTGATTTGGCTGCAGCTTGGGAGCACTGAACTTCAATAGCAACCACAAGAATACATTTTTCTGTCGTGGTTGGTTATAAGCTACAATTTAACATCTCCACTTTTTTTTTCCTTAAAACAAATCCAGAGGATTTTGTGAATCAGCCTATTTGCTGCAAGTAGTCCTTCCTGAAGTCAGGAATGGCTCACAGCAGCTACAGCAGAATAAATAAAGGCCTACAAGGTCTTTGCCTTGTGACTTGCATGACACAACTTACATGAACAGCAGCAAACCTGAATTAGAGGTTACTGTGGACGCTCAGGTCCAGTTGGGGAAGGCAGCCTGTGGCTTGGCAAGATGGGGGCTGGCAAAAACAAGCAGCTACCACAGCTGGAGCCTTTGTAGCCTCCACAGTGCCAGAAGACCAAGTCAGCACTAAGGAAAGTCTTGATTCTTCCCCCCTCAGCCTGCCCTCACTGCAAGAGGCACTGCAGGTGTGGAAGGTTGTAACACCATGTGTAACCCATACTGTAACCCAGTCCTGTGTAAGGAGAAATCAAGAGCTATTTCCAATTTAGATTTGCAAAACCAAGCCAGGCTTAAAGCCAGAACTAGCCCAGCCCAGTCAACTTCAATATCCCACATGCACCTGAGCTGCTGGGCTGTGCATTCAAGAGAGGAGTTATTAGACAGCACTAGTAATTAAGTTATTCCAAGGTAAGTAATAACCAGCTCTGTGCAGCTGTTTCTGCTCAGCACTATTCTGTCACTGGATGGAAGGCACAGAAATAAAGCAATGCCACTGTTTGTCTGCCTGCCTAGAACACTCCCATGAACAGAGACCACTGAAACAGCTGGGGTTTATTATGTACAGAAAACACGGTGCAATGAGTACATCTTCAGCCCAGCTTTGTAGCCAGTTCTTTAGCCTTTGCTTTTTCCAGCTTGGCAATGCGAGCCACCGATTTTGGACCCAGGACATTCCCGCCCCAGTGACGGCGGATCTGCAAGGAAGGGACAACAGGTTAGAGACCTCATTCCATCTCTTAATGTGGCACTCAATTTGCACAAGGGGAAGAGCTCCCTCAGCTAGGAAGTCCTACACATTTCAAGCATTAAACTACATTTTGGGGCAGCAAAGAGAAAAGCTTAACCTGATGAGGGATGTTGGATTCAGTTATACCGTAACTCCTGGATTTGGGATATGGAGTTTAGGTAGCAGAAGCTGTTGCCGTCTACATTCCTTGCCCTAGGGCTTGCTGTTTACTTCTAACCTGGTGACAGCTTTCACATTTTACCCCATCCTCAGGTAAAGAATCTGGGTACACTGTAAGCGAACCCAGGTATAACGCACCCAAGTATAAACTGATGTCACTATGTCCCATTTCTCCCTTCTGGGAATGCCAACAGTGTAAAAAGACAGGGCCAGCAGCACAGAGAATCTTACCTCATCATATCTGTCATTGTAGTTGGTCTTGACAGCCTCCACCAGCTTTGCAAGGGCTCCCTTATCCTCCCTGTTGATGACAAGTTTTAGTTCCTTTACAACCTCGTTTTAACATTTTTCATAAATATTTTGCAATTTGAGAGCTTCTAGTGACAACCCAATTTTTCAGGTTAAGCAAAAGCATAACTTGCAATGGGTTAACACTCAGAATCTGCACTGCTCAGATTTTAGAGTAACCATCCTTTTGGTAAACTGCACCTTCAGGATTTGATAAAGACATTCTTATCAGACACTACCGAGGTGATATTTTAATTTTAGTATTTCAGAGAGACCCAAGTTTGCTTTCTCCACAAGACAATCAAATGAGCTCCCAGAACACTTACGGGTTAACTTGGGTGAAGGCCACGGAGGTGCAGGTCTTCCTGTGGACCAGCCTGCCCAGCCTGGCTTTGCCCTTGATGATGCAGTAGGGAACTCCCATCTTGCGGCATAGGGCCGGCAGGAAAACCACCAGCTGAAAGGGAAGGGAGTGCTGAGTAACTGAGGGAGAACACCCCTTCGTGCTGGCTGTCAGCCTGGGCTGTGGCAATTGCTCAGTGTTAAAAAACTCATTTTGCTCTTCACTGCTGCTTCAGGTGAAGAAATTCAAAACATCATTGCAAGGGCCCAGCTTCACTGTCCAACCAGGACAACTACAAACACACAACCATCTGAGTTTCTGGCAAATATTTTTTTCGTGCATTCTTTTTCATGCAATTTGTCCTAAAATCCATTTTTGCCTTAAAAGCACTTCTGACCCCAGCCTAAGTTACACAGGTAGGCTGTAACATGCTCACCTCAATGGGGTCTACATCGTGGGCAATAACGACAAGCTGAGCCTTCTTGTTCTCCACCAGAGTTGTGACAGTATTAATACCTGAAAAACAAGTTCTAGATAAGCTTTGATTCCTCTCAGTCCATTTTCAGAGCCTTCTTGCAAGCCAACTGATTCCATAGCACAGCATCACTATGGAATTTACAAAAATTTTTCCCACAAGTGGCACAAAGACATTTCATGGACAATTTGCTAAAGCTCAGGGTTAAAAAGCTCGTTTATTTTGCTCTTCACTTTGAGCTCAGGTGAAGAAATTCATAACATCATTGCCATAGCTTGTCCAAGGCTGGTTGAAGAACCATCTCTTCCATCAGTTTTCTCTCTCACAAAAGTGCCACTCTCCCATATTCCTTCAGCTCAGGTACAAAGTTACCTGCTCGGAGGACCGGTGGCCGCTTGGTTGGAGCATCTCCCTTTCCTGCAGCTTTCTGCTCAGCACGAGCCAGTAGCCTCTGCTTCTTCTCTTGCTTGTTTTCAGGCCTGTATTTGTGTGCCAGCTTCAGAAGCTGTGTGGCTGGAAGAGAACACCTGCTAATTAGTTGCATGATCTGAAAATCTAAGCATTCTTTTTTAAAAATACTGCAGTGCATCAGCGATCTTGGTGGTTGTCATCACATTTTTTTTTCACAGCAAAAAGTGATCATCATCTGCACAGTCCAAGACAAGAGCACCTGAGAGCCCCTATTTGCATGCAGCTCTGATGGCACTGAGCTCCTTGACTGCCTGGATGAGGAAATGCCTGTGGACCTCCACAGCAATTATGGTTAGAGGTGGTGCATGACTCTTTTAAAGCAAGGAACATTTATGAGGAGGAAATTATTCTACACAGGCCTAAAGTTTTTTGCATTCACATAACATCCCTAAATCCCTTTCTTCCTTCAGTGCCAGTTTTCCCCCAAAACCTGCACTCCCGTAGATGTCTCAAGCAATCTGTTTATACCACCCTGGTTAGTTCTAAATCAAGCTGGAAGAATGGAATCACAGTTAAGATTTAATGCAAGGTTTGGGTCAGTAAATAGAGCTTTGGTATTTTCTAAATCCCTTTTCAGGATACACAGCAGCAATCTAAGATTTAGGCCAGCAAATTGATTTTGACACCACCCTGGCCACTATTAAAGCCTCCCTAAAACAATTCCACAGACACAGCCCAGCTTACCTTTGTTATTGCTCATTTTGGTTTCTTTCCCTTTTCCGAGGCACATCCCATCTACAACCCAAGCCAAGAGAACCTTGTGGGGCACATCCTCACCTGTCTGGCGGTCCAGGGCCTGCGTGAACTGGTTGATGGCAGGAGGCACCTTCAGGCGTTTGTAGAGGATGGACCTCTGCCGCTGCAGCCGAATGTAGCGTGGCCATTTCACAAACCGCGTGAGGTCACGCTTGGGCTGGATATCCTGTCCTAAAAAAACACACAGCCTTTAGCTCAGGGCTGCCCCAAACCCAGAGCAGCAGCACAGGAAAGGCACAGGAGCATCAGTGATCTTGGTGGTAATGTGTCAGCACGACCACTCAGATAGCAAATATTCTTTCACATCATCTGCGCCTCGTACAAGAATGGCACTGCACCAAGTCTGCAGTGATTGTTAATGTTTATAACTTAGACATCTGTTCATTGAACAAGAAAAAACAATGGGAGAAACCATCCCAAATATCCACTCACTCACCAATGCCAAAGTTCTTGGGCCTCTTCTCAAAGAGGGGATTGACAACCTTCTTGGCCTCCTGCTTCTTGACTACAGCAGGGGCCGGAGCCACCTTCTTGCCCTTGGCCTTCTTTCCTTTCGGCTGCAAGCAAGAAACACACTCTGCCTTCTTTTGCCTCCAAAACTTACATGCTTGGAAAAGTTACCAGCCCACTCTGGAAACGCATTTGTTTTCCCAGGCACTTCACCAGCATGGCGGCCTCCCATGCTCGCCCTGCTCTCTCAGAGAGCAAATCCTTCCCTTTACGTTCACAAACCATCCCGAGAGGGAAAACGATTAAAGCGACCGTGATGACCGCTTCGCCCGGCCTGGCGCTCCACGAGAGCAGCCGAGACATCCCCCCAGCGCGTTACTGATCACCGGGACTCGACCTACCCCGGGAACATCCTGAGGCCTGGCCGGGCTGCCCGAGCCGGCAGCAGCCGCAGGTTCCCGGCCCGGGCAGGCAGGCCCATACGCGGCCTTCCCCCATCACCGCAAACCGGGCACGAAACACCGCTCCACCGCCTCCCCCAGCAGCCGAGCACCCTCGCGGCGCTGCCGCAGCCCATCGGCAGCGGGGGATGACGGCGGGAGGCCTCAGATGGCGGCGGATGGCCCCAGCCCCCCCCCGCGCCTCCGCCATCACTCACCATCTTGGGCAGCGGGAGAAAAAGGCGGAACGAGGCATGCCGGGAGATATCTACGGCACACGAGATCTCGCGAGAGCACGAGAGGGCGGGGCGGGGGCCCGTGAGGGGAGGGCGCGGCCATGGCGCAGCCCCGGGTGCTGCCCCAGAGCAAGGAGACCCTGCTGCAGTCCTACAACAAGCGCCTCAAGGACGATGTCAAGTCCATCATGGACAACTTCACTGAGATTATCAAGACGGCCAAGGTGAGGCTGAGCGGGCCGGTCCTCCCGTGGGAGCACCCCGGCTGCTACGCGGAGAAGGGCTGGGGCGCGCGAGGAGGAAGGGACTGTGAGGGGAGAACCTTTCGTAGAATCCCCGAATGTTAAAGGCTTTAAAGGGACCTTAAAGATCGTCTTGTTCCACCCCCTGCCATGGACAGGGACGCCTTCCACCATACTCCAAGCCCCGTTCAACCTCGCCTTGGACGCTATGTGAATTGAACTGTAATTCACATACAGATGTAAATTTCACATACATAATGTGTGATCTCTTTTCACATCTATAGCAAATTCACACACGTATCCCCATATATAGGAAATCCACGCACATATCTACATATATATTCCTATATATTATATATATAATAATAGTCTGTTTTAATTTCTCATATGTAGAGGTGGATTTGTACTTTTTTTTTAGATCGAGGACGAAACTCAAGTCTCTCGAGCGACCCAGGGTGAACAAGATAACTACGAGATGCATGTCAGAGCTGCAAATATTGTGAGTAGCACTGTACTGTTCAGACTCGTGGGCAGCACATCCTGCAGGGGCTGTTGGGTTCATTTTTGGATCTTTATAACACTCCCAAGGACTGCTGCAAGGAGAGTAACTTTGGGTCAGAATTCTGTCAGAATCCTCATGTGTTGTGGGCGTTTTTATCCAAAGTTTGGGCAGAAGGAGCAGCTTGGGAGATCTTGAAACTGGAGCAAAGGCCTGTTCTGATGTGTGATTTTTCTTGCTGCTGCAAGGTCCGAGCGGGCGAGTCCCTGATGAAACTCGTGTCTGACCTGAAGCAGTTCTTGATCCTCAATGATTTCCCCTCTGTGAACGAGGCCATCAACCAGCGCAACCAGCAGCTGCGGAGTCTGCAGGAGGAGTGTGACAAGAAGCTGATTGCACTGCGGGATGAGATCTCCATTGACCTGTACGAGCTAGAAGAAGAATATTACTCTTCCAGGTACAAATAGGGCAGTGGACTCTGCCTTACAACTCCAGCCCTTTTTGGGGTAGTTAGTCCAGACATCAAATAGCCCTTAGAGTAAAGGTGTTGAGAATTTCCCCAAAAATTTTCAGTCCTACTTTTAATTAGATCAAACTCTTTTTCTGCAACTAAAGCAACTGCCTTTTCCTTGTAGATACCTACAGGGTTTAAATGTCCTGGTGAAGGAGGTGTTCACAGCATCCCAGGTTTGATAGGTAATTTCCTTAGGTTTCTGTTGTCATCACTAGAAAAGAAGATTAATTTCCTTGGGGGAAATCCCTCTGAAGGAGCCTCTAGCTCTCTCCCTGCAGAGACCAGCTTGCTGAGCTGGGTCCTGATGTCAGCTGGTGTCGCCTCACCTTCGTGGTGAGTCCTTTCACAAGTGACCTGGTCACACATTGTGCCTTTTCCTTCACAGTCCACTGCCCCCAGCTGCCTCCAGTCCTGCTGGGGTCAACGTTTGCAAGGAGCAAAGAGACTTGCTCAGTTTCATTGGATTATGAAGTATTGTGATAGGATTTTCTAAAGAATGACTTATTACTGATTTGTTGGTGGGATTTTTAGTATTTTTAAAAGCCTCTTATTTAGTGAACAGACTTTAGAGAAATTCAGACACTTTATTTTTTGGTTTTTTTTGTCACGCACTCCAGCACTTCTAGTTAATGATGCAGTAAATGAAAGCAGAAAAGAACAAATGTAAACCTGGTTATTTTGGCTGCACTTTCCAAGCCAAATGAAGTCAGTGCAATAATTCTAGGACTTTTAAACAAACACTTAACTTTTAAAAATCTTACTTAAAATTTTACTAACCAGGTTTTCTATGTTTGCCTTTTCCTTTTTTCTAATAATGCTGAATGCCTATAACCCCAGCTAAGTCAACTAAATTGCTCTATATCTTTGAAAGTAAGGCCATTGTTTATGAGTAATATATGTATTTTAAAAGTACAAAGATAATAATATGACACAGCTTAGAGGTAAAAGTTTAGAGTTGTTTTTCCAGCTTTATTCAGTTTTTTGAGGAGGTTGTGATGATCACAAACTGAAGCACTCTGCAGGTGCTGATAGGTTCATGACATAGCAGTGAGCTTATCCAGAGGGATGTGGTGTGGGATGGGAGTGCCCCACATGTGCCAGGCGTGCTTCCCTCACCCTGTCCCCAGACTGCCACCACTGTGTGCTGGTCACTCTCACTTTTGGACTGAGGGGTTCTGGCCATGCTGGCATGGTCTGTTCACCTGCCTGGCCCCAGGTGCCACATAAAGCAACCCTTGCTGACAGAACTAACATGGAAGCACCAGTGTTGGTGTACATCAGATGGATTTGCCTTCTTGCTCTTTTCCTATGGGTCATGAGGTGAGGAAACCTGGCAGCTCTGCAGAGCTGTGATCTGACACTTTGTTATCATGTAGCACTTGGTCGTTTGCTTTTAGCACTTCCTCCCTTCCTGTGCTCTTTCCTGTCTTTTTCTGCACCAAAGAAAGTGTGTCTGTGTAAATACAGAAACAGTGATTTATTCAAAGTCCTTTTATAATTAGAATACTACAATATTTTTAATGAAATCTTATTGTCTAATGTGAGGGAAAGGGTTTCTGTTATGTCACAGCCATGTTTCAGTGGCTGTCAACACAACAGCCTGTTTGCCCCCAAAGGGGAGTTCCTTGCTGTCCTGGGAATGCCTGGTCAGTTGTAGGGTCAGGTGTTTGCCAGGCTTTTTATGCGCACATGGGGCTTTTGATGAGACCCAAAAGCAGGTCCCTGAAACTGAACCCAAGAAGATTGTCCTGAAGGGATCTTTGCTTTCCTGCTCTGTGATTGAGTAGTTTTCTAGAGCTGTCCCTCTGCACTCAGACTGCCTGGGTGCCTCAGACGAGTAGTGAAGTCCCTTCCACGCCCTGAGGAGCCCTCCCAGGACAGAGCAGCAGGCTGGCCAGTGCTCCTGGGCTGTGCAGAGCTGCTCACTCACCCTGACTTTTGAGGAGTGTGTTAGCTGAGAGGTGGAGCTTAGATTCTGGACCTGTTCTAACTGTGGCAGCAGGAGAAAGAGTCATGCTTCTGACATAGCTGAAATGTGGTTAGCAACTCCCCTGCCATGATGTGTGGATGCTGTGGTCAGGTTCTCCTGGGAAATGGTGGCCTGAGGTCTGTGACAGAACAGGAGTTGTAGTTCTGGTTCAGTCCTGATGGTCTTTGTTAACTGAACCCAGCTCCACTGGGGCTGATCTTCCAAGGGATTTTACACAAGCCTCAGATGTAAAACCTGTATCCACTGCCTTCTCACTTCTCCTGCAAAGCCAGCTGGGTGATGCTGCCAGAAAAGAGCTCAGCTTGCACCTAGTGCTTTGTGTGCTTGTTCCCCGAAGTGGTAACTGCAAGTCCAGCTTGCCCTCTCTCATCCTAACCCCCAGACCTGCATTTGTGTTCCATTGCTCCCTCCTCTGAGATCACAGGAGCTGTCTTGAGTGTGGGGTTAAATCTCACGTTTCATGTTTGTGCAATATGAACTGTCTCATATTTCTATACTTAAAATATTTCCCTAAGCATCAGTCCATACATTACAAATGTAAATAAAGCTGCAACAACAAAATCACTTGACCCACTGGGTTTGTTTTTCTCTGAATGCAAGCTGCTTTCTGCTCCAGCACTCAGTTTGTCTTGGGTGTCTCTTGTGTGTGCAGCTCCTTCTTCTCTTTGGGATTTGTGTTGGTTTTGTTCCAGTTCCTTCCATGTTTCTTTTTAGTTTTGCCCCTTCCACATTATGTTTTCCTCAGACTATGGGCAAGAATTTGCCAGTTATTTAAAAAGCTTATTTTCCCACACTGCTGGTTCATCCAGTGTTGGAATCCAGCCAGCTGCTTTTAGAAGCACTGTTAGCTCAGGCTCTTTGGGGAAAGGCAGGAGCTGTCAGTACTTTAAAATCAAACTGGGAAGCTTCAATGGAAGACCCAAACCTGTGGAGCATTTTTTTGAAAGGGCAGGGGTACAAATAGGGTTCTTCTTTATTTTGACAGGGACAGGCCCCAAAACAATTGTGGCAGGTTTTTTTGCTGAAGTAAAATTTAAAGCAGGATTTCTGCTTTTTCCTCACATAGGTTGCAGTCTAATTCCAAGTAAAATAATTGTGGGTAAGGTCCGTGTCTCACTTATCAGTAGCAAAACTCACATATTTGGGGGTGCCAGGAATTGAGCCTCTGTTTCATTTTCTAGCCACAGTTCTGTCTCTGAAATTGCCCCAATCCTCACCAGGTCCAAGAGATTTTAGGACCAGCCCTTAGAGAGGTGTCTTAGGGAAGGCCTATGTCACACGACTTAGGATGATTTCATGAGCACAGACCTTACATCCAGCATTTTTTTTTGCCATTTTCTTAATGCTTTGCTTCTGTCTTGCTCCCTCCACCCTTTCCATCCCTCCCCTCCTCTGCCACCACACCTGCTCTCTCCTCACTGGGGTTGTTTGTTCTGGAAAGCTACAGTCTGTGTGACAGCAATGATCTCCCACTCTGCGAAGCCTACTGGAGACAAGACTTTGCCACGCTGTCCCCCGAGAGCCTCTCGATGCCTCTGGCAGCTGCCACAGCCGAGCAGAGCGTTGCCACCTCGCAGAGTTCCACCCCGTCGCACCCGCACGTGAACGGGCACGGGGCGGGCCCCGCCGAGCATTCCTGAAGAGGATCCGCTGCTGCTGGGCGCGGTTCATCCGGGGATGCCCCCGCCGCGGCGCCGCGCTGCTGGAAGTCTTCCTCCTGCTGTGCTCAGCAAGCGGCTCCTGCTGTCGGGAGGAGGCACTGGAGCTGTGCTGGCAGGGTTCTGCTCCCTGCAGGGCTGCAGTGCTTCCTCCACGCCAGGACCTTGCCAGGAGTGTTCCTGTCGCTTACGAGATAGAGAGATGTAGACACAAAGTGAATCTCATTGTAACAAATTAGAGTCAGGTTTGCTTTAACGTGATAGTTATTGTAGAGTTCATTAGAAGTCTCAGAAGTTTGTTTCCATGTGAGTGTTGGGAGTTGAATTTATTTGGGATAAACTTGAGCCAAATGTGGGGGCAGTGAGCGTGTTGGGGTTTTTGCTCTGCTTCCCAAGGTTATTGACATTCTGGCTGCTTTAAAGCTCTCTCAGGATGGCATATGACAACCTCTGGTCTACTGTAAAGAGTCTTATAGTATTTTTACACAATAGTCTTCACTGTCAAAATGCTTTAGAAACTTGAACTCTTACTTTGGAAGGAGGATCCCAGGAGACCCTTATGGAAGGGCAGTGTTCCCCCCTTGGAAGAAGAACAGGCAGACAGGGGTCACACTGAGGATCAATGACGCCACTTGCTCAAAGCCACAAAGGCAAGCAGTGTCATGCTTTAGTCAGTCAATTCCTTCCTCAGTGTTTACACAGAAATTCCTGTTCCTGTAGTGTGAGCTAACATGGAGCCACTGTTTATGTTGGCTTTTAGTTTTGTATGATGAAAAAATTGTGAGAGCACTGAGGACTACTCGGTTACTCTCAATTGCCTTCCAAAGAAACACATTTGGTGCTTGGTCTGCAGCTGTTCAGCAGCTCAGCACATTTTCTGTCCTTTCCTTTTGTGGTGGCTCTGCCTTGGCTCGAGCTGTGCATCTGAAAGGGAGATGCCACTGAACTGAACAGTGTCACCACAGCTCGGTGTCATGGGCACCACAGAGCCACCAGGGCATTCCAACAACTGAGCTGAGCTTCCCCAGCTTTCTGCTGTAATGTCTCATTTCTTAAGATGTGAATTTTGCTATTATTTTTGGTTTCTTTTTCTTCCATTCCATTTATTTTTTGTAATTAGGTGATTTAATAAAACTGCCTGTTTTGTATAATTTTTAAGGCGTGTCTTTTCAGCCACGAGGCTTTGTGAAAGTGTCGCAATATGAGCGTGCACATGCGAGGAGGGGATGAGCGTTGTCTTGCAGGCTGTGAAGAAAACCCTGCTCCCTGCAGCTGTTCCCGTACAGGGGCTGCAGAAACCATCACGAAACTCGCCTGTGCTCTGGGAACCTCACACCCCCGTGCAGGGGAAGCTCGGTTTTGTCTTCCAATACAGGGAGGTTTGGGACCTGCGGCGGAGGCGAACTGGGGGCTGCCTGCGGGGCTCCGGGGAGGTGTCTGGAAGGAACGGGGGTCGCAGCCCCCCAGGAGAGCCCCAAGCACCCCTGGTGCGGCTGAAGGACGCCGTCAGTCCGTGCTGGCCGTGCCGAGCCCGCGGCAGCCCCGGCGGGGGCGGCTCCGTGCGCCGGGCGCTGCCGTCACTTCCCGGCCGGCGCGCTTCATCCATCACTTCCTGCCGGGGGCTCCACGAGGAGGGCACCGCGGTGCCCAGGCTGCCCCGGGCAGGGGACTGCGCCTCTGGGACCCGGGGCGGCAATGGCCAGCCTGGCCGCCCAGGACTCCTACCTGCAGGGCTTGGCCAGGAGGGCCGGCGTGCAGCCCACCCCGGAGTCGCGGAAGAGGAAATTTGGTACTGGAACTGTAACGCTCCGGTTCTGTCCTCTCCGGCCGGTTTGTGGGAGGCTGGGCGCGACAGCCGTGCCCCCACGGGGTGCTTGGCCCGGGATTGTGCTGGTTTCTAACAAAACAACAATCTGCTGAAACACGCTCCCGAACACGCTGCGCACATTGTACTGGGAGCCCTGTAAATCAATGGTCTCCATTCACTGTGGTGCTGAATGTGGAGAGCTGGAATTTTACAGAAGTGTGCAAGGATGTTTGGTCTAAGAAAATAAATCCTAAAATGTATAATTTTTGAACATTAAAATATGCCACTGATGCTGGAACATTAGTGTTCAGTAGTAACTGAATGTTATGAGTGGGAACTCATCATCCTCTTTTGTGTAATTTGTTTTTGCCTTCTAGTGTCTAAGCCAGGCCAGCCCGAGGATGCTGGCAGACAGGTCAAGAAACAGAAGAAAAAGAAGCCCAGGAAGCAAACTGAGAAGAAGAATGCTCCTTCAGCTAAACAGGTGGTTTCTAACACCAGTAAACCCACTCCAGGACAGAAAGCAGCCCCTCAAGCCAGCAAATCATCTCCACAGGGTGGTACACAGAACAGAAAGGAGAGTTCAGCTGCAGGTAAGAATTCCAGCTTTGCTGTGGTCTGATGAAAGTGACCTGGGCTGAGCTGGCTGCCTTTCACTTGCTTCACACAAGTCTAGTTTGGAACGCCTAAACTGAGAACATCTTGGCTTATTGCATGTGCCCCAGAAGCTTTTGCCTATGGACAGGAATTTGTGCCATCACCACTGGGTGGCTCTCTGGAAATGGTGTTTAACTGAACTGCAGAGGTTTTGTGCATGTGAGTGACTTCAGGAATTACACGTGGATGCAGTCCCTGTCCTGCCAGCTCAGCTTTCCTTTATGACAATGAAAAGCCAGATCACAGAGAAAAGAGGTCCTGAGCCTCTCTGTTCCACAAGCTTGGTACTTGTCTGTAGCTTGCCAGGCAGCCCCAGGGCATGCCAGGCCACTGCTGGCAGTGTTGAATGATAAAAGGGGAAATTCTAAAGAAACCAATGAATTAGAAACTCTGGGTTTGTTTGGATTTTCCGTTCCATTCACAGCATCTAAAGAGTTCCCAGAGTTTTTCCCATAGCCAGAGAAAGTGCTACTGTTTAGCTGGTGCTGCTTTTTAAGTATTTTTATTTTCTCCCTCTCATTTTCAGGAAGTAAAAGTGAACTGAGTTCCCCTTCTGTTTCTGCAATCAGTCTGTTGCGTCAGAGACTCCACGAGAAGATTAAAAAGGCTTCTGGACAGGTATGGGGACTCTGGATGTGTATCCATATGTGTGTTTGTGCACTTGAAATCCTCCCCAGCCTCCCAGGGCACGTGGGAACAGGATGTCACAGGCTCAGGGTTTGAGCTGATTCCATCTCATAAGGAATTGCCTGTAGGTATTGCCAGGTGACCTGTGTGTGTTCTGTGGAAAAACCTGTGAGAAAAGATGGGGTCAGCTTCAAAGAGAACATGCCTTTAGTGATTTTTAGGAAAAAGCAAAATAGTGAGAACCTGCAAGGAAACAGCTGCAGGCTGTTGAGGAAAAGCAAAGTGTTTGAAATGTTGTTACTGTGTTTAGTGTCTCTAACAGCTGAGTCACAGCTTCAGGTCACAGGTGGTGCTTCTTAGAAGGAGTTTGAAATCAGGAACTTGGGGACAGCCCACTTTTACTTCCGCTTTAACCCTTTAAGGCTTCCTCTTCATGTCCATTCTTCTCCTTAGGATAATGCCAAGGAGTTAACCCCTGCAGTCCTGGAGAAAAGGCAGCGAAGGAAGTATGAGAGAGAGAGAAAGAAACGCCGGCGAAAGGAGTTGAAGATGAAGGCAAAAATGGAGAAGAAAGAAACTGAGGAGGTACCAGCAGAGCCAGAAAACAAAAAGGAGGAGAGCAAAGCTGAGATTGTCTTCAACAGGGTTGAAGTTCATGAAGAGAATGAGTTAAACAAGATCCAGAAGAAGAAAGAGAAGAGGAAAGCAGTGAAAGGCAATATCACTCCTCTGACAGGCAAGAACTACAAGCAGCTGCTGAGCAGGCTGGAGACCAGGAAGAATAAACTGGAGGAGCTCAAGGAGAAGGACGAGAAGAAAGCTCAGGAGCTGGAGACCAAGATAAAATGGACAAATGCTCTCTATAAGGCAGAAGGGGTGAAGATCCGTGACGATGAGGAGCGTCTGAAGGAGGCCCTGAAGCGCAAGGAGAAGCGGAAAGCGCAGCGCAAGAGGCAGTGGGAGGAACGGACTGTGAGGGTGGTGGAAAAGATGCAGCAGCGGCAGGACAAGCGCAAGAAGAACATCCAGAAGAAGAAGAAGGAGAGGATAGAGAAGAAGAAAGCCAAGGCCCGGAAGAAGGGCAGAGTTCTGCCAGAGGACTTGAAAAAAGCCGGGTTAAAGTGAGAGCGAGGCAGCTCTCCTGGCATTGGGGTTCCAGGGTGGGGTGTCTGTCTGTCACATGGGGCTGTGTCACTGTCCCAGGCTGTGGGGCAGGCACTGCCACAGCTTCCCAGCTTCATCATACTAAAAAACAGTTGTATGTTTGTTAATAAAGTTTTCTATCCTAAAGAAACACCTTCTGGCTGATTTCTAATAGGAGTTACTATTTTTCTGAAGGGGAAATGTCAGTTGCTGTCATTTCCTCTGATGGGCAGCACAGTGTCTTCTTTGCAGCCCCTGAGAATGGGAAAGAGGAAACAAAAAGACCAAACACAGGATTCATCTCAACACAAAGATACTGCAGGTATTGTAAAACCTTTGCTTAATATGAACTTGAATTATACCTTTGGGAAGGAGAGTGCATCTTGGATACATTTATCTTCCCCACCACAAGAAAACTAGAAATAATTTTCAATTTGAGGCAGTGCTGTTAATTTATAAGTTATGTTTTATCAGCATTAGGTCAATATAGACATAAACACACACATGTACATGTGCATGGATTTATTGTGGAGCTAACTGATCTTTTTGGATCATCCATAGGACACACTGACTGATCTGATGGTAGAAGGATTGGCTCCAAGTCTATCTTTGGCAATGAAAAATTAGGCAAAAAAAAATTTCTGGCAGCCACAGGCGCCTGCAAGGGTTTCTTCTCTGTGCAGTTCATCAGTGCAAAACTGTATTTGGTCATTACCAATTTTGTCCTTTATTGTTGTTTATACAGAAATGCAAATGTAAACTTGAGGAGCTGTTTGCCCAGCTCAGGAGGGGAAAGTACGTCTTGGCTGCTGGCAATTCAGCCTGGGGAAGATTGGTGGGAACAATCTATCCAGAAAATAAAGCAACTCTGCCCCTGAGATCAGTCAAACCTTGCTGATGCCCTCCTGATCTTGGTTGGTGTGAACTGATAATTTGTACTGAGCTCAAAGATTATAAATTGAATCCAGCTGAATTCTCGATTCTCTCGATCTGGCTCTTTGGAGGAAGCTCTTTTTTGCCTTATGACTAAAGCTGATGAACGTGCTGTGAGGGGAATGCAGGCTGTGCTGTGCAGTGCTTCCCAGCTGGATCCCTGCCAGCCCCAGGTAACTCTGTGGTGCAGCTGTAATCTGAGACTGCAGAGCCGGGAGCCCCAGCAGTGGGTTTGTGCTAAATTCATGTTCAAGCCTCAGGTGTGACTGAACACATTTGTGTTCCTGCAGCCTCTTCCACACTGGAGTCCAGCAAGGAAACCTCTCCTCAGGCACAGATGGAGCTCTCTCCATGGATATCTTCACTTTCTGAACAACCCTGCGCTCACAGCTTGCCACTTCAGTTGCAGAAATCTGAAATCCACGTTTGGAAATCAGAAATAGTTGCACTGCAATGAATATTTTCCGTGGAACAGCCTACAAGTGAGGTATTTATCAGCTGTCCAGAATGCTTTCCAAGCAGGGCTTGAAGATAAAGTAATGCTTTGTTCTGGGAGGTCAAGCAAGTTCATTTGGGAGTAACAGAGCTACTTTCAGCCATATCCCTTTTAAAAAACTCTCTGAACAAATTCGAGGAACCTGAGTAACTATTAAAAATGCTTTAGCTGTGATTTCTATTTGGTTGGAGATTCTTTCATAAGCTCCAGCCACATCTATTTCGTTTTTGTTTGTATTCATGGTAAACTGTAACTCAGTTGAGGTAAATCTCTGTGAGATGGTTTTAGATGCAAAGGATGTTTCACTCTCAGCTGGCTCCAGTGCTCTGGCAGGTTTGTACCACAGAAACTGAAAATAAGGGGGGAATGTATCAGCTGTGCTCCTAATGATGTAATATTTCAAAATATGTGGATTTCTCCTCCTGAGGGATTAGATGTTTACTCTGTAAAAAGACACATGGAAGTACTCTGTGCCCATTACAACAGCTGAAACTGCACTAAAATAACCAAACACCCACACATTTTTTTTAAATTTTGCTGCCCAATTTCAGGACAACTATTAGTCCCCTTTCTTCTCTCTGTTCTTGATCCCCTGTCCTTCCTCATCACCCAAATTCTGTGCCATCAGCCTCTGTATGCCATGGAGATAAGAGCATGGGTCAGGTGCAGAAAATGGGAATCCAGGAGACTCTGCAAAGTTGGATTGTTTGTGTATTCCTTCATGCTTTGGGTGGAAATGTTGAGAGGATATTTATGCAACTGAAAAGTGGCATCAAGGTAGGAGGGGCTGCAAGCCCCAAGGAAAACAGGATTCAGTCAGGGCTTGATGTTTTAGAAAAAAAAATAGCCTGAAAATTGAGTTTGTTTCCATGAAGTCAAGTACAAAGTTTTATGTGCCTCAGACCTGGCTGGGAGAGGTTCCATGGGAAACACATGGATTGAATTTAGCCACAGGCTGAATGTCATCCCAGTGCTGAGCTCTTGCAAATGTCCTGTGGGAATGTATGAACTGTGACAGCTTTCCAGTTTTGGGGGGGTAACCCAGCTTTACTTCACTGCTGAGGGCTCAGCAGGAGAATTTGGGCTGCTTTGACACCAATTTCATGAGAATGGGCTGATTAGGGAGAGTCCAGTCAGAACTGACAGAAATAATCCCAGATCTTGAAGTTAGGAAATTACAGGGATTGAAGGAGGTCACAGAAGAGAAGAGGGAAGGAAACATCAGAGCCTTCAGGTGTGGAGAGGGAGGTGCCCAGACCTGCACTGCAGCAAGAGAGATTTTGGAAACTGGAAATTGGTTGGAAATTTGGAAGCCTGCTGATGAGAAGGGCTTTCCTTCCTGCTCTGTGTACAGCCAGCTCTCAAAGAAAGGCTGAAAAACAACTGCTTGAACCCCCCTTCTGCACATTTGTCTGCTTTGCATGTGCTGGAAGCATCAAGCACAAGGTAGGAAACGTGGCACTGACAAATCCTGGTGTCAGCACAGCAGCTCTCCTGACACAACTAGCACAAGATAAAGCTGGTCAAAGCACAGAACAACTGCTAGAGGAAGCCTGTCTGTACTTCTTTCTGTGTTTGTGGATCTGCAGCATTTTTAGGCAAGAATCCAGAGCTGCTCAGCATGAATCCATGAAGGCTTTAAATGGTGGAAGGCCTTAAGATATATATTTATATAGATGCACACACATACATATATATGTGTGTATACATATATATAGTTAGTCATTATTTTTAAGTAGGATTTTGTGATGCTTCCTGGTGAAAGCTAATTAGAGTCTCTCAAAGGAAAGTGAGGGAGAAGCACCAGAGAGGATTTCTGTGTGACATAGCAAAACAAATTAAAGAACTTTTTGCCACTTGTCATTTTCCAGCCAAATAAATCAAAGCAGAAAAATCACTCCTGCCTGTTCAGATCCATTGGCACTGTCCTATGCCTTACCAAGGGCCAGTAATGATGTCTGGGGTTACTTCAGCACCCTCCAAGAAGTCTCATAGACCAGTTCCTCCCCTTAGTATAAATGCTAACATCTTTATAAATGGTTGATGAGCAGCCTCTTTCTCTTTTTATTTTTTTTTTCCTTCTCTGCAGGCTCCAATCACATTCTAGAAAGCAGAGAGCTGCAACTGGAAATACATCCAGTCCCTCCAGCCAGCCTGGAAGAACGCTTGGTGTGGAGGATTGAGAAAGGAGAGCGTGGGTTGGGTCCTGAGCTAGCAGCAGTGAGGTGAAAACCCTGATCCACAGCTCCCTGCTTGTGTCCTCACTGAAGGTAATAACAAAAGGAATAACAATTAGTGTGCTTGTAACCCCTTTGGAGGCCCCACACAAATGCATTTTGTGTTCATCACAGGCACCAACCAAAGTTCACACTGTGGGCACCTTTGCTTCCCTGTGAGCAGAAAAAGATTGATTAGAGCTTTTAAGGTAAGGCTGCTGGGCTCAGGAAAGTTGATTTTGTTGTAGAGGAAATAATTTCTCTGGTTTAATCTTTACCCAACGTGCATTAATTAGGATTGTGAAGTGTTCTTTGCTGGTCTCACACCTCAGTTTACCTTTCCTCCAGGCACCTTTGCAGGGAGTGTCTCTGGTGCTTAGTGGACTGTGAAAGGTGGAGTTTATCAGCTCAGGTGGTAACTGTGTTAGCTCTCTGATAGGACTGGAGTGGGTGATTTGATTCATTTGCAAAGGGTGGTGCTTGAGGTGAAAAAATGGAATCTACAGGAAGTGGAATGAAATCAGAAAGGCTCCTCATGCACTAGAGCTGGGGTTAATGCTCCCTGAAATGAAGAACGTGCTCAGACATTTTACAGGTGCCACCTCAGTGCCCTGGCTCTGATGCCCTCTGTGCTTATCACTTCAGAAGGACTGAAAGAGAAGCTACCAAGAAGCTCCATCCTCCTCTAGGGAAATTATCAATTTCTCTCAGAGTGAGCTACTCACAGCCCTCTTCCCTTTATGTTTTTTCTTTGCAGAGTGAAAGCTGCTGGAATTCAGAAGCTGCCCTTCCTTCTCCTCTAGAAAATATGATTTCCAGGAAAGTGCTGGTGGAATCCCTTGTCTGCCTGGGTGCTGTTGCTGCAGTTATCTGGTAAGCATTTACTGGCCAGCTCGGTGGTACTAAAACATCCTGTGTAGATCCTGTGGTAAAGCTCACAGAACACAAAAATAAAGGCTGTGCATTTTATGGGAAGCCCCTCTTTGAGCTGTAAGAAAGAACAGCGATTTGTGTACTAGATAAAGGAGCACTGGTAGAGGGAGAAGGCCCTAAGGGAAAAAGGAAAAAAGAGCAATTGAGTCTAAATCAGGCTGCTAATACCACAGTGACTCACAAACAAATGCTTGAGCATAGAATATTCCAGTTATATTTCAGCTCAGGCCCTAACAGAGGTGATTGTCTGTCTCTTCACACAGTCCAAACTCACTCCAGTGTCACCAGGGACAACTTTGTAACTATCAGACATCACAGCTTTCCAACACTGAGAATTTTGTGGCTGACTATTCTGATGACTGAGTATGGTTTATAGATTCTCTGGAGCAAACTCAAACACCATTGGCAGGGATTCTGAGAGAAGGCATTTCTGTTAAGTATTAAAATATCAATTATTATATTAGTAGGAATTACCCCACATTTATGATGTTGCAATTTGCTGTACTTTCACCTCGTGGGTAGCTGCATTTTGCCTCAGCAGCAGGACATTGTGTTAAAATGTGAGCACAGCAGAGCCTACACTAATTAATAAAGCAGACATGGAGTCAGCCAGAGTTACCTCTCAAAATCTTTGCCAAGTCCTTAGGTGATCTTGGAAAATCCTAGGAAGGTTTCCTTCAGCATTTCCTATCTTAAAACGTTTATTTGCTCTCACAGGGCTCTCGCTGGGAGTGGAAAAGTGCACTACCTGCCCTACTACCTTCCCTGCCCTGAAATCTTGTAAGTATTTTGTTCTGTGCCTGATGAGTAGCACAGATCATTGTTACACTCCTGCTCCTCACTGACAACACAAACAGTGATTAACAAGTGACTTCCTCTTTATTTATGAAGCTGTGATTAGTCACTCTCTTAAAACAAAAAGCTAACAATGCTGTTTGGGCCAGCCTGCCCTGCAGGACAGCTCTGGCTCTGCACAGGTGAGGGAGCTTTGTTTGTTGTGGGTGCCAGAGCCCAGGACTAAAAGGTGAATGCAGCTTCCTTATCAGGGTGTAATCACACACCTGCACATGCACAACTGTGCTTTAAGTATCCACTCACCGACAGGGACACCTGAACCAGAGAGGTGAGATGAACAGGCACAGGAGCAGCTCTGGCACAGCCAGGAATAACCCCCAGTTCTCATCAGCTCCTCTTCTTCCCTCCGAGATCTGGGCTCTCCCCCACTCCATGAATGTGTTTGTGCCATGGCACCACTTGAGCTCTGGAGCTGAACAAGTGAAAGGGAGATGCCTCTGAGCTTGTACCTGAGCTAGCCTGGGTGCCAAGAGCTCTCCCAGAGCTGCACAGCACAGAACTTACACTGTGCAGGGCCAGGGCCATGGCCCCAGTGACCTCCTCACTGCCACCCTGCACCACAGCTGGGACATGACAGGCCATGGCTTTTCCCATCACCCACTGTTCTTGTGAAAACAAAACCAAACCATGCAAATAGAAAAAAATGATGTTTCATGGAGGTATTTCTGATTATTCCAGCCCATTCCAAACCATTTGGTCTGGCCAGTTGGTTATTTCTCTGAATGCTGTTGGAAATGTGATTATTTTAGGTCATTCAGCCCTCCAGGTGACCAGGAAGAGTTTTGCAGGGTGTGGAGCACATACATGACCATTGCTGACACTCCCACGTGGATTTTGACCCCTAAACCCTGACTTCCTCACAGACTGGGATTGCTCTGTCCCTGTTGTGTGTCCTGTCCCAAAGCTGTCCCTGGCCTGGCAGCCCTGGAGGTGTGTGCAGGTGATGCCTGACCCTGGGCCAGGCAGGGCAGTATCCACAGCAGCTGGAGCTGGGTTTGGGCAGCTGGCAGTGCAGCAACAGGTCCTGAAGCCAAACTTGGTTGATATTTTAAGAAAAGTATAACAATCCCATTCTTTTCCCACCCCATCATGCAGCTCCATGAAACTCCCATGTACAGAAGAGAAGCTAATCCAGCTTTTCCCCCAGTAAGTACTGGCTTTTTATCTCCTGACCTTTTAAATTGCTGTTCCTCTCTTCCAGGCATATTCATGTATTATTCAATGGATATTTCTTCCTTTTTACAGATTATTTTATCAGCAGCCAAGAGTGCTGGCGCCAAAGTAAGTTTCTTTGTTTGAACTTTGTTTCTGCTGAGTTTGGTTTGGGCACTTTGCAGCACTCACAGTTCCAGAGTCCTGGGGCACACTGAGCAGGACCTTGTTCCATGAGAATCCAACCACAGGGGTGTGGCAGCACTGCCTGTGCTGCTCTGGGGTTGGGTTTGGTTCCTGTACACTTATTAACACACTTACTGTTAGCTCCCAATTATTACACTAGCACACACTCTCTGTCGTGGCCAGGAACTCTTTTTGAGATGGGAGATCTGTAATATCTGAAAGTGGGAAATACCTTCTGGAGCTGGTGCTGTAGCTGGAGCCAGCTGTGGGACAGCTTTGAACCCATCTCAGGGCAAAACAAAGCAGGTGCTCTGTGTGCCCTTCAGCAGTGGTTTCAGCAAACACAAAATCTCTGAGGCACAGCCAGAGCAGGGAGTTGAAGGGAAGATTTGGGACAGCAGCACTAAGGAGTGGCTGGGACAAGCTCTGTGTGCAGCTCAGGTTGTTTCAGCCTCCTTTGGCCTGACTTTTTTCTGGAGCAGTTCACCTTCAACAACCACACTCTTTTGCATGTTAATAACCACTCCCTGTTAGTACACACACACATATCTATATATATATATATATATATAATTTCCCCCACATATTCAGGATGTGCTCAGCCTGAATATTTCTTCCAGATTTGAATGAATTTCTGTGCTGGATCAGCTGGTATCTACTGGGCTAAATGAGGGGAGAATCTTGAAGCTTTTCTTGCCCTGTGTCTTCTCACTGGCTCTGAGAGGATGGCCATGACTCACTGGGAAACCCAAGGCAGCCCTTTAAAATCAAATTTAAAAAGCTTAGAGAAGTGAGCATGCATGTTTCCTCCCCTCCCCAACAAAAAGGATAATCAACCCAGAAACAGAACAGATCAGTCAGTGCATTTTCCCCAACCCAAATTCTTCTTGCTGTATAATTTAATCTTTCCATCACAGGCATTGCTGTAGGAAGGAGTGAAACTGTTATTTTTGTGTCCTCTCAGGCTGAAAGTATTAGATCTGGGTTGGAGGATCTGACTGGATCTGCTGCCTGAAGCACCAGGCTGCTCCCCACAGCTCCCCCAGTTTGGTTCTGGGGCTGGTTTGCCTTGGAGCTGTGTCAGGTGGGAGCCTGGCAGCCCCCAGGTGTGGCCACGTGCTCTGTGTGACAAATTCCATTAGCAGAGGGCTCCAGCTCCTGGTTTGGAGCAAATGTGAGCAGGCTGGGGTGAATTCCACCACAAATGACATCTCCTTTCAAAATCAAAAAGGTAAGAATGAAACACTGAAAACAAAGCAGCAAATTGAAACAGCATTGCAGAGCTGTAACAGGGCAGATCAGACTCTGCTGCATTTATATTCAGTATTTCCACTTCCCTCACAGGAGATTAAGGATTTTTTCTAACTTTGTTACACATTTGAATGCTGCCTCACATAGAGCATTTTAAATTATATCTGAATGTGTTGGAGCTATATATAAATACTGGAAAAATAAGCTGTCAGGCTGCAAGCTGTGTTTTAATAACACAGCAATGGGGTATATTTTACAGTAATTTTCATATTATTATTACTTGTGTTTTAATCTGTATGTAGCAATCTGCATCAGGCTGATAGCAAATAGGCACAGCTTCCCATTCTGAGAGTTCAGTGGTCATTAAACTCTCCTCAGCAGAAAAGTCCTTAAATGAGATTTTAGCAGATCCTCAGGTTTTTGCTGATGTGTTAAGTGCTTAATTTCAGCCCAGGAATTGAAATGTCTGTGCTCTGTAACCTCAAATAAGGGTGCAGAGAGAAAACATCTGAGGCTAATACCCTCCATGGCAAATTAATGCTGATTCACACTCTCTTCCAGCTGCCTTTTTCATGCTTCTCTCCCATTCACTGGCCTCAAAACCAACAGGAACGGTTCCATTTCATTAACATTTCTGGTTTTTCCCCCCTTCAGGCGCCAGGATGTGCTGACAGTCACACCATGGCTGGCCCCCATCGTCTGGGAAGGGACCTTTGACCCTGAGATCCTGGACAGTGCCTACAGACCCCTGAACCTCACCATAGGGGTGACAGCCTTTGCTGTTGGAAAGTAAGGGCAGCACTCAGTGGACACAGCTCTTGGGGTGATGCCCATCCTCTGTGGAAAGATGATTTTGGCTTTCCTTTTCCTGAAATTTGGCCCAGTTTATAGGGGGTTTGTGCCCATGTAGTGTGTCTGTAATCACACAAGCCCACGGGGTGACAACACCTGAGGCACCTGAGGCGTGGGCAGTATTTTTTAAGAATTAGCAGGTGCCTTGGGAATTAGAGCTGATCAAAATGAAGATAATCCACTTATTCCTTGTCCTCCACTACGCCTGTTGCATGTGTAGTGTGTGGATTCTTGCAGTGATAATCAGTGAACTCTCCTCACTCCTTGTCTTGCATTCACTAACGTGCCCTTCATAATCCACCACGCAGCCCCTTGGAATCCCAGAATGGTTTGGGTTAGAAAGGACCTTAAAATTCATCTCCTTAAAATTCATCTCCTTCTACCCCCTAATCTTCCACTCGACCAGGTTGCATCAACATGTCCTTGGACACTTCCAGGGATCCAGGGTCAGCCACAGCTTCTCTGGGCAACCTGTGCCAGGGCCTGCCACCATCACAGAGAAGAATTCCTTCCCAATATCTGATCTAACCCTGCCCTCCTTCAGCTGAAGGCCATTCCCCTGATGCCTTGTGAAGGCTGACCTAGAGCAGAGGCTAGACAGAGCTAAAGGATAAAGTAGAGATTTATTAAGAGGCCTCAATGGATCCACCTTGGGCAGCACAACCCAAAACGGGCACAAAATGCACGACAGGTCACGAGGTCTGTCACTGTTATCAGTTCTGCTCCATTTGCATATTGGAGTTAATTGTCCAATTACAGCTTTAGGTTATGCTGTCCCATCCTTCTTGTTTTCTCTCTTCAGTCTCCGTTGTTTGTGCTCTTGGGTCTGAGATTTGGATCATTTGTCCTTGGTCCCCAGCTAGAGCAGAAATTGTTTTGTCTCCCTACTCTGTGCAGGGAGCTCACCATCCCCCGATATAAAGCCCAGACCCACACACTTAAAGCAGCACAGAATCTGAAAAACGTAAAAGCCAAACCTGAGGCATCACCCCTTCCTCTCTCACCCTGTGCCCTTGCAGAAGGTCCCCAGCCAGGCCCTCCTTGTCCCCGCTGTGCTCCCCACGGGCTGTGTCTGTGCAGGTACACCAGGTTCGTGCGCCGCTTCCTGGCGTCGGCGGAGCAGCACTTCATGCGGGGCTACCGGGTGAACTATTACATCTTCACAGACAGCCCTGGGAGCCTCCCCCCAGCCCGGCTGCGGCCGGGGCGCAGGCTGGTGCCCGTGCCCACGCAGAGCTACCCCAGCTGGCAGGAGATCTCCACGCGCAGGATGGAGGCCATCGCCCGGCACGCCGCGCGGCTGAGCCAGCGCGAGGTGCGCTACCTCTTCTGCCTGGACATCGACATGGTGTTCCACCAGCCCTGGGGCCCCGAGACCCTGGGGGACATGGTGGCAGCCATCCACCCTGGCTACTTCGATGTGCCACGAGAGCAGTTCCCTTATGAGAGGAGGAGCTCCTCGGCGGCCTTCATCCCCGAGGGAGAAGGGGATTTCTACTACGGAGGAGCCGTGTTTGGAGGCTTGGTCAGGAGTGTCTACGAGTTCACCAGCACCTGCCACATGACCATCCTGGCAGACAAGGCCAACGGGATCATGGCAGCCTGGCAGGAGGAGAGTCACCTCAACAGGCACTTCCTGTCCCACAAACCCTCCAAGCTGCTTTCTCCAGAGTATATATGGGATGACAGGAAGCCAAAGCCCCCCGAAATCCGCCTCGTACGTTTTTCCACGGTGAATAAGAACTACAAAGAGGTCAGAAATTGACCATCTGATCCCTGCAGAGAGATCCTCCATGCAACCAAACCCACCAAAATTAGCTCCTGCAGGATGTGCCCCCACCATGAATTTTTGTTCCTGGTAGGAGCAGACTGGGAAGGGAACGTGTGCATAGTTCCTCTGGAGAACAGAGTCCAAATGCATTTCAGAAGCAGCAGTCAAAGTACAGGTGAGACTGAAAAGGTTTCTGGATTCCCACTCTTTATAAATGCATTCTGCTTGAGGCTGTAGCAAAAAAGCATCCAAAAGGCCAGTTATCAAATCTACATGGCTGTAGTTGCCTTTGCCTGAGTGTTTTCCTGAGGTCTGACAGAAACTTAACAAGATCAAAATGGCATTTTATGTTCCTGGGGAGGAGAACACCTTGGGTTTTGGTAAAGACCTTTTTGCTTTAAAAAAAAAAGAATGTTGCAGGGCAATAAATTTTCCTGAATTGTGATTTAAACTAATGCCTTTTGTCAGAATCAGGAGGAAACTTGCACTTGGAGCATGTTATCCCTGTCTGGTGTGCAGCAGGATTTCTTGGACCTTCTCAGCAGAGAGCTGGTGCCAGGTACTGCCAGTAAGAGCCCTGGTCTGACAGGACAAACAGTGTGAACTCATCTAGCAGTTATCTCCCAAATTCCAGCCTGTGCTTTGGAGACCCAAGTTTAGACAGAACTGGCACAGCTCAGAGCAGACTGAACTTCTTTGGGTTTATTTCAATCACAGATGTGCTCTGAACCTTTTCCCTGGGTCACGTCTCTGTAGATCATGTAATCTTTTCCAACACAGAAAATCTGGTTTTGAGATGTTCATGTTCCTCTCCATTGCTTCAGCCCTTTCCAATTTTTCTGAGCTCTGTGAAATAAATTGGCGAGGAGCTGCTGGAGCTGACAGCACGAGCTGATGCCTTTCCAGCAAACAGGATGATTTCATTCCGTAATGAAATGCTCTGGTGAAGCTGGGAGTTCAGCACAGAGCTGGAAGTGAGCTGGGGTTAACATTTTCTCTCCTTGGATGTGCTGAGGAGCTGAAGCAGGCGTTCAGAGCCTGACAGGGTGAGCACGGGGGAGCAGCCGCGGCCGGGGCTGGCAGCTGAGGTCACAGCACGGGGGTGCCTCTGTCACCTCCCTTGTCACTGCAGGGCTGCCATAAACGTCATCTCCCTCTGCTACAGAAGGGCTGAGCATGTCAGCCCCTCTTCTCTCAGAGGGAGCAGGAGAGAGACTCAGTGGGGAGAGGAGGAGCAGGGTGAAAGGGTGAACAGGCTGTTTCTAAGGGAACAGTTTAGGGGAAAAAAAAAAGGGAAAAGAAAGAAAAGAGAAAAAAAAAAGCTCATTTGGCAGAGAGAGGGAAAATAGGGAAGAGGTGCCTGACTGTTCCTGCTTCTCCTCACATGAGAAAATTGCTGTATGGCAGCGAATCAAGTATTCCAAGCTTTAGGGCCCCACCACTGATTGCAGCTGACTTAACGAGCCATTTCAGTCCTGTGAGCAGGCTGGAAATGGCACTTGCCTCTGTCATTGCAGGCATTTCATCTTCCACAAGACTAATTAGAAAAGCTTTCACGGACCCATAACATAGATAAGGTACCTGAAATACCTCCAGCCCCAAAGCCCCAGTGGCAGCTGGGTTGGCTGATTTGTGCTTAATCCAGCAAAGGGTCTTTATTACATTTTCTCCAGACTGTTCTTAGTGATGTGCAGGAGGAAGATGCCCCTTTACACAACCAAACCAGAACTGAAACCCCTGCCACATCTGTTGGGGAACCAGGCACCTCATCTAAGCCAAAATGGTGAGGAAAAATACTTATCCAAATATTTCCAGAAAGATACATTTCCAACCAGCCCGGGATGAATGCTGTCTGTTTCTTATTTGTTAAAGAGTTAGTGCCTCAAGGCCATGCTGAAACTGGGTTCTCGTTATGCTAATTATACATATATGCATATGGATTCTTTACCAGCCAGAAGGAACTGTCCAGTCTGCTCAGCACAGGACAAGCCAGATAATTTTATCTCCTGGTGTCAGTACGTGTCTGGGCTGGGCTAGACCTCGTAGAAAAGTATTCAGATTCCAAGAAAAATGTGAAGTTCCACAGCAGCCACAAATCCATAGATCAGCTGTGGTAATGGCCAATTCCCCTTATACCTTAATTCTGCTGGAAACTGCTCTGGGTTTGCAGCCATAGGGCTTCATTCTGCCACATTAATTATTGAATTCCCGTGCAGATCCTCATAAATCCTCTGTGAGAGGAAGTTCTGCAGCACAGATGAAGGGTGGTAGAGGGTGATCTGTGTTTCTGGGGTACCTGTTTTGAAAAAATTGTGAAGGGCTTGGTCTGAGGTCTGCATCCAAGCTGCCTTTTGGCCGAATCCTCAGCCCTCTGATTGACACCATAATGGGCTGGTTTGTGCTGTGCCAAACATGTTTATTTTCCTGGCAGGCCTGCAGCTTCTCTCCAGGGGAAGGGCTCGTGTTGTGTGACACAGTTCTGCTCCACGGGGCTGTGGTTTCAAGCAGTACCTACAAACTCCTGGTGCCTCCAGGGAGCAGGAGAATGTCTGCAGAAAAAAAACCCCACAGTGCTGTGTGGGAGATGCTCCCTGAATCAGCTCGTGCCCTCCTGTAATTAATGAAAGGCTGGACTTCTGTTGTCATCTCCTGCTGATTAATCCCCTTCCCCCACCAGCAGCAGCGAGCTTTCCTTCTCCCAATTTGGATTGTGCAGCCTGAGGCTTGTGTGCACTGTGGGGGCTTCACCAGGACCTGCTTTCTGATGTGCATTCCCCACCCAGAGCCGGTGCACAGTGGGGAAACTGAGGAAGGCAGCACAGTGTCACTCTTGCCTCCCTCAACGCGCCACGGGGGACAATGCTGTCCTACGTGTTCTTGTGCCAGAGGAATTTGGACTTAGAAATGCAGGGAACTGCATGAAAACTGAATCATCACATGTAAATAAACCCCACTGCCTGGGGATGTGATTGTGCTCTCAAGGTATTTCCCACTAAAGCCCTTAACCCATTCTCAGATCAGCAGCTTGTTGCCTTCCCAAGGGCCCCTTTTTCCTTCCATCCCTTTCTGCTCAGCTGGAACAGACTCATCATTCATAGTGCCTCTAATTTAAGCACCCATCTGACAGGCTGTTTCTTTCCTTCTCCCTGCTGCTGTCTTGCCCAGTGCATCCACCCCCAAAGGGCAAATTTCTCTGTGGTGTAAAACAGAAACTCCCAGCACTGACTATGATTTGAGGTGGGGCCAGACTGTGATCCTCTCATTCTCCCCCCTGACAGGACAAGAATCATTTCCACTTAGCCATTTCCACTTATCCAGATTATTATACCCAAATCAATCCAGATTATTATATCCAAATCATTTCCACTTAGCCAGATGAAGATTCTTTTCCGCTCCGGTTTGGATTTCCCGTAACCCTGCCATAGGTGATGTTCCCTGACAGTTTTGACCAGAAATGTCCTTTTGTACCACACAGCACCAGTTACGGAAGGACTGGCTTAGTGAAACCTTCTGTGGGTGAGATCTGTGGCTGTGGGGCACGGAAATGAGATGATCTTTGAGCAGAGGGGGATGAGGAGGGGTAAGAACATCAGCTACACAATTCTCTGCACAAAACCAGCTTGTGGAAAAGCCACGTGCATCTAGCTGGCTTCATGCAGCTTGTGGTGGAAAGGAGCTGGAAGGGTGAGAGCTCCCAGCCTGAGCTGCTGGGTTCACTCCCCTGCCCTTTGTCTCACCTGTTCAGCTTTTTGAGGGAGGGATTGTCTCTGTCTCTTGTTCTCTGTTTGCACAGGGCCCGGTCTGGGGCACTCAGTGGGGATTTGCTCTAATCCCAAAGGGCAGCTCTCAGCACCAAGGTTATTATTTCCTCACTTGAATCCCACCTGCTCTGCTTCACCTCCTGCCCCAGCAAGTCCTCGTGGGACCCCAGGGGTGACACACACAGAGCAACAGCTGCTCTCCAGGTGGAGTGACAAGTGACAGTGACAGGCTGTTCTGGGGACAGCAGGAGCTGGAGAAGGAGTTACAGGAGCGGGTTGGGTTGTGCTTCACTCACGGTAAATCCCCAGCCCTGGAGTTCTGCTCCACACAATCGAATGATTTAGGGAAGCATCACTAGAAAACCCATCTGAAGAGTGACATTTGAATGTCTGCCTGCCCACCAGACTCCCTCCTTTCTCCACGAGTGTTGCTGTACTGACGTGACTTTTCCTGTGCTATATTTAGCTTAAACATAGATCCACCAAATGTTGCTGCTCCGTGTAAAACTAGTGTAAAGCCTTAGGAGTAGAAAGGCAGTTTTAACCACAAATCTCTACTGCTTGTATGCCCACCTCATCCCCCTGCTAAGCCTTTAGCCATTTGTAAATGTACAAATTACATTTTGAAAGTGCTTCGTTCTGGTGTGGTTTTCAGTGAGTTTTGCCAGCAGCAAATTACATAGCTCTAGACCTTTTGACGTGCGTGTTTTTCTCTCTGTTTTTCTCACTGACACCGTTACTATAATTAGAACGATGTTGCTCTGTAGCAGCATCTAGTGCCAGAGCCTGAGCCCTGGCAGCACCTTTTCCTTTCCTGGCTGCGCTCCCCGGCCGGAGCTGCTGGTTCAGCTGGCCCGGAGCCACGGAGGAGCGGGGCGGGCAGGTGCGGTGGGCTGTCCCTTGTCGCTCATTCCCGCTGTGACCCTGCAGAAGGGGGGTGGCCGCGGGGTGTTGGTGCCCAGGGCCGGCGCTGGGCGGCTGGGAGCACCGAGCCATGGACTGACGCAGCCTTCTCCCGGCTCCTTCTTCTCCTGCCATCGCTGTCACGGCTCATGTCATCGGCCTCACGATGACAAACGACGAGGACCGGAGCCGCTCTGTTTCCAGGGCAACCCCGCTGGCTGCCCAGCTCCCGCTCCGGCACAGACCGTGCGCCCGCGGCTCCCGCAGCGCTCCAGGGTTCTGGGATTCGGTGCCGGCCTCAGCGGGGATGAGCGGCGGGGGCTCCGTGTGGTGCCCCCCAAGCTCTCCTCCGTGTGGTGCCCCCCAAGCTCTCCTCCGTGNGCGGCCCCGGCACCCGCAGCGGGGCCAGCGGCTCTCGGCGCGGCGCTGGGGCTATGAGCGGGGCACGATGATGATCGACAGCCAGGTGAGTGCGCGGGGCAGCCGCCGGCTCCGTCCCCCCGGATTGCCCCGGCCCGGTGCGCTGCTGCCGGGCTCGGTGCCCTGCGGAGCCCGCGTTAGACGGGGCTCAGGGCGGCCACGCGTGTCCGCGGCGGGGGACGGATGGGTGCGCGGTGCCGGGGGCTCTGCCGGGGCTCTGTAGCTGCAGGTGCCTGTCCCTTGCTGCCCGTTGGGGCCGGGGTCACTGTACGTGCCAGCAGCCCGGGCCCCTGGTCTGCAGCGGGGGCTTTAGCGGAGGAGAAGCAGGAGCTTTGCCGAGGGACTGGGGGGAAGTCTGCTTT
>VWZV01016231.1:142682-215609 GCA_013397155.1 Irena cyanogastra
CAGCGCGGCGGGGCCCTGAGCGCGGCCCCGGCACCCGCAGCGGGGCCAGCGGCTCTCGGCGCGGCGCTGGGGCTATGAGCGGGGCACGATGATGATCGACAGCCAGGTGAGTGCGCGGGGCAGCCGCCGGCTCCGTCCCCCCGGATTGCCCCGGCCCGGTGCGCTGCTGCCGGGCTCGGTGCCCTGCGGAGCCCGCGTTAGACGGGGCTCAGGGCGGCCACGCGTGTCCGCGGCGGGGGACGGATGGGTGCGCGGTGCCGGGGGCTCTGCCGGGGCTCTGTAGCTGCAGGTGCCTGTCCCTTGCTGCCCGTTGGGGCCGGGGTCACTGTACGTGCCAGCAGCCCGGGCCCCTGGTCTGCAGCGGGGGCTTTAGCGGAGGAGAAGCAGGAGCTTTGCCGAGGGACTGGGGGGAAGTCTGCTTTCGATGTTTGTTTCTTAATTTTTTCGCTTTCTGTTTGTGTGATGGTTAATGCGGCTGGGAGAGGAGGAGCTGAAGGATGGGGAGTGAAGGGGACACAGTTTGGGACAGGGTCTGGTGGCGCCGCGGTGCTGCCGCAGCCGCGGTGCTGCGATGCTGGTGGCAGGCTGGCGCTGCTGAGCCGAGCCAGGACCGGCTGCCCTGGCACCGCTCAGGCCAAGGGGCACCTGCAGGTCCCTTGTCTCTGCCTGGGGTGTTTATGGGGCCAAAGAAATTAAATCGAGCCGAGGTGAGCTAAAGCTCTGCACTCCCAAACCCACCTGTGCTTTTGGGGTAGGGGAGGATGAAGCAGAGGTATGAAATTTGGGGGTGGCACCAGAACATGACTCTGGGTTTGGTCCTGATGTTCCTCTGACTTCTTACTTTCTCTTCTTCCTCTGATGTTCCCCTCCTGATCCCATCCCTGGGAAGGGGGCTGTGCTGCTGCCCTTGTGGGGGTGCTGGGAACGTAAGTGGGCAGCAATGGCTCCTTGGAGACCAGGAATGAATCAAGGGAAGGGCTGATGCTGTGCTGGAGAAGTGGGCTGGGATCCATTTTCGGACTGGAAAATGTGCATTCCAGAGCTGCCTCCTGCACCCTGTGGATCTCTTTGGTCTGGGCCTCATTCACCTTGGTCCAGCCCAATAAACAAAAGCTGAATGAGCTCTCTTGGGGTCCCGTGTGTGAGGCAGGCCCTAGTGCCACACCAGTGTGTGCTGGATGGTGGCATGTCTCTTTGGAAAAGGGGATTGGCAACCAAAATACTGGGGTTTGGGTCCTGACCCTGCCTGGGGTCAAGAACAAGAGTTGTCTGTCATTACGGAGCGGGAAGATTGATCTTGCTGGGAGATCCAGAAAATTAAAGGTGTAAGGTTGTCTAGGAAAAGATGTCCAGAGCTCAGCCTCCTGGGCTGGGGAATGCCTGTGGCATCCTACAGAATGTTTTGCATTAAGGTCTCAAGTTTAGTCTTCCTGACACGTTTTTATGCTTACCCCATTTTATTTATTTATTAAAGGTATATTTTATGTGGGTAAACTGAGGCACGTAGAGATTATTTGTTCTGAGCCCAGGATCCTGTGTGGGTGGAGAGCAGAGGTTTAAAGTCCTGGTTCCACCTGCTGAAAAGGATGAGCCACTCTGCCTTTTAAGGGGTGGCAATTCATTGAGGTCCCGTTGTTTGTGGCTACCAGTTAAGAGGAATTTCCAGCTGCAGCCGCACCCTGCCAGTTCTGAGGGTGTACAGCTACGTTTTTCATGCCTTGTAAATGTTCCTCTCCCTGGTTGCTAAGGGAAAGACCCACACAAACAACTGGTAAAACTGAGTGTTACAAAGTAAATAAGCTGAGCAAACAAGGAGATTTTTTTTCATCTTCTAAGTGCTGCAGGTGTGTTGTTCCAGGTGTCCTGACATGTGAAAGCAAAGGTTCACGTGCAAAGGTGAATTTCAGCCTTTAAAACGGAAACGTGCTCTTGAGCTGAGTCAGAAGGTGGCTTCCATCCTGACCCAAGCTCCCAGGGCTGCAGACCCATCCCCTCTGGCCCTTTCTGGCCGTTTGGGCAGCAGAAGGGAGCAGATGGTGGATGAGCAGCCCTGGGCTGGCCGGGGCAGGACGCAGAGCTGCGTTTGTGCCTTTCCTCTCATCTGCTCCCAGCCTCTGAAGCGGCTCCAGCGGCTCGGAGTTAACTCTTGGTGCTGCTCTGCAGGGGCAGGGGGGCGAGCTGGCAACAAGTGACAGCGAGGGAGGGTCCAGCTGGCAGCAGGGGCTGGGAGGCAGCAGGTGGAGAGATGCAAAGTCCCTCCTCGGCACGGCTCAGCCGCTCCATCTGGAGCTCCCACTCACGCCCGAATCTGTGTGCCCGGGCTGATCAGACACGAGCAGAGGATGCAGCGACTGCTGCAGGCTCCAGAATAAATCTCGGGGAGGTTGTAATGATGGATCTGACGTGCCCTAGCTCAGTGCAGTGTGTTGTCTCTCAGCCAGTTTGCTCACAGATGACTCTCTAAGTGAAGGAATGAGGGGCTTTTCAGGACTTTGGTTATTCTGGGCATCTTGGGGGTTGTGTTTTTTATCTCCTCGTAGTGTTTTCACTCTGTCATTCCCTAAATGGTGCCTGACTGCTGGACCTGATCGGGGCAATCAGGGCTTCTGATCTCAGGTGGTGATCTCCAAAGCAATCTGCACTATCCATCTAGATGGGTTTTGCTTCTGATACCTCTCCCATTGCTATAGCAACCCATCTGACGAGGATGCCAGCATGCTTTCCAGGCACTGTGCGCAGGGAAACTGCTTCACCTGCCACCAAGCTGCCACCACACCTGGGGCAGGGCTGGTTAGCTGGAAACTGCACACAAGGTGCTGAGCCTGGAGGGGCAGAGGAGCTGCTGTCAGCTCCCTCAGGCTGGCCCTGCTCTCCCAGGTGTCCCCACCACCTGGAGTTTCCCTGGGATATTGGGGTGATGCAGCACAGGTGGGGGGAGTGCACGGTGCCTAGTGCCAGGACCTGGAAATCCAGGGATGCTGCGAAGGAGTGTAAGGGGCTGCTTCCCTCTACCCCCTCCCCTTGCCTGTGGAGAGCACGGAAGATGGGTCTCAGCTCCAGGGGCTGATAGGGAAGGAGGGGCTTTGCCTGCTTTGCCAGGTGAGCCTGTTCCCTCCTCCACGTCCTTCACACCCCGCAGTCACTAGATGGACTCCAGGATGTTCTCTGTTCTGCTCTGCCTCTCATCCTGCTGCCAGTGCTTGCTGTGCAAAGCAGAGGCCATCCAGCTGTGGCCGGCCGTCAGGACAGCTGTGGGGCTGCCGTCCCACCGCAGGGGTGCTGCTGCCTCGGCGCTGCCTGGGATGTGCTGTGCCCGGCGGCACTGCCGGGCTCTGTGACCCTGCGAGGGCCGGCCAGGGCTGCCCCGAGCGCAGCGGGGCCGTGCAGCAGATGGCACTGTTGTTTTCCCTGTGAGTTACTGCCGCGGGCTCGCTTCCTCGGCGCTGGGAAGGGTCAGCGGTGATGGGAGCAGGGAAAGGGCCAGCGTCCGGCTCCCTGGGAAAGCCCAGCTCGCCAAACTGGTCTTCGGGCACCTCTCACCCAGGAGGGGCCGTGCATGTGCTGAGTGACACGAGCCAGCTCCATCCTCGGAGATCTCAGCTCCGTCAATCACCGCGTCCTTCCTATAAAAAGCAATCCCTGATCCCCCGCTCCCTTTTGTGCTTGTCGCCGCTGTCCCCAGCCAAGCGCTCCCCCAGCTGTCCCCCAGCACTCCGCGGACAGCAGGGGACCGTGACCTTTCCGTGCCGCTCTCCCGGCTGCCGCATCCGCGCCGCCGCTGTCACATCAGGAGCGCCTTCCACGTGCCCGGGGCGCTGTGGCCGGGCTGTCACAGCCCTGGCGTTCGGGGGTGGCTGTGGCAGCTGCTGGCAGCTGTTTGGGGGCCCCCAGACAAAATCCCTGCCGCCCTGCCCGGCGCCGGCTGCCGCGGGACGCGCTGGCGGAGCCTCCTGATGTTGACAGCTTTTCCCCGTGGGATCGCCCGAGTCCAGCCCGCGTGACCTGCGCTGGGGCTCACCCGTCTGTTTTCCTTGAGGAATTGCGTTTTTACGTGGCCGGATTTCGCGGGGACCTTTTGGCTCCCAAGGCACCGCGGGTGTCTCGGCGGATTCTCGCTGTCTGCCGTTCCCCGCGCCTTGGCCGCGGGTCAAAGGCAGCGCTCGGAGCCATCAGCTGACGTCAAAGGCGGCTCGGAGCTGGGGGATCACAGAGGTTCCGCTCCCCCGAGGCCCTGCAGAGCAGCGGGAGTTCATCCTCTGCAAGGATTTACAGCCCCCTCGGTGCTCCCGGGGTTGCTGCGGCCCTGAGGGTTCCTGTCTCCCGTGCTTGGAGCTGCCGAACCTCACATTATGCCTGGAATCGGTGGAGCTGAAATTCAGTGTTCTTCACCAGCCTGCCTGGAGAGAGGCTCCAAAGATGGGAGAAAGGGGAAGCAGGGAGAGAAGGAAGGGGTGCAGTGGTGGCCTGATGGGTCAGAGAGGGTGGAGAAGCCCTTCCTTGGTCTGTCCTGCCCTGTGGGGCATCCAGAGAAAATCAGAAGCTTTAGATTTAGCAGAGCTCTGGGATGTCAGAACGTGTGGGATGTCAAGGCACCCCAGACCAGGCCCCACACTTCCCTGCAGGGTCTAGAAGAGAAAGGGAGGGGGAGGAAGATGAGTGAGGTGTGGTGCAGACATTGCTGAGGGCTGGCCAGTGCTGGGAGCAGGGATCACTGGAGAAGCACTCCGGGCATCCTGGAGGGGCCCTGCGGGTCGCTGGCACAGCCCGGGGGTGATGCCGTGCCCGGGATTCAGGATGTGGCCGTGTGATCCTGCTCTCTGTGGGCCGATAACACCCGAGTCTGCCTCATGGGCTTCTCGGCACTTCCGCTGTCCCTTTTTATCTTCCCTCGTCCGTGCGGTCCCGCTCTGTTTCCCCCTCCCCTGCCATAAACAGCCCGCCCGGCTGGCGGCAGGAAGCAAACGCTGCAAACCCTGAAGGAGCCCGGCCGGCTCCGTGCGAGCCCTCGGCACGGAACGGGCAGGTCGAGGTCATCCCTCAGCGCAGCCGGGAGGGAATCTTTGGATCCCTTTGAAATCCCCAGCAGCCGCCCTGCCCCTCTCCCTCGGCCCCGGCGGCTCCATCCCACAGCGGATTTCCCACCGAGTGTTTCCTGCCCGTGCCTCTCCTGTGTCCCACACAGACACCGCTCTTCACCTCCCCGGGGTGTGACTTACCGCAGCGGGCAGCCAGGGTGGCGTGGCAAAGTCCAGGGCAGGCAGGAACACCCTGCTCGTGGGGACACAGCCGTGTCCTGGATGGCAGGGAACAGGGACACAGCCATGTCCTGGATGACAGAGAACAGGGACACAGCCATGTCCTGAACAACAGGGAACAGGGACACAGCCATGTCCTGAGTGACAGGGACACAACCATGTCCTGAGTGACAGGGAACAGGGAAACAGCCATGTCCTGAATCCCAGGGAACAGGGACACAGCCATGTCCTGAGTGACAGGGAACAGGGACACAGCCATGTCCTGAGTGACAGGGACACAACCATGTCCTGAGTGACAGGGAACAGGGACACAGCCATGTCCTGGATGGCAGGGAACAGGGACACAGCCATGTCCTGAGTGACAGGGAACAGGGACACAGCCATGTCCTGGATGGCAGGGAACAGGGACACAGCCATGTCCTGAACAACAGGGAACAGGGACACAGCCATGTCCTGGATGACAGAGAACAGGGACACAGCCATGTCCTGAACAACAGGGAACAGGGACACAGCCATGTCCTGAGTGACAGGGAACAGGGACACAGCCATGTCCTGGATGGCAGGGAACAAGGACACAGCCATGTCCTGAACAACAGGGAACAGGGACACAGCCATGTCCTGGATGACAGAGAACAAGGACACAGCCATGTCCTGAGTGACAGAGACACAGCCATGTCCTGAGTGACAGGGAACAGGGCAGGAGCAGCTGAGGGGTGGGGCTGGGTTCTGTCTGTGTGAAGGAGCAGGGCTGGGTGTCCTTTCTTTTTCATCATTATTATCATTATCATCATTATCACTATATTTCAATAATTAAGCTGTTCTTATCTCAGCCCATGAGGTTTTTACCCTGAGACAAATCCCACATTTTCTGCCCCACAACCAGCAGGCCAAAGGGAGCACAAGTCTTCCCCTCGTACAAACCAGGGCTTGTGGATGTTTAAGGGCCCTGTTTTTCTTGGCTGGGAGGTTGAAAGTCCCAGCAGGTTTCAAACCCTTCTGTTCAGCATTTCCATGGTGACAGGAAGGCTCTTCTGGTGGCTGTGCTGTCCTCGGTGCCACCAAAATAACGGGGCTGGTGCCAGCCCTGTGCCTTGTGGGGGGCTTTGGAAGGCAGAGCCTGTGCCCAGTGTTGGATTGGACACTGTCCCCCGTGTCCCTGATTTTGCCCCACTGGGATAAGCCCAAAAGGAGGAAGGGGTTGTTGAGGAGGCCGTGCCCAGCCTCCTGTGCTGTCCCTGCGTGCGTGGCACTGCTGGTGGTGCTGTGGCACCGCGTCCCTGACACAGAGCCCGCCCCGTGCCTCTGCATCCATAACCCGTCGGGGAAAACAGCAGCCCCGGCGCTTTGCAATGCTGTGTGAACAACTGAAGGCTGATAAATGCTCCCACAGCCAGGGGAGGGTGCGTTTCTGTGCTGGAAAGGCGTTTGTGTCCCTCCTTATGTGCGGCTGTCCCCACCTGCCGTCGGGAGCGATCCCGCAGGGATTTCATCCATCCCCGATGCTGCCCCGATCGCTGTCCCTGCCTGCGGCTCAGCGGCGTTTCCCGGAGCTCAGCGGAGCCTGGGGGCTCGCATGGAAACACAGCGTGGCTCTGGGTACCCGCGGCTGCCTGGGAAACTGGGATTTTACACCCCCTGGCTGCTCCATTTATGGCTTTCCCCCGCTCTGGCTGTCGATGCTAACCGAGGGGAGGGCTGCACTCTTGAAACGTTTCACAAACACGACGAAATGAACCCTTTCTCCTTAGAAAGCAGCGAGGAAATTCCCATTCTCCCACGGAATGTTTATACATTTTGGGCCAAGCTGTGTATCTTTTGCTGTCAAACACCCATAAGGAGGACCAGGTGCGGTGATATTTGTCAGGATTTCGGGGCCAGCTCCTGTGAATTTGCCTGTGTGGGCACCGTGTCCCTGTGCAGCCTGTGTTTAGTGGTGGGATCCAAATTTTCCTTGTGCTGGCCACCGCTGAGCCCTCGCTGGCCACCGTGGGTGTCACAGCCCAACTTTTGGGGCATTTCCTGGGGCTGGGTGCTGCACGGGCTGGCTGTGACTGCTTACACAAGTCCCCTTTGCACTCTCCCCAGTGCTGCTTGGAAGGGTGTTTAGTTAATAGGATTAGAAAGCTTTCCTGTCGTCAGGCAACGGAAATCGATGGTGGGCCCCTGGGAATGAGCCTCATCCCATTTACAGCCCAGCCCAGCACGGGGGTGTGGCCAGGGCTGCTGAGAGGGGCTGAGCTGCCCCCTCCGGGCTGCCCCCACGCTGCTGGAAATCAGGAAAAAAGGGTGTAAAGCCATTGGAAAGTATTTGGACCAAATTCCTCCCTGAAGCGTCCTTTGAATCCCACAAACTGGAAATCCTTGGTTCTGTAAAAACGGATTTTTGCATCAAATTCGGCGGTTTTGGCTTGAACAAAACAAAGACAAAGCTTCAGATATCACTCCCTGCCACCCTGTGTGTAAAGATGCGGATTCTTGGTGTAATTATACCTCAGCTCTGTTTTCAGCCCCTGCTCATACCCCTTCACAATCACCACAGGGGATGCTTTTCATCTGTGCAGGTAGAGCTCGTGGAGAGATCTGTGCAGATAGAGCATTTTCCAAAGAAAATGGTAAGGGGTCTAGTGGGGCCATCTGAGGAGTCAGAGGTCACTTGGCTTTTTGGCTGGAGAAAAGGAGGCACTGAGCTCTGCACTTTCCTCACGAGGGACACTGCAGAGACAGCTCTGATCTCTCTTCTCTGTGAGCAGTGACAGCACCTGAGGGAATGGCTGGAGCTGTGTTGAGAAGATTTAGGTTGGACATCAGGGAAAGGATCTTCCCCAAGGGTGCTGGCACTGCCCAGGCTCTCCAGGGAACGGGCACAGCCCCAGAGCTCCAGGAGTGTTTGGACAATGCTCTCAGAGATGCACGGGGTGGGGTTGTTGGGGTGTCTCTGCAGGACCAGCAGTTTGATTTGAGGATCCTTGTGGGTCCTGTCCAGTTTGGGATGGTCTGTGATTGTCTGAAATGCAGAGGCTGCTCTCAGTGCTGGCTGTGTCTCAGCAGCTGGGGACCCCACAGGCAGGCAGGACACTGCTGCAGCCCCTGGTGCTGGCTGGCTGTCCCCAAGTGCTGCATGTTCCCCAACTCCTGTGTCTGCTGCTGGGCTGGTGCACAAGAATCCCTGGAACCCAGGAATTTTCCCTTTCTCCAGTCAAAAGTGATGGCTTGGCCTGAAAGCTGGGAGCAGGTGCTGCTCTGCAATGCCTGGGGGGCTTTGCCCTGCTCTCAGCTGTCAGCAAACATCTGGAGACAAACTCTGAACAAACTCAGCAGCCTGCCTGAGTCTGTGTGATGCAGAGAGCTCACAACTGCTGTCCCCAAGGTGCAGCAGGCTCCCAGCCCCTCCCTGGTGGGCTGCACGTCGGAAAAGCCCAGCGCTAGCCACAGCCCCCGGCAGGTCAGGGAAGAGCCTCTGTGCTCTCTGGACTGTCCCCACCAGAGCTGGCAGCCTCGGGGTGTGCTCAGTCCCACCCTGCCTTGTCCCTGCCCTCCCTCGGGGGATTCCAGGCTGGAATGCCTCTCCCAAGGTCGTGCCTGCTCCCCTTCCAGCCGAGACAGCCACTGCAGCCCTTTGCTGTCAGACTGGGGAGCAGCTGAACCAGAGCCCTGAGGGAAACTTCCAGAAAAATCAACCTGCTCCAGGAATCTGGCCGTGCAAAAGGTGTTTCCCATCCCCTTGGCTGTTGGAGAGGGGACTGTGCGTGGTGGAGACTCCTTTAATCCCTGGAGGCTGCAAAACAGGCGTGAAGAGGGAGGACTGGGAGAGCCTTTGGCTCAGGGTGCAGGGCTGCAGGCTGCCAAAGCCGTGCCTCTTATCTCTGGAGCCCGGGGCTTGCTGTCTGCCCGGGAGCAGCGGTGTGGATCTGAGATAACCTCCTGGCCAGGGAAATTGGGTTAGAGCACGCCTGAGGAGCTGGGCTGTGTTAAACAGCACGGCGAGAGCGAGCTCCAGGGCTGGGGAGACTGGAGCCTCCTCCCTGGGTTTGTTTGAGCTCCAGCTAAGCCCTGGAATTTGTGCTGAAGGGAACAGCCCTGCCCAGCACTGGGGGTGAATTGTGGATGCCCCACCTCTGGCAAACTGCTGGGCTGGGCAGCAGCTCTGATTGCCTGCAGACGTGTGCCCAGAGAGGTGCCCTGGCCTTGCTGCCAGCCTGGTCCTGCCACAGAGAGCTGCTGCTCTGCCCTGCTGGCAGTGGGATGAATCCCTGTGGGAAAGTCACCGTGGGTGACAGTGGGGATTGTCCTGGCTCGCTGATGCCCTCAGCTCTCTGCTCCCCTGGCATCTTTCTCTTCTCCAGCAAAGGTATTTGCAGTGGGAAGCACCTGGTCCTGCTGCTGGGCTGGCGTGGGCACAGCTGAGCCTTGCTGTGACCTGTGCTGTGCCCACCTGGTCCCTGCAAGGTCCCTGTCCACAGCTGGCCCTAGAGGGGACAGGATGTGCTGGCATTTGGGAGCTTTTCCTTGTTCCCAGTCTGCCTGTGCCCCAGGCAGGTGTTTGGGGAAATGATGAGGCTTTTCCTTAGCTCTGGAGCTGCAGGGGACAGCGGTGGGCATGTGGCAGTTTGTGCCCAGCCCGGGAAGTGGGGCTGCCACGCAGGAGTACAGACAGCCCAGCCGTGCGGGCACCAAGCAGGTGTGGGCCCTGTGCCGGGGATTTCCCGGCAGGAAAGCCACGCCCGGGCCTCCCCCGTGGGGTGCACGTGGGGTGGGGACACCACGGCGGTGTCACTGAAAGGGATTCGTCTGGTGGGAAACCATTTCAGGGTGACTCCAGAAGGGGTGATGGGAGCAGCCGTGGAGCTGTGTGGTCCTGTCCTCCCCCTTCCCTCCCGCAGCGGGGTGGGACGGGGGCAGGAGGGAGTGGGGATCTGCCCAGGGACAGGGGCTCCTTCCCCAGCCCGTGTGTGAGCGCTGCTGGAACGGCCGTGTCCTGGTGGAAGGGCAGGAATCCCCCCCGGAGCAGCTCTGTTCCCACCTGAGCTCTGTCCCACCTCCGCAGCAAGGGAGCTGCGGAAGCTCCGCGAGCTGTTGCCATGACAGCCCCGAGCTCGGCATCCCCGGCTGCCCGGACCGACCTCAGCAGGGCCGAGGCCGCAGCTCCGCAGGCAGCAGATCGCTTTCCCCGCCGGTGCAGGGCAGCAGAAGGAGGCGTGTGCGTGCCCGCGGCTCCCTCTCCAGCTGGGAGCGCCGGTCCCTGTCCCCGTGCGTCCCCTCCGGCCCCAGCAGCTCGGCAGGTCCCCGTTGCCGCGGTGACAGTCTCCATGGAGACCGGTCCGGCGCAGCAGCTGCATCCCGCGGCAGGGGATGTGTCCCCCTCCCCACGGGGACGCGCTCTCAGCCCCCAAAGGGAGCGTGGAAATGGAAATCCCTCAAGTGGCGAATGTGTGGAGGAATCCCAAGGAAACTTAATTGGTTTTGCCCCACCCCGCCGTCAGTGCTCGTTGGCTTTCACTCCACGCTGGTAATTGCTGCTCTGCTCCTATTGAAAGGGCGTCTCATGCTTCGCACGGGCTTGGTTGTGAATTAATTCTGCATGTGTATCTATTCTGGGGAGCACGGGGATTTACTCAGGATGCTGGATGCCAGACGGGCTTTCCAGAGGCGTGAGGTGCAGCACAGGCTGTGCCTGCTCTCAGGAGTGACTCTGAGGAAATGACAGTGGCTTCTCCAGATAAATGCCTAAAAGCAAGGCTGCAGATTCCAATCAATGGGATTTATTGATTCCCACAACTAGTTTGGGAGAAGACAGGTTGTGGGTGCTTCTGTATATCCCGTTTGAAATCCCTCTCAGATACCAGGGTGATTTTGATTTTCACTGGGAAATAGGTATCCTACCTGCACGTGGTTTCCTGGAAGTCCCACCAGGATCCATCTCCATGCCTGCCTCTCTAAACCTACCCACAGGCTTTCTGTAAACACCACATTTCTCCCAAGAAATGCTGTTTGGTTGGGATTTCTGTGGTTTTGAAACCAGATTTCCTCTTTCTATTACTGAGAAGTGTCAAAGGGGAAGAGCTGTTGGGATTTTCCATTTGCCATTTACTTGTCATGCCGCTTTCTTTCCCCTTTGCCTTTCTATCAGCCTCACACAGTGAAAACAAACCTGCAGGTTTTGTGTCATTTCTCTCAAGTACCTCACTCTGGTGCAGGATGCCGTGATGTTTGGGCATGGAGTTGCAATTTCCTTTGAAAAACAAACTCCCCATTGTTATTCCTGGGGAATTTCTTTCATTTTGTGGAGGTCTTTGATGCTTGACATCAAGCACTGGAGTCAGTCTTCCTTAGGTGGGCCTCTGTGAGTCACTGGGTGTCAGGAATGCCCAGCTTCGTGGGAGAGGTTGGTCACTGGTTTTTGGAGCATCCCAAACGTTCAGCAGTGCTGGGTGCTAAGATCCTCCTGTGCGTGAGTTTGTCCCTGAAACTGTGCAGAGGTTCAGTTGTGGGGTGCTCAAAATGATGTTTTTGCAGGGTGACAGAGGCTGTTTGGACCTTAAGGAATGGATGCACTTCCCAGTGCAGGAGCCATCCTGTCCCCTTGGGATGGGAGCAGGATGCACCCAGCACAGGAATTGCAGTGAATTTGCCCTGCAGTTGCTCTGTTCCTGCCAAGACTCTTACTGGAAAACAGTATTTTCCCAGTAATGGTTGCTAAGCACTGAGGTCCCGTGATGGGCTTTATCTGCTCAGCTGGAGCTGCCACAATAAAGCTCCAGAGCGAAACGAAACGGGGAAACATCAGCGCCTGTGCTGGGGCTTCCCTGTCCTCCAGAGGAACACCAGGAGGAGATTCCTGCTTCACCCTGGCAGGGCTGGCCCTCGCTGCCGTGGGGCTCCATCCCCACCCTGTGCCAGTGGGGATGGCTGCTCTGTTTTCCAGGCACAGGGATGGTTTCACGCTGGCAGATCTGGGATCGTAGCACGGCTTCCACTCGCGTCAGCCAGACCGGAGGAGCAGGAGGGTGAAGCTGTCACTGAGACATCTGCGTAGGATCATCCTGTCTGGGCTGGTTTGACCGAGCAGGGTTTGGCTTTGTGTTTCTGCTGCAGATCTCCCAGTGGAAAGGGCTCAAAGCCACTGAGGGACCGTTGTGTCCCCCAGTGACTGAGGCAGGTGGCTGGGGACACTGGTGGGTGGACATGCTTGAGCTGGCCCCAGCAGAGGAGGGGAAGGCTCCACACCATCTCTGGAGCTGTGTGAATGCCCACAACATCTGGCTGAGTGGGGAAACCCCTAAAAAAGGTTCTGTGCTAGAATTGAGAGACGAACAGGATCTTTTTCAGTCTTCAGGTTGCTGTTTATTTCTTATCTCAACAAAAATTCTCCACGCTCACAAATTCCACATCATCCCAAAGCCTATGAAATCCTCTCCATAGACAGAAATCAAAAACAATGCTCTCAACAGAATCAAAGCTTATCAGAACACACAGAAAAGCATTCCCTGTGCCCTAAATTCCAACAGGTCACCTTTGGCCAAAGCATTCCATGCACAGCAGCTCCCTTGTCCCATCAATCCACCGTGTCCCATTCCTGCTGGTTTGAGGTGGATCTCTGGAGCATCTCTTCTTTTGTCCAACCTCTGCTGCTTTGCCTGGTGTCCCTCCTGGGACTCTGCACTTGGAATTTTACTTTCCTCTGCAGCCTGCCTACGTGGTTTGTGGCTTTTCCAGAAGGATTGTCCCTTTTGGAATCTTTATGGCTGCCAGGTGGGGAGTCACTGGGCTCTGGGGGCCAGCAGAGCACACTGAGCCCTGGCAGAGGTGTGTGACAGCCTCTGAGTCTGTCCCCAGCCCTTGAAGTCCAGGGAAGCCCTAGAAATCAGGGAACCAGCAGGTGATGGGACTCCTCCACCTCCGCACCACCCCTGCAGAGATTCCTGTCCCATGGTACAGATCAGCTGCTGAGCAGCATGATGAATTCCTGGGAATGGTAGCCCTTGGAGACTCTGGCACTTGGGTGTGGAATCTGTGTCCTTCTCAGGATGTTTGGAAGCTGCAATCCCAGCTGACCAAGCCCTGCTTGTTACTGGAAAGTTGTTGTTGGAAAGCCAAGCTCTGCTGACCTGCTGTTGCAGGCAGGTGAGTAACCTGAGCTGGGGCTGAAGCACAGCTTTGAATCACCTTTCCTGGAACCGTGCTGAGGGCAGGGCTTGGTGCTGTGAAATGTGGGACAGTCCCCCGTGGGAATGCACTTTGCATTGAGTCACCAAGGAACCATGAGGGAGCAGGACGGAGACTGGCTGTGGCCACGAAAAGAGTTACCAAAATTCTATCAGTCAGCAGCTGAGGCATGGCCCTGGAAATTTTGCCTTGTCCACGTGCTTCAGCTGTGATCTCCACTCTCTCCTCCCCTGCAAATCCACTCCTGGGGCTGCTGCAGTGCTGCCTTCTCGTCCTCGCTGCTGCTCGTCTCAGCCATATGGCGGATGAAAAATCTGCCTAATTTCCAGTTAAAGCTTAATTTATGGTGGGTTTATCCCTACTTGGTCTCGTTCCAGGTTTGCCCATTAGCTCCCATTCCTGCAGCATGTGAGGGCTGGTTTTCCCATCCTTGCATTTCCCCCAGGATCGATGGGCCAGACCCCGCTCCAGTCCCGCACTCTGCTGGGAAGGGGCCCAGCTCCGACTGCGAGTGGCACGGAGGGTCCGTGTGTGTGTGAGACCCCTCTAACCCCGGCTCTTGGCCCTGGCTCCTGCGCGGATGAGTCAGCCCGGCGCTGGCTTGGCGCTGAGCGGGGCTCTGCCAAGCCCGGCTTACCTAACGCCGCAAGAATGCCTGGCTCAGCGGGGCTCCTCGGCTCTGCTCCGACACCCGGGCGTGCTGCGAGCCGCGTTTGTGGCCTCGGGCAGCGGCTGCGTTTGGGAAAACCAGGAAAAGGCTGCAGAGTCCCAGACCTTTGCCCTGCAAGAGACTCCTCAAAGTGGGACCCATAAAGCCTGGAGCAGGGTCTGTTCATCCTATTTATGTCACCCCTGCTGGGCCCAGCAAGAGGGGCAGTGTGAGGAGATAAACTCCTGCTCGTTTGAGGGCAGGGGGGGTTTTCATTGGCATTTCACCCTGGTTCCTCTGTTGGTTATGTAGCTGGCCCCAGTGTCTCCCCTGGCTGGGTGTGAATTCATGACCCCACCAACCTGCTTCTGTCCTGCTGGGTGCCACCCCTGCCACTGAGCCTGGGCTCTGCAGCTGTGGAGGGTGAGCTGATGGCTCATGGGCTTGGCCCCAGGTTCCCTCGTGTTTGTGAGAGCGGTAACATCTGTGTGATCTGTGTCTGCAGGTGATAACACGAGTTGCTGCGTGTTGAGACTCCCACCCCACTGCTGCTGTTGGTGCAAATTCTATAGGAAGGTGCTTTTCACAGCAAACCACCCGATTTTGTGCCGTGCTTCCTTTAGCACAGCTCCAGGTTGGATTCACAGGTTCTCAGGTGGGAAAGGCAGCTGGGAGCGCTCACCTGGGCAAAACTTTCCACGCACAATTGTCCTACAAACGAAGTGACCGGCAGTGCTGATGGTCCCTCAGTGCCCTGCTGCATTCTCAGTGCCATAAGGCTCCCCAGCACTCTGTGGATGTGAATTATTTAAGCCTCACTGTGGTCCTCGGAGTACAGGAAGGCGTTGAGCTGAAACTGCCTCTGACAATGGAAAACAGGGATGGGAGAAGAAAGGGGGAGGCTCCAGCCCCGACCATTCATGCTCCCTCTGTTTCACACCCTCTCATCCTTCCAGCTCTGCCTGTTCGCCTGTCACAACAGCCAGAGGGAAATGCTGTAAGTGCCGCAGACGCGGTTTGATCATAATCACAAACCAGCAGCAGGCAGGACCTGTTGTGCGTCTCGGAGACAATGCGCGGGCTCGGCGAGTGCCACGCATATCGATGAGCCTGGGGAGCTCCCGGCGGGGCCGAGCGGCAGCCGGAGCCGGGGCCGAGCTCACCCCGAGAGAAAGGAGAAGCTGGGGGCAGGCAGGGGGCCGGGGCAGGCCGGCCGAGGGTGCTTCCCCCGCCCGCGGCGGCGGCGGCCGCACACACACACGCACGCACACGGGCGCCGCTCGCACCCGCGCACGCTCAGCTCCCGGTGCGGCTCCTCGCGGCTCTTTGATTCGCGAGGGAGGAAATAAGAGCTCGTAGGAGCGGCAGGAGCGGCAGCTGTTGGCAAGATGTGCTGACAAAATTGGACGGGGAGAGAGATCTCCGATCGGTTTCGCCGCCTGGGCTGGACCTGCTCCTGGGAGAGGAGCGGCGGAGGAGAGCGAGGAGGATGAGCAGCCCCTCCATCCCCGGGAAGATGGAGGCAAAACCTTTGTTCAACGTGCAGAAGGCTCTGGTGCAGCCTGTGCAGATGTGCATGCTGGATATCCCCCTGAGCGTGCAGGATGACGATGTGAGTAGAGGGCGAGGGAGCCGCGGGCCCGGGGCCGGCTCGGGGACACGGGGGGTGTGCGAGGGGCAGCGAGGTGCTGTGACCCCACCCCGGCACCACCCGGGGGTGGCGAACTTCTGGCAAAGTTGACGATGCCAAGAGCTGGCACCGCCTCCAGATGTGACCGTTTCCTCTCTGAAGGGCTGTGTCTGGAGGCAGGCTGTGGCGCTTGCCAAATCCAGGGCACCAAACCGAAAGGAGGGGTTTGGGAGGGAGGGGAAGCCTTTCTGTGTGGAATAAGAGTCGTGTTGTGGCTCGATGCAGAAGGGAGTGTTTGCTGTGCGTGTCCTGGCTCTGGCTCTGGAGTGGCTGGTGGGTGTGAAGCCCTGGGAGGCAGCTCTGCCTTCTCACACCTTGGTGGCTGCCCTGCCTGGTGTCACCGTCCGTGGGCTTCGGTCCTGCCCTCCCGCTCTGCTGCAGCTGCAGGATTTGGTTCACCATGCAAAAATCGGTGTGGATTGCAGCATTGAGGCAGAGCTTTCCCAATGTGGGTCAGGGGATTCCTGCTGAGGGCTCCTCTTGCCACCTTAACTCTGCCCCTCACAGAAATACACCCCGAATCTGCCTGGGCATGAGGGACCTGGGATAAAGCTACTAGAGAACCCAAAATCAGGGGCAATCCTCTTTAGGGCTGGTGGGTGGTGAGTGGTCGGTGTCCCACCTGTGTAAAGGTTTTGGGTGTGATCCAGGTGCTGTTAAAATTGGAGGCCAAACTTGCTTTGGTTTTTGGAGCAGGGAAAGCCCATCTCTTGCTGGATGTGCTCAGGGCGTGTAGTGTCACTGCAGGAGCCTTAAATCTGGGTTTTCTCCATGGCCACCAGCTGGTCTGTCACAATCACTGTTACCTTCTCTCTAGCATTGTCTGTGTGTTTAAAGAGGTGAAAGGAGAGCACAAAAACGAGCCCAGCTCCCCGGGAGGAGGGAGCACTTTCTGCAGGGCAGTATGTTGGATCCTGGCAGGGGTGGGGAGCCCCAGCCCAGCATCCCGAGTGTCCCTGCGGGGACAGGGGACTTGCAGGGAGCCTCCTATTTTTAGAAACGCCCCGAGGGGCCTTTGCCAGGATCGAGGGTGTTGCTGCACTAATGAGGATAATGAGGATACCTGTGACGGCCACTGCGGAGCTGCTGGGTGTGCCGGGGGTGGGCACAGGTGCCTCCTGCAGCATTCCTGGGAAGGAGGGAGGGCGGCCGGGCGGTGGGAGGTGGCTGGAGCGGGGGATGAAGCGGCTGAAGCAGAGCCAGGGTGTTTTATTCTCCTTCAGCTCCATTCCTGAGCAGCAGATTTCTCCAGGCTTACGGCAGGCGACCTCCATTCCTGCTCAACAGTGCAATCTGGTGCTGGGCTTCCCTGCGGCCCCTGGTGCAGCGAGGGGGATCCTCAGGGTTTGCCTGACACAGGTGGAGGCTTCCCTGCTTCCCTCCCTGTGCTGGGCATCAGCTGGGAGCGGGCACGGGGACTGCCCTGGCCTGGGTCACTCAGGGACCTCAGCTTGCTTATTGTATTCCTGCTTTTCAGCAGAAAAGAGAAATAATTGTTAAGGAGGCTGTGCCTTAGTACTGGCTTTTTTTTATTATTTGGTTGGTTGGGTTTTTGACAATTCCTACGAGCCCTCTGGAGGCTGCTGGGTGACAGCCAGTCCTGGCAGTGTCACGGTGAGGCAGCAGTTGGTGACTGGCACATCAGGCTGTCCCCAGATCTCAGGTCGTGGCCGGGGCATTAGTGCAGGACAGGAGAGGTTAGGGCTTCCCTGTGGAACTCCAACTGCCAGGGGGTCACGCTGGGACTTGGTCTCCAGCATCCCCATTTTCACATTTCCCAGCCATGCTCACGTCTCCCAGCTCTGGGCTCACTGGTGCTTTCACCCCCTGCCCTCTCCTGCTCTGGGCAGAGTGGGGTGAATCCCCATGGGCGAGCACTGCCTGCAGGAGCTGGGTCAGGGGCTGCTCTGCCTCTCCATGCTCCTGTGCCCCTGCTGTGAGGCTCAATTCCCATTCCTGCAAAGCAGAGCCACAGCAGGTCCCATCGCTGGAATCTCCATCTGCTGCAGAGCACAGACTGGGAAATGCCAGCAGGGAAATCTTGAGTGGCATTTTTGACTGTGGGGAGATGGAGAAACTCCTCTTTGGGAGCTGCAATATTCCCCCAGGCAGGCAGGCAGGCAGGCAGGCAGGGTTTGGTGTCTCACACCCACCCGCAGGTCCCTGCTCATCTCCTGCCGGCGCTTCCCCGCTCTGCGTGGGCAGCAGGGAGGGAGCAATGTTGGCATTTCCCCCTCTATTTCAGGACTTTGATTTCTATTTCAAGCCCATTAATTTCCTTTTTTTCTTGGAGATGACACAGGCAGGTTGGGAAGAGTTTAGGGGCTGCATTACCTGGGGCTCTTCTGCAGGATCCTGTCCGTCAGTGTCCGTCACATCGGGGCCACCCCTGTGGGAAGGGCTGGCTTCAAAAATGGGCATTCCTCCTGCTGCAAATCCACTCCCTGAACACACCACCAACCTTTTCCAGGCTGGATTCCCAGGGAGTAAAGCTTTGACTTCAAAAAGGAGCAAGGCAAAGTCCAGGTTGGGGACACCCCACAAAAACATGAACCTCTGGCTCAAGTCTCTTCTCCCAGGGCAGCAACTCCGTTGGGTTCTCATCTCATATCCCCCCAGGTTACCCTCAGCGTGGTGCTGTGTGTCAGGCAGAGGAGGCTCTCGTTTCTGCCTGTCTTGATCGCTTTCAGTGGGGTTGTCAATCCCCCCTTTCATAATTCAGCCACAGCAGTTACAAAATTGCCCAGACTGCCTCTTTTGCTACGATGGGGAGGGATTTCCAAAGCTTTGCTTAATAAAAGAGCAACAGTTTCTATGTCCGGGAGGTGGGGAAATCAATGAGCAGGCTGTTGCGAGTGACATAACGGCTTTTTGTGGCATCTCAGGCAGCTCCCTGACACGATGGAGCTTTATGGCTCGCTGTTTGTCAGTTTAATTGGCGACATCCACTCCCTCCGCGCCGCTGCGAGCCCGCGGGGCTGGGGGACAGCGGTGAGCGATGTCCCGCGGCGCTGGGACGCTGCTGCCCGCTCCCAGTGCATCCCTCCCGCCTGCTGGCTCGGTCCACCCGTGGTTGGGCACCCCAGGGCATGCCAGGCTGATGCCAGGCAGCGGTCACGGCGTTGTGTGTGATGGGAAGCTCTGGGAAAATCCCCCTTGCTGCAGAGCCCGGCGGGTCCGGGAAAAGCGGCACAGCCGGGGGGTGAGAAGCGATCAGGGGAAAATCTCATTGTCCCCTTGCATCCTCCACAGCCTGTCCTGGCGGTCTCCCCATCTTTGCCTTCTTCCTTTCTCCTCTGTGATGTCCTAATAAGTGCAGTCGGCCTGACTTCAAAGTGGTTAGCAAATATTTTCCACTCCAGTGAGCTAATTAGTTAAATTACATTTCACATGCTAATTTATTCCTCTAATATTATTTTTTTTTCCCTCAGCATTCTGAAATACAGCAGAAGATAAAAGCTTGGTTTGACCTTAGAGCCAGGCTCAGAGGAGCTGGAGATGGGAACTAATGATTAGTTCCCGGGTTTGCCGGAGCACAGGATTATTCCCTGCCGCATTTGCGACCTCATTCGGCGGAGTTTTAAGAGTTTTAGCTGCCTGCAGCCCGGGCATCCTGGGTGAAACGCTGTCCTGTGGCGCATAGGCAACTTTCAGACCAGCAGTAATGAGCTACTAATTCCCGGCTTCATTGTTCCTGTCCGCAGCACCGGTATCACCTTGGAGTGCTGCATAAATAGCAAATTAATCCTTGCGGGACCGGGTGGGAATGGTGTTACTTCCCCCATCGGGGCTGGAAAGGCTTTGACTGGGAGTCAAACAGGGACAGGGGGCTGATGCCGGTGTCAATCCCGGGTTGAAGTTGTGGGGGCTGGAAAGGCTTTGACTGGGAGTCAAACAGGGACAGGGAATTGCTGCCGGTGCCGATCCCAGGTTGAAGTGATAGCTGCCAACGGCTCCGTGGTGAATCAAAGTCTGCCGTGTCGGTATCAAAGGCTGTTTCTTTTCCACTGCGTGCATACGGTAGATGTTATCGAGAGGGAGGAGCTGAACATGAGCGCCAGGACCATTTCCTGACCACGGTTACAGTCAAAACCAGCAAATCCCTCCATCCCTGCTCTTGGCCAAACTCTTCTTTTCCCTCAGGCAAATCATCACGTGGTTTCTTTGGAGATAATGGGAAACCATGGAAAAAGACTCCCAGGTTTAATTCTCATCTGTAAGGGCAGAGATTTAGGAGCATGCTGTAAGGTCTTGGGATTTCTGGGAATTGCCCTGGCAGGGCTGAGCCCATCCCACACCATTTGTGCACGTCCAGCTCTGACTCCATGCAATGCTGGGGGTGTCCTGCAGCCCCCGGGGCTGTGTGTAACCCCTCTGCTGATCTGTGCCTCCGTGCTGGTGTCCCAGGGCTGGGGAGGGCATCAGAGCACTGCCCCACGAGCTTCTGAACCCACCAGGTGCACAGGTGAGGCCATGAACACACTGCTTTGTGCCTCTGGCTGGTGCTGTCCCAGGAGCTTTTGGGATGGTGGCAATCCCTGTTCCCAGCCCTGGGTGAGGCTTCAGGGAGGGAAGAGTTGTGTGCTGCCTGAGCCCTTACACTGGTTTAAAAAGGATGGGGAAAGAGTTCCCAGTTGCTGCTCTTTGGGTCACTGGTGCTAAAACATCCAGAATCTTCACCTCTGCCTGTGCTCCCACACTGAATAAACGTGAGAAATTCAGCCCTGGGAGTGCCGGGCCAGAAATACCAGGGTTACTACAAACAAGAAGGTAGCAGGACGGTGTTGATGCAGGCAAGAGTTGCTGAAGTAGAATGAGAGCACAGACCTCTCCTCTGGAGCCTCAGCCAGCATCTGACACAGCTCCCTGGGGTACAGCCTGTCTTGGGGCTCCTGCTGGCCCAGGGCTTGTCGTTATTGCTTGAACTCTGTCACCTCTGGGACAGGCTGCCTGCAGGTTTTGAGAGGCCTGGTGCTCACCAGATGTCTGTGCCTTGCCCATGTGTGGCCACCTCACGTGGTGGTCACCTCACATGTGCTCACTGGGCTGGGATTGCCTGACCAGCTCTCACTGCTGCCCTGGGAGAGTTACTGGTGCAATTAAACTGTGCTAATTCTGTGTATCGTGAGGCAGAAGGAGCTGATGTTTCCAGTAATTGTTCAGTCGCTATTTTTGATGTATTTTTCTAAGTGGCCTGGCTGGGTCAGTGCTGTGAGGAAAGGAGGTAGGACACCCTGTGCCACATCCTCAGCTGGTGCACATCGAGGTTAACCCTCTGGTTTTGGTGGCATTACAACCTGTCCCTAGCTGAGAACGTGATGTTCAAGGTGACCTCCTAGAGTGGTTCTCTGCTTCTTCGCTCTTCCTCCTCATCCTTCAGCGCCAACTTCTGTCTGAAGCTGGAGGGCAGTGTGAGAATTTGCTCCTCGTGCAGCTTTTACTCTCTAGACGTGGTTCTCCCGGGGGTACGGGCTCTGCCTCTTGCACTTTCCCTCTCTGCAGTGAAACGGGATCTCCTCCCTGCGCTTTCAGCTTTCTCTGGCTCTCTGCTCTCCGTTTCCATCCCGACGATCCCGTGGGGTCAGCAGAGCCTTTCTCGTGGCTCGGGGCAGGTCCCGTGTGCTGCCGGCAGGAGCTGCCTCCATCCGTGCCCCGGGGCTGGGCACCCTGACTCGGGCAGATCGGCCACGGAGCAGCTCCTGCTGGCACTTGGATTCAATGAGGGCCCGTCAGTGCCATTTGCTGTCATCTGTCACCGTGATTTGCTGTCGTCTGTCACCGTGCAGCGGGCTCAGGGCAGCGCCTGCAGGAGCAGCTGTTGCAGGAGTGTGCTGCCAGCACTGCCCGCTGCCCCGTGTGCTCAGATAATCCAGTTTGCTGACCGGTTTGGCACAGCACACGCTGTTCACTGCCTGCTTTGGGGCTTTGCCAGGGCACGGGGACTATTTGCCCCTGGCTATCCCGCCCTCCCTGAGCGCAGGTGTGAGTTGCAGGTGTGGGTGTTGCCTGCACAGCCTTCCCTGTGCTGGGCTTGTTCCTGGCTGTGCTGGGGCTGCAGCAGCTTTTGGCAGCAGGACGTTGTGTTTTTGCTTCCACTTGACAGCCCAGGAGAGGGAAATACCCAGTCCCATGCTGCTGACAGCTGCCTTTGTAATTCAGGCGCTGTGAGCTCCCAGAGGACAGCTGTGAGGTCAGGCCCTTCACCTGGAGGCACTGAGCTGTTCGGGAGGACAAGGCTGCTTGGGCTGTGACAATCTTGGCAGTGTCTGGCCGTGATGTTGGTGACAGGGAGATGCAGTGCTGACCCGAGACGAGGGGGCTTCCTCTCCTGCCTGCCAGGAAAGCAGCACCCAAAAATCTCCCTTGATAACCCCTTTCTGCTCATCCTTTCCCCTTCAGGCTCCCGTGTGCATTGCCCTGAGAGTCAGGGGTTTTTCTTTCATCACCGTGCCCTCCCCAGCACTTCTCCTTCCCATCCTGGAAACTGAGCGCGAGTTAGGAACTGCAGCCGAGGGAGGAAAGAGGAGCAATGTGGTTTGTGGCACCAGAGCCTGGGCTGGCCGAGCAGGGAGGCACCTCTGAGGGCTCTGGGGAGAAGAGCTGAGGGCAGGGGAAGCGGGATGGAGGAGCTGTTCCAGCCCTGGGGGTCTGGCAGTGTCGTGGTCGTGGAGCCCCTGGGCAGCCCTGGAGCTGTGTGGAGGTAGGAAATGGAGATGAATCCCTCCCCACCCAGCTGTGTGCAGAGAAAGAGGGAATCAAAAGCAGCTGAAAATCCCGGATTTCCCTTTCTGTTTGGCGGAGAGGGATGCGGGAAGCACAAGGGAGGAGACAGACAAGTGAAGTGGGCACAGCTCCACCTTTTCCCGACACCTCTGCGCCCACAGCCCCTGGGGGGAATTCCCACTCCAATTTATTTTTTATTAATAAAATAAATTTTATTTTATTAAATAAATAACTCCCCAGTTATTTATTTATCTATAATCGAAGACCTGGCTGCTGCTGACAGTCTGACAGTCCAGCTGGCCACAGAATGGCACCAGACCCCATCTGAGACCTGTGACACACTTCCACTCCCCGGGGCCCTCGGGTGCCAGCTGTGCCCTGGGAAGGAGCTTTGTAAAAGGTGACTCTCAGCCGGGGTTGGGGCAGGGAGGGGGAAAGGGAAGCTCCCCAGGGCTTTGGCTGTTGTGAGAGGTGACTCAGTGCATGCCCTGGCTGGGTGGCACCGTCTGTGCCACCGTGTTACGTGCCCACATGTCACGGAAACCCTGACACTGCTTGTACCCGCGTGGCACGAGTGGCGTTGGGCAATGAACCATCCACATGGGTCTGATCCTCGCTGCTGAGGCTAAAGAAGTCACCCTGCAGCGGTGCTGGCAGCTCAGGGAGGGATGGATCAGGCCGTGCACTCTGTGCCACAGGAGGCAAAGAGGGGAGAAGCTCCTCAGGGCCCCAGTGCTGTAACAGGCTGGGTGAGCCCTCGGGGAGCAGCTCGTTCCACTCGCCCTCTGCTCCCTGACCCTCCTGCAAGAGCTCGGGTCGTGGCTCCTCCCTGCTTTCCCTGCACTTAGGAGAGCCAGAAAGAGCTTAAAATCTAATTTCCTACCAAAATCAGGCTAATGCTGTCATGGTGTCCCTCTGGCTGTGCCCTCTCTCCCCAGATGACTTCTGAACCCTCCGACCTGCGTCGCGCAGATCTGGCCGAGGGCTCGCGGATAATTAAGTCTGTGCAGAGATGATGAAATGAGGCGGTTGAGAGGAGGAAAAGAGTCTTGTAAATGCCCCAAAACATCTGTAGCATGAGTTCATGTATTATTAGACACCAGCAAATCCACATGGGAGACGCTTCTTACAAACACTTAACCACAAAAACATTTTCGTTCTCGGTCCGTACATTTTTAGGCACCAGCAACAGTCTCGAGACACAAAACCATAGGAAGCAACACAAGTAGTTTCAGTGCTCATGGGATAACCTTTTATTTTAATAAAACCTGAAATTCTTTTGGCACTCAACGTGATTCCCAGAGCCAAGACTTGAAGGAAAAACAACATAAATCATGGACTCAAAAGTAGAAAGTTGGGAGGGCCAGCAGCGCTGTGGCCGGACTCAGCCGTGGTGTGACTTGGTGGCACTTGATGAGTTTGTTGATATTTCTGCCACTGTAACTGAGAGACAAACCTGGCCATCAGTCACTGGTTTTGTTTGGGAGAACACTGCTCCTCCATGCCAAAACCCCCACAACAAAAAGAGTTCTGCTGGCCATGGAGAGAGGCCTTGGGATAACTTCCCCCTCTAAAACAATGCGGAGCGGAAACGTTTCAAAGTGGTAATTACCAAAGGGAAAATAATTTTTTTTAAACATCCTTTGTCTGAGCGCCTAACAATACCTGGGAATACTGAAAGGCTTTTCCAATTCTTAATTGACTTTTCAGCCATGTCACTGTTTGTTTCATCTCTGCATTAGCCTGCTCAGGGCTGGGCAGTGAAACTTTCCCTTTCCAGCTCTTGCCAGCCCCTTTTCCTGACTTTCACGTGGCCAACACCAGTAAGTGTGTGCTCAGGCTGTTACAGCAGAATGTTTTCATGTCCACTCACTGCATCCCTGCCCAGCCCGTGGTGAATTTGGCCCAGATGACTTGGCAGGGGCAGTGCAGTGTCAGCGCTGGCTGCTGGTCCAGCTGCCGGCCGTCTCTCCTGCTGCTGCTCCTCCTGCAGCTCCTCTCCCTCATCCCTGCGGCTCTTCCGGCACTCTGGCTCCTCTCTTGGCTGCTCACTTTCAATCACATCAGCTCTTCACTCTGCTGGAGCCTGGCTCCAAGGTTTCACTCCTCACTTCAGATCAAGTCAGCTTTCCTGCAGCTTCCCGACGTGTCTGGGTTTTGATTTATGCTTTCCCTGACGTTTGTGCGGTCAAAGGAGATACAGGACCATTGTTGGAACATCCTTTTCATATCCCCTCTTAAGGGGCTCTGTTCCTGTTTAACTGGGTTTCTTATTTTCAGTAATCTCAGTTATTTATTGATGTTATTAATGTGTGTGTGTAACTTTGCTGTTGCTTCATTTATTCCCATGATCTGGCATTTAAATCTGTTCCTGTACTGGGATAAATCTGTGCAAATCTGTTTTATCTCCCTACCTGTATCTCTTCAGATCAACTCAGCACCTTGCAACCTGTTTGGTTCCATTTTTAAGCTGGCTTTTGGATATAATATAACCTTGTGCAAGGCACCAACTGCATGTGCTTCTTCCCTGTGCCTGTGCCATGGCATCACTTTTCTCTCGGACTTCTCAGCAGCTCTGTGGCATCATTCCCTCCCCTACGTGTGTCCAGGCACGTCCTTCCAGCAGCAGGGCAATGAATGATGCTTGTTCAGGTTCAGGGAGCTGAGTCTGAGCGTGCTGGGGTGGTGACACAGACGCCAGCCTGCATGGCTGTCCCCAGGGAGAACGAGCAGCGTGGGGTCAGGGCACGTCCCTGGGTGATGCCCTGCACGTGCTGTCACCTGGGCAGAGGGCAGGGGGAGCTTCTCCTGGCCTTGCCCAGGAGAGCCAGTGGGAATACAGCTGGAACAAAGCTGGAACAAAGCTGGAACAAGGCTGCCCTCCTGCTCTCCTGGCTGGATGCACAGGCCAGCCCCAATTCCCCACCTGTGTGCCTGGCACAGGTGAGGTGGCTGTCCCTGTCCCTGCAGCAGCACAGCCCACCCGGCAGGGCACAGCTGGGAGCAGGGTGGAGCTCGGGCTGGGATAGGAGCTGAGGAGGAGGAAGAGCTGCTCTGCCAAGCAAAGTTTCCCTGTTATCCACTGGGATTTCTCCGTGGATCATTTGCCAGAGCCTCTCGTTCCTGGGATTCTCCTTTTACACAATTCAGCTGAACGTGTCATTCTGGCTGGGTGTTGTGGGTGGAAAATTGTACTGCCTGCCCTTGGATGTGTTTTGGAAAGGTGAGCAGAGCCAGAGCTTTGCTCTGCTCTGTATCCACCCAGGTGGTGGATGTGTGTTTTCAATATAAAATGAAATCTCACTATTTAATTTCATTTTACTGGCAGATAAGAAGGAACAGCTTGATTTCAGAACTGAGTTTCCCTTATCCTGAGGGGCTACACCTATCCCTGCAAATTTTTGTGGCTCCATAACCTTTCCCCTCTGTTCCACCAGTGGTTTTCCTTTCCCTGGCTGTTCTGCAGAGAAGCCAAGCAAGCAAGGATGGAAATTACAATAACGGAGCACCTGGGAGGCTCGAACCGCCACACACTGATTGCTAAGCAACAGGGAGAAATGTTTTTCCTGTTTTCCTTTCGGTTGCAAGCACCTTAGGTGGCATTTGTTAAAAGAGCTGACTGAAACATTCTGGCAGAAAGGTGATAGGGAGATAAAAGCTGCCTTTAAAGACAAACAACTCAAGAAATAATGGTCCTTAGCAGAGGAGCTCTGGTGTCTGCAGCAGCTTAAATTAAGTCTGCTGAACTCTGCACTCCGGGGAGTGAGAGCCACGTGGGGAGAGGGAAAACGCTGCCACCAGGAGCTGCAGCTTCCTCCCGGTGTGGGGATGGTCCCTGACAAAGCTCGCTGCGTGTCTTGTGATCCTTTGGTGCCTGCATCCCCCTGCCAGCAGTGCCCTGCAAAACGCTCTCAGGTCTCTCCGTGCTTTTCACACCTTGGGCCCTGCTGTCTTCAGCTTTTTGGGCACATTTTGATGTTAATAGTTGTATCTTGCCTCTTGTTTTTCTGAGTATTTTCTTCTTTGCTGCGAAGGAATCCAGGTGCTTGCTTGAAGTGTGCTGTGGCCATTTCTTTCTGAGAAAGTGGCTTGATCTCCCCTCACCTCACATGTTGTCCTTGTTCTGATGAGCTCTTAGAGGTCAGAAAGTTTGGAAAACTGATGTTTGTATTGTTGCTTGCTGCCCTAATGGAACCTCCTCAAATATTTGATAAATTGCCTGGAGAAGAGAAGGTTCTAGAGCAATTTTAGCATCGCAGAGCATAAAGTGGCTTCCAGAGAGCTGGAGAGAGACTTTGCACAAGGGTCTGGAGTGACAGGACAAGGGGCAATGGCTTTAAAATGAAGGAGAGTGGATTTAGATTAGATATTAGGAAGAAATGTTCCCTGTGAGGGTGGTGAGGCACTGGCACAGGTTTTCCAGAGAAGCTGTGGCTGCCCTTGGATCCCTGGAATGTTCCAGGCCAGGCTGGACAGGGTTTGGAGCACCCTGGGAGAGTGGAAGGTGTCCCTGCCATGACAGGGGGTGAACAGGACAATCTTAAGGTCCCTTTCAACCCAAACCTGTTGAAATCTAAAAAACCCAACCCCCCAAAAAAACCTGTGATTCTGCTACGGCCAAGGGGGTGGTGTAAGGAGCAGGATGGAGGAGAAATATTCCTGCAAGCCCTTGAGTCTCCAAGGCTTGTGGAATAATTGCTGGGCTTCAGGAGGCGGCAGCCTCGGCAGGAGCTGCCGTAGCCCAGCTGTGCACGGGGGCTGCAGGAAATGAAACACAGAATAGCTGGATGGAGACTTTCAGATCCTGATTGCCCGGGGATTTGCTGTGCTTCCTCTGCTAGGAACTGACAGCAATTAGGGGCTTGCCTGGCTGTGTTAATGCTTGGTGTGGAGGAGAGCTGTGCTCCCGAATTAACCGTGGGGGGCCGAGGGGAGCAGGGGGTGCTGCAGCTGGGGAAGGGCTGTCCCTGGCACAAGGGGCACAAAGGGCAGGACAGCCCGAGCCAGCCTTCCTCCCTGCCAGCACAAAGAGTTCACAGTGCCTGCTCTGTCAAAAACGGCCCCGAAAAACGCCCAAAACCCGGAGGCAGAGTGATCCAACTGCCCTGGATCTGAAACACTCGGCAGAGAATCTCCTAAAATCCATGCCTGCTGTAAGCTGTGGCAAGTGGTGGGTGGCTCTCATCTAAAATCTGGTTTAATCAGGGCATTGATCAAGCTGGGAGTGAGAATTGGGTCTGTGAGGGTCTGAGATCTGTTGGTCCCCAAATTTGGGGGGCACTCCATCTCACATCTCTGTACAGATTGTATGGACAGAGCAGTGACATCATTTTCCCTTCTTGCACAAGCTTTCCCCTCATCCTGAAGTGGAAGAGATAGTAATGGTTGTTTACTGTCGTACTATTGTTATTATTATTGTTATTATTATTATTATTATTATTTCTTATAAAACAACCTTCCAGCTGAGCCTGGGCAGTGAAAATGAAAATATTTTCCAATTAAAATTGGAATGCCCAAAAAGTTTTGATCTAGCACATAATGCCTAACCTTCAGTTAGTAATTCTTGTAACTAGGTAGCACTTTTCCTCTGAAATGCCTTAAAAACAGCATGAAAAAGGGCTTCCCCAGCTGCACAATAGAAGGAAGTGCTAAGGGCTCCATGTCAGAGCCCGACACAGACTCGCCTTGTGAGCTGGTGCCAGAGCTGGGACAGAGGCCAGATAATGTTGCAACTTCACATAAAGCAGCCCAGTTCCCCTCAGAGGCTGCTGGTTTGGGTGCTGGGTCCCTCGCTGGTCCAACAGTGAAAGCTGGAGGAGTGTGGTGCTCCAGAGGGGCTCAGTCAGAGGTGCTGAGGGTGATTCCTGCCTCCTCTGCTCGGGGCTGAGATCAGCTCTTTGCAGCTCTTGGCATCGCTCCTGCTGTGGTTTCACTGAGGCTCAAAGAGAATGTGGGTTTGTCGGGGTGGTGGCAGTGCCGTGGGGGTGGTGGCAGTGCCGTGGGGGTGGTGGCAGGAGCACTGGGTTGTTTGCAGGCAGGTGGAGTCAGGCAGGAGCAGCTCCTGTGGAAGTGTTTGTGAGCCGTGCTTTGGGGTGGGCAGCCTCGCTTGATGCAAAAAAAAACAAACCCACAGCAACACTGAGCACAGGAACTGGGTCACTGTGAGTTTTGCCCGGTAGGAAATGTGCTGGAAAGCCCCAGTCAGCAGCAGAGCAGGGAGATGGAAGCAAGGAGGGCTGGAGGATGTAGCTGAGGGAATGCTCAGACACCACGTGCTGGGCAGAGACAACTCAGGGTCCAGGCTGAGCCCAGGAATTAACAGAGGTCTGAATCTGCAGGTCCTGACTGTAACAGATTGACCCAAAGTGATTCCCAAACCAGAAAACTGGCTCAAAGTTTCCCAAAGCTTCTCTGTGTTACCCTTTGCACGTTATTGACCGTGCAGGAAAGGCTGGAGACTGCAGCAGAGGAGCAGAGCTGCTCCGGTGTTGGCCACGTGGGTTTGTATTTATCCAGCCAAGAGCTGATTCCAGAGTGCTGGAAAGACAAAAACTGATGGATTTCCCACAGCACCCAGTTCCTGGGCCTGCCAGGGTCGATGGGACATTTACAGATGACATCAAAAAGCTCAGTGTGTTGTGAAAAGTTTCTTGCTGAGTTTGCCAAGTGCAAATCGACAGTATATTTTTTTAATGAGTCACTCAAGCATTGATCGTTTCCTTAAATCCCTGAAGTCACGTGCATGTCAATTAACCACATTTTGCAACAATTTCTAGACCTTCAAGGGTGCCGGAGGGAAACCTGAGGGTGTGATCCTGCCTGTTCCCTTTCACCTATGTGCTTAGAGGCAAATAAGAAGCCCTGAAAAGTTATTTGTTTTGAATCCCATGGTTTTCAAGAGTCTTGCCCCTGACGCTGAGTGTTTGGGGTTAGCTACGCAGAGCAAACATCCTGAACTTGGGCTCCTGACCCCGCTTTGAGTGTTTTGCTTTTCAGACCCAGAAGGTTCCCAAGAGACAAGAAAGGAAACTGACTGGATATTTTTAAACCCTTGCAGTTGCCTTCCTGCCGTATATTATTTATTATCCATTATCAGAAGTGTTTTTCCCCTGAAACCATCTTTAGTGGTCAGCTGAGGGACGGATAAAATTGCCCATCAAACAGAGCTGCATCTCTCTGCAGAGGTCAGACGAAGCTGGAGGCTCTGGGAGGGCTTTGCCAGCTGAAAATGAGTGCTGCTGTTGTTTGTTGTGTGCACTCGAGCAGTGCCCAGTCATTCCAGGGGTGGGCTGTGATTACTCTGCCCTAAGACTCAAACATGAAGCAAAGCAGAGCCTCCCTCCCAAATATTTCCCAGCCCAGAGAGGCAACGCTGATTTCTGCTGGCAAACAGGTCCCTGCCTCCGATTTCAGCATGTCCTGAGCAAAGTGAGGCACAGCACGGAGTTCCACAGCACATCTTGCAGTGCCACGTGGCTCCTGCATGATGTGTCAGCAGGGTTGGGGACACCTCTGCAGGGAGCAGCATCACATCCTTGTGCGGTGGAGAGAGCTCCAGTGACCCAGCTGGCACTGCAGGGTGACCTGGGCAGGGATCAGGGCTGGGTCTCTGTGCCTGGGCAGGCTTAAAGTCTGTATTGCCCCCAAAGATGTGCCACGGGCAGTGTGAGGCCCTGCTGCTGGGCTGTGTCCCCTTTCCCAGGATGTCCAGGATGTCCTCTTTGACCTCTTTGGCTCCAGATAAAGCAGGACAATAGCCCACGTTGTCCTGGCTCATCCTTCTGCCTGGTAAGCTTTCCAGCTGGAAGCCTATCACAGCCTGGCAGCTTTGTTAATCCCTTCCTGCCCGGGCAGGAGCTGCTGGTGCCCTGGGCTGAGCTGGACATGTGAGCCTTGGCTCCATCCTCGCTGGAAATAAAGCTGCAGGCCTGGGAGGCCCTGGGAGGCCGATGTTATTTCAGCTGCAGAGGGAGCTGAGGCATGAAAGTCCAGGTTCTGGTGGTGTCAGCAGCAGCTGCCCGGCCCCTGTGATGCAGCTTCTCAGCAGTGTGCGATGAGGGAAGGGGAAGAGCAGGGGAGTGCTCACCACAGGGGGCTGATGAATGACAAACAGTTTTGCCTGTTTCTCTCTGCCTCTGAAAACAAAATTATGTTGCAGGGGTTCTCTAAAGTGGGATCTGCAGCCCTGCTGTCCCCTAGGGTCGTTTTGCTTTCCCAGAGTCCCTGCTGGGCCCAGAGCAGGTGGCCTGGTCCCTAAATCCCCCTTTGCCTGTGCATGGGGGGCCTGGCACTGACTCCCCGTGGGTCACATCACTCCATCTGGCAGAGGACACTGCCTGCCGCCCCCGCGGGGCTGTGACCGTGTCAGGCCGTAAAGCCCAGCTGTGGCCAGCGAGGGGCTGAGCTCAGGGGCTGAGATAATGCTCAGATGAAAACACGCGCTGATGGTATTCGCGCGCTCGCAGTTAACACTTTTTCTTCGGCTAGTGGTGTGTGAACCCCAGGTGCTTCACGAGCACCTGGTGACACAAAGATCCCCTCCCAGAGCCGTTGTCACCTGTGTGACTTTGCTCCCGCCCATCGGCGGTAACACCCGGGCGTTTCCCCCGCCCAGCTGGGGCTCTGGCCACCCCCGCCCGCCCCATCCNGGGGGCTGGCGGGGCCGGCGGCGGGTTGCGGGGCCGGGGATGCGGCGGCCCCGCCGATGGTGAGCCGCCGCCGGACCCCGCCGCACCATGTCCCCGCCGGCCCCGAGAGGATGTTCGAGGGCTGCCGGCGGGCGAGGAGCCTCTGGGGCGGCGTCAGGCTGGAGGTGGCCGGCGAGAGCAGCCCCGTGGTGCTGCACAGCTTCACGCAGCTCGACCCCGACCTGCCGCCGCTGGAGGTGAGTGCGGGTGCGGGGATGCTGCGCGGGGTTCGGGGCGCTGAGCGCGGGCCGGGCCCCGCTGCGCGCCCCTGGCGGGTTTGGGGGGCTCCGCCTCGCTGGCAGCGTGAGCAAGGGCTGGCCCGGAGTTTGTGGGCATCCGCAGGGTGTTTCGCAGAATTCTGTTACGTAGAATCACGGAGCGGTTTGGGTTCGAAGGGACCGTAAAAATAATTTTTCCGCACCCCTTGCCGTGGGCAGGGGCGCCTTCCACTAGCCCAGGTTGCTCCAAGCACCGTCCAGCGCGGCCTGGAACGATTCCAGGGATGGGGCAGCCGCAGCTGCTCTGGGCACCCTGTGCCACTGCCTCACCACCCTCACAGAGAATAATTTCTTCCTAATATCTAATCTAAATCTACCCTCCTTCAGCTTAAATCCTGCCACTCCATGCCCTTGCCAAAGTCTCTCCAGCCTTCTTGTAGGCCCCTTTAGGTGTTTCATTTTATTGAATAAATAGGTGCCCCTGCTTGTTTGTTTTTTTTTTTTTTTTTGCTGTGAGTCCCTGTGCCCCTGGGGACTGGCAGGCAGCTGCCAGGCTCTGTAGGGAGAAACCAGATGCTCTCCCTCCAGGCACCCAGGGAAAGGGGCAAAGTGTTAAAACTTCGGGCTTTTAATATTTCATTTGAGACTTTGGCTGCGAGAGGCAGGAGTCTCAGATCTGAGGTGTTTGTAAAGGCTTCGGGCTCGTCCAAACCACAAAAGCGTCCTCTGGGAAGGTTACGGGCATTGAGAGGACTTTCCTGGAGGATGCAAAAATATTTGTGCTTGTTTGGATTCGACCTCGGGTGCTTCAAAGTCAGGCTGGTGCCAGCGAGGCCCGAGTGCTTTGTTGATGGCAGTTGCATGTGGAGGCACCCGAAATAATCTGAGTCAGAGCTGGGCCTTTTATCTTAGTAATGGATGATCGTCATCGGTGTGGTGGGAGTGTCGCCGATCGAAAGCAAACGGTGTGCCGGGAGAAGCTCGGCGGGAGGAAGGTTTTGCTGCTCAGAAGTCGCAGCCCTGGCGGTGCAGGGGTTAATGGCAGCGAGGGTCAGCCAGTCTGGCTTTGCTGGGATTTAGAGCCAGCTGCAGATGTGCTGCTCTGGAATGGGGGCGGTGGAGGGGGGGAATCACCGCTGAAGCCTCTCTAGTTGCTGTACAGATATCAGCTGAGGGCAGCCGGTGTTTCAGGGAGGGCGATGGCTCCTTCTCCCAGACAATCAACCCCACAACCTGCGACGGAAACTCCTGCTCAGCCACGGCCAGGAAGGGATGAGCTCAGGCTCCGGCTGTTCCGCCTCACCTCTGGCCTGGTGGCAGCGCCTCATCAGCTCTGTGAGAGTTCATGAAAGCTCCATCCAGCTTGTTTTCCCCCTCTCCCCTCCCTGCTGTCTCTCCGGGGGGTGGGCGTACTGACACGGTTTGCAGTGCATCATCTGGTTCGTGTTAGGCCTGGCAGGAAGTCCGGCCCCGCCGGCCCGCGGCGCTCCGGGAGCCTGAGGGGCCGCGTTCGGCAGGGAAGGGAAAAGAGGGGGTGATGCAGCGTGCTGCTGCTCTCAGTCCAGAGGACAGCCTGCCTGCCACAATCCACCCCGGCTCTGGAGCTCAGGAGAGGCTTTGGAGCATCTTGGCCGTTGCGGCCGTGAGGGAGAAGCGGCGGGGCTGAGGGAGGCTTTGCATGGCCCTGAGCAAAGCCCCGCTCGCCTGAGTGTGCCACGGGCACAGCTGCCAGCCAGACCTGCCCCCGAGCTGTCTGTGCCCACATTTCTGCCAGCCAGACCTGCCCCCGAGCTGTCTGTGCCCACATTTCTGCCCTGGGCTCTGCGTGGCATTGTGCTGGGGAATGGTCAGAGCACAGCCCCAGCTCTGCTCGCTCGAGCTCTCCTGCCAGTCCTGAACAGAGAAATTCCTTCTTTTTCTTTCTATTTCCAAGTGATGGTGAGAAAAGGGGCATCCCAGAAGGGGAGCAGCTTTGGGATGCACAGAGTGTTCATTGCATGACCAGGGAAAGGAAAAAATATGTCACTGTTGTGACAACTGTGGTGGCCTGGTGGAGTTGCAATGCTCAGGCAGAGTTGTAGATGCACACTGAGAGGAGAAGGCAGATTATTTGAATAAGATCCCCCAGGAACCGTCAGTGTTTTGCTGAGCCCCCATGACGTGGTGGGTCCTTTGTCACCTCAGCCAAAGGGAACTGTGCTGGGTTTTGGCAGAGCTGTGGCAGCTCGTGGGTGGACAGTCTGGTCCTGCAGGGAACGGAGGATCCCTGGAAAGCTGCTGGGCAGGCTGCAGGGAATGTGGCTCTCTCTGGTCCTCGCTGAGCCCCAGGGGAGGGCAGCAGGGAAGACTTTTCCTGTATCCCACAGCAACGGTATCGATCAGCAGGCACCACTGTGAGGCCCCCTGGCCATGCGAGCCGCCGTGATTTTAACCACAGGGGATGGAGAGTTTAAACTGGCTGTCTCAAGTGGGGGATTGGCAGAGCAGCTTCGCAGACCTTTTGTTTTGACCTTTTCAGTTCCAATCCATTCCATATTCAGCAGTGAGTGTCAATCCTTCCAGCCACATAGTGAATTTGGTGGCCCTCCTGGTCCTGCTGGCCAGGAATGGCCTAAAACACCACTGCAGATGGCACAGACTGAAACTTTCATGAAGCTGATGTTGCTGAACATCTGAGGAGGCTGGGCTGACTCTTATTAAAAAAAACCCACGTCCTTGCAATTCTAGCTGTGTTTGTTTTCTGGACAATTAGGAGATTTTCAGTTGCTAAATGAATCCTTGGAAACTTGAATTGCTCAGCCCAGATGCCTTGTAGGTCAGTGCTTGTTCTTTACAGCTGGGAGGGAGAGGCAAAGATATCTCATAAAAGCCATTTTCTTTTCACTTGCTATGGTGCCTTTGGAATAAGATCCTTTTCTCCCAGCCTGTTCTCCTCCCCCAGGCACAACCTGATACGTCCCTTGCAATTTGCCAGATGAACATCATCTGTTGGTATTCCTTGGATGGGGACCTGCCTTCTGGCTCCCTTCCAGAGAGGTTTGGAGCTGCTGGTGAGGCCTGGAGCAGGCTGGGATGCTGATTGTTGGTGGCTGATGCAGGGTGGGAGTAACAGAGGTGGGAGGGGATTTTTTATTATTGTTTGATATGGTTGGAGGGAAGCTGGAGATAAGCTTCCAGATGTGTTTGTGTAATAATTGTTTTACACAGAGGTTGCTGTGCCATGTTTCCATAAGGGTGGGGATCCCCATACTGAGGTTTTAGTGGATTTAGTACCTGACTGGCAGCCCTGGAAACTGAAATCTGTGTTTGTTCACAGGCTGAATGGGCAAGCCACGTCCCAGGCCACCCCTGTGCTTCAGCTTCAGCCCCCTGGCCCAGATCACACTATTGCTCCACTGCAGCCTCTTTTTTCTGGCTCTCATGGTAGCGTCACCAGGCAGGGGCAAGTAAATGCAGTCTTGGAGTCTCTCCCCACTTCCCTGTTCCTGGCTCGGGGGTGTGATGAGCAAAAGGAGCATCAGGCCAGCTGTGCCTGCAGGGATGGGTCTCATTTAGCACCCACCACTGCTTGGGATTTGGGGTCTGGCTGTGACCACCCCACACTTAGGGCCAGAGCATGACCAGGTTTTAGGGCCCCCTGAGTTGGTCTGGCCATAGGAAGGGCTTCACCACCAGCAGCTCCTCCATCTCCCTTCCCAGCTCTCTAACCAGCCACTGTGTCCCCCGAGGGGAGTGTAATTGAAGGAGGAAAGAGCTTATTTAGGTCACTCCAGACCGCATTTAAAGGCTGGGTATGCCCTGCTCACACTTTCTCTAACACCCTTATCTCCAGGGCTGCCTAATGACTGGCTTTCAAACGTCCATGCCCCTTTCATTTAAATATATCCTTGCAGCAGGGCTGTCTCAGTTCTCAAATATTTCTTCATCTCCCACGGACTCAGCAAGAGGGGGGAAAAAAATGTGGTTGCTAAGGAGCAGGATTTGGATACAAAGCTGGCTGAGCTGCTGGCGGGGGCCCCGGGGGGCTCCAGCACAGCTCATGGCCAGTCAGGGTTAGTGCATTGCTTTGGTGGGACAGCACCTGCGGGGTCTGGGTGAGGAGGATCGGGATTTGAAACATTCCTTTGGCCTTGGGGAGAAAGAGTTGAGTTGTGGGACTCGCTCCTTTCTCAGGTTAATGTGCTCATCTCGTGCTGTTTGTGTGGGTTAGATCCCACAGCAGCATCTGTGGCTGGTCCCTAATGTGTGTCCGTTGTTCCAGGGGTCTGTGGGACCTTTGTTTTGCAGAGAGAAGCGTCTGTGGGCTGAAAGGTGATGCTGGCAGTGGGGTTTGGTGCCCAGGAAGAAGCATCCTCTGGCTGGAGCATTCGGGGGAACACAGCAGCAGGGGATGTTTGGATACTGGGATGTTTGGATACTGCAGTTAGGAGTTGTCTCACTGCCCAGGTGGGGACTCACCTGCACGTCACAGCAGCCCCAGTAACGATGCATTTGGACTTTGCTCCTGAGTCATTAGGGAAAGGGAGTGCTGAGCTCGGCACGGAGCACTAATCCCAGTAATCCCAGTAATCGCAGCCCCTCCTCTGGCTGGTGGGCTGGCCACCTGAAGGGAGTCACGGGGAGGGGGTCAGAGCAGGGGCAGAGCTGCGAGGGCTGCTCTGGGCACTCGGGTTAGCACAAGGGGTTTGCAGAAGGGCGTTTGTGGATGGGCCTTTTGTTCCCTTAGCACGTGGGAACAGCTCAGCCAGAGGTGCCAGGAAAGTCCTTTCCCAATTCTCAGCACGTGGCTGCGTGGGCTATGCTGAGCCAACGCTGCTCTCCTCCGAGGCAGCCAAGTGGTGACTCCGCAGCTCCTCAAATCTCCGTCCCTCACCTGGTTTTGGTTTGTTTTTGTGATGTTATGCAAATCACCTCTCCGGTTTTCGGTTACATTCCCGGGGCTGTTTTGGCGCTGGTTCTTGTAGGGCAGCACTTTGACATTAGATAACGCCGAGTTCCCTCTACCTGAGGGTCAGGAGTGATGTGACAGCTGAATGTCACTGGAGATTAAGCACACGCAGAGGCTCCTGGCGTGGCCCATTCGCCTCAGCTGGCTCCACTGTAGTTTGTTTTCATTACACCGTTGGTATTTGGATGAGCTCTGCTGTCAGAAACGTGCTGGGACGGGAAAGGGCGTCTTCCCTCCGCACGTGGGGCACTGGGGGCCGGTGGGAGCAGCTGCCTGGGGAGCCCCGGGCTCAGCAGATGCAGGATGGGGATGGCTCCGGCTGCCAGGCACCAGCCGAGTCCTCGGAGCCAATGGGAGGGGAAAAAAAGTTGGTCTAACTTGCAAACAAGAGCAGATTGGAGAGGAAACTCATTGGAGGCAGCTTCATCTGGAATGCTGAGGCATTATTTTTAGAGCGGCTTTGCTTTCTGCTAACCACACTCCAGCAGCTGAACCGAGGGCTTGTGTGGAAACCTGCTTTGCAAAGGGCTTGCTACCCGTCTTACCAGAGCTTCTTTTCATGTGATGGAGCAAAACCACGCAGCCTTTCCCCGCTCTTTGCAGCGGTTGGGTCTCCATGGAGACTCAAGCTGAGAGCCTGCCCCAGGCTCCTGCTCCAGCCAGTGTGTGTTTGTGAAATTTTGTGTTTGCTTTGGGTTCACCTCTAGGAGTTGGAACTGACTTCAGGAAACCAGGGTTTAGCCAAGCTGGCAAAGCAAAGCACCTTGCCCGGGACTGGCAGGGGCAAAGCTCAGCTGTGGGAAGTCAATAAGGATGCTGAAGCACCACCTTCATGTGGTTGGGGGGTTCAGGACCTCACTTTCCAGTTTAGGCCGAAACCCTGGGGATTTTGGTCAGACACTTGTCTAAAAGACTCGGTGGCCTGCTGCTGGCAAGGTCTGGCTCTGTGCACTGGAGCAGCAGCAGAACCTGGGAGCTGGGGCTGATGGTGTCACCCCCAACCCTCCTGTGCTGTGACCCCAACAATCACTGCAGACTGTCCAGGGCAAGGCCAACACTCAAGCTGGTTTATTATCTTAGAGCAGCCCAGCTTTCCTCCAAATGCTGCTATTTATTTGCTTTTGGTTGTATTTTTCATGGCTGCCTGGTCCCAGCTGCAGTTCTGCTGGTCAGGAGCCCCGTGCTGAGCTGTGCCTTGGCGGTGCCCCTTGCTGGTGACACTCACTGGCATTACTGGATTTCTAGACAATGTGCTTTGCTCGATTCTGCCCCGGTTGCAACAGTGAGAACTGGCACAAAGACGGGACAGGCCTGGCTGGTTCTTCCCTGGCAGTGCTGGGGTGACTCAGAGCGGAGCTATGGATCACACCAGTGTCATAACAAACACTTATTCCCTGAGGTGCTTCTTGGGGGAGGTATTCCACAAACTCCATCTCTCCCAGTCCTCATTCCCATGGATTTTAATGTGTTCCTCAGCAAAAGGCAGCTCTGGGAGGATGGGGCTGTTTGAGGCTTGACCAGGGAACATCAAAGGCAATGAGTCAGGGAAGGAAGGTGGGCGCCTCTGCCCTCTTCACATTGATGCTGCCCCACGGTCATTGTGCACTTCAGCTGTTTGGGTATCCCAGGGTGTGTCCCCCATGATAATTTTATTAAACGGGAGGGCGAGCTGCAGGAGTGCTCACCTGTGGCTGGTAATGCCAGAGGATGAAGAGGGCAGGGTGGCAGGAACAGGTGAGTGGGGGAGGGAACGTGTGTGTGCCTGCTCACCAAGGTGCGGTGGCCAGGAGGAACAGGCACCTCTGTGGTGTTGGAGCCGCTCCGACGTGCCCCATGGCCAAACCCGCACCTACAGTGCAGGGCTGAGGGTCTGGGGAGGGAATTTGTCCTCCCAGCCTTGGCACCCGCGTTCCTTGTGTCACAGATCTGTCACACACAGCGCTCAGAGCAGGACCCGGGCCAAACCTCACTGCTGAGGCTCCCGGTGTGTGTGTGTGTTCAGGCACTTGACAACAGCGGGATTTTTATCCTTTTCCGGTAGTTTTCTCCCCAAAGGTGCCAGTTAATCGTAAAATCTCATTTGCCTCAGCTGTGGGAATCACCCGGAGCTGGCAGAGCATCCCGATTGCACCCCCGGGTGTCGGCTTGTTGCCACCTGCTCATGTCGCACCTCCTGCGTCGTTGACACCTACTTAAGTAATGCTCCCAAGGTGAGATTTTGTTGATTACAAAGCAGAACCGCCTGCTCTTGCCTCTTCCCCATTCCCACGGGCGCCGCGGGCAGGGGAACAAGTAGCGGGATGCCCTGCGAGGGGAGAATCCGTGCGGAGCGAAGGGGATGGCCCGAAACCCGCAGCTGGGCTGTGCTGGGACACGCCGGGGCTGTGGGTGTCAGGAGGAGGCTGGGACGAGCCCGGTCGGTCCCGGGCAGCACATGCCAGCAGCAAATGGAGGAGCCGCGCGTCACCCCGGCCGGGCTGGGAGCCGGGCGCGGAGGGCACGGCCGGAGAACAAAGCCCCGCATTTATTCCTGCCGTCCTTTCACCGTCAGCCCCTCTCTGCCTCTCTGCGCTGGATTGTTCCTGCATTTTCTCTGCTTCAGCTGTTTACTGGGTCACCCTGGTGCAGACACGCACACAAAGAGCGAGCCACCGCCGAGCCCGTCGCTGTGCCACCGGCGCTGCGAGCCCCGCGGCGGCACAGTGGTGCCATTGATCCGGCTGGCAAAGCCTGCCCGGGGCCAGGCTGGGCTGGGGGCACGCTGAGCCCCCCGGGCATCCTCCTCTGTGGCCATGGGATTTTAAGGAGGGGGCCCTGAAAGGTGTGGGTTTGTCGGCTCTGCCCACGTTCGGTCACACCGGGTTCGGTGGAGGGAATGTCAGGTGACGTGAGGCAGAGTAAACACATGGGTGGATACGTTTATTTCACTGGGGCTTATTTCGGTTCAGCCTGTGTAAGCTAAGGATGTGTCTCAGCTAAATTGAAATTAACCTCGTTCAAATGGAAACAGAGGGGAAAGGTGCAGTTTCTGTCAGTCAGAGTGTGGCCATGCAAGGCTGTGGCTGTTGGATAGCCCCAGCCCAATATGTGCACCTTCAAAATTCCAGGGGGATGTGGCTTTGCTGTCTTTTCCCCTCTGCAAGCTGCAGCAGGCGAGTTACTGCACAGACATTTATATTTATAGTTTAACCAGGCTGCTTGGGAATACTGTGTGGTGAAACTCCCTGGGAATGTCAGTGTGGGGCCAGTGGGATTGCTCAGCATGGCATGGGGGGCTGAAAGCCTCCTCCTGGGGCTGGACTGGTGTTTTACACCTGGCAGTTGTGATCTTTGCTTTTCCCTTCCTGCACATCCCACCTTGTGTGTGCCCAGGTGAGCACTTCATTCATGCAGGACATGGATGTGCCAGGGCAAGGGGCAGGTTTGACAAAAAGAGCTGATTTTATTGCAGCTGATACTTCTCAAGACAAATTTTTTGACTGTCTGGGCTGGTGCACGGGCTGAGAGCTGGAGAGTATTCAAGGTTTTGTATCTCTGGGAATGTAAAGGCTTTTGTGAAGGTGCTGATCCATGCGAAGGACAAGCATTGCCCTGGAGCTGCCACAAGGAACAAGTCTGTGTGTCCTGGTGAACATGTGTGAAGCCACAATTGACATTTTAGGTGTGACTATTCCAATCATTTTCAAGGACCATCAGCTCTCAGTGCCAGCCTCATCTCCATCCTTTCCCAACACACCTGGCAGCTGTTGCTGCCCAGAAATAACAAATTTGGTGCACCAGAGCCCTGCTTCAGAGGTGGAATAGATAGAGCAGCATTAGGTCAGGTAGGCTGGAACACTTCAGGACACCCCTCGTGTTTTAATTCACATTTGAACAAGGCACTGGGGAACTGTCATGGTGCACGTGATTTCCAGGTGCTACTGTACACCCAGAAAGAAATCAATCCGTTTTTGAACTGGTTTCAGTTACGTTTTTTTCGCAGATATTTCTGTTCTATCTCAGTAAAACGCAGACCTTTTGTTCTGAGCTGAAATGACTTGAGATGAGACGCTCGATCTTTATTTAACCTCGCAGAGCAATACCTACATTAATTTTTTATGCACCGTTTTTCACCAGCGTCGTTCTGTTGTTTCACTTCCAGTAATGCCCCGGGGCTGTGGGCGAGTCGGTGGCAGAGGAGTTGCTCTGCGAGTGAGCTCTGCATCCCTCTGCTCCCAGCCTGGCCCTGCGGAGGCGTCGGCTCTGGACAGGGATGCTGCCGGGGCCATCACGAGCTCGGGGCTGTGGAGCAAGAGCCAGATCTGCTGTGTCGGCGGGATCTTTTTTTCCGTCGACTTAGAGAGGAAGCAAAACCTGCTGCACTCAGTTTTCTTCGAACAGCCTGCGAGGGGAGCCCATCCCAGCACGTCCCCTGGGAGGGGACACCAGGGTGTCCTGCTCTGGTGGCGTTTCCATATGGGGTGCAAATGGCTGGTGGTCATCTCTGCTCCAGGCAGTAGGAAACTCAGGGTGTGCAGTCCATCAGTCATCCCCGTTGTGGCTGGAATTTGCTTTTCCCTGGGGAGTGCCCCTGTCAGCCTGATCCCCCAGCACCTGCATTTCCCCACCTCAGGGGTCTGATCCCTAGAAGGCTGAGAATGGAGTGGACATGCAGAGTCTTTGATTTCCAAACCACAAAAAGAGTGGAAAAGTCTCTCCATGTGGGAAGGCTCTTAGTTTTCTCTAAAAGCAAACCAGGAGCAAATGGGGGAGGAATCCTGCTTATCTGCTCTGTCTGTTCCTGGACCGAGCACTGAGCTCCTAATCCTTGCTCCAGCCACTGACTCACTGCCTGTGAGTCACAAGATGCCTCTGTAACCCAGCTGCCAGCTTCCCTTCTCCCCAGGCTGCCAGGGTGGAGAAGGCTGCCTTTGGATACCCTCTGCAACCCCCCTGGGTCACAGACACAGGATCAGAGCTGCTGTCAGTCTGGGGACACACAGAGCCCGAGGGAGAAGGTGTAAGATCCCCTCAAGAGGCAGATATGGGGTGATGTGGCCTCTCTCTGCCCCATCCTGGTGCTGGGTGATGCACTGGCTCAGGGCTGTTCCCCTGGGGCACGGCTTTCCATGCTGAAATACCTGGAAAGTGTCAGGAGAGCCCAGCTGTGGAGCCCAGCAACTGATGGGGAGAGAACAGGCCCTCAGCTGTTGCCACTGCCCTGGTGTCCTGGCAGAACCACCCCTTTTTCATGGTGGGTTTAAGTTTAGCTTCTGGCCCTTTTTCTGTTCTTTTCCTGTTTCCCCTTTTGTTGCTGTGTTTTTATGGGCTGTTGGAATCAGTCCTGGTTTGAGGCAGCTCAGAGCAGGCAGGAAGGAAGGCAGAGAGTGTTGAAAACCCAGAGGAGTTGTGTCCTGCTGAACATCTCTGCATTGGGAGCAGGTACAGCCGAGCTGTGGCAGGGGACTGAGCTCCATCAGCAGCAACAGGAGCACTCAGGGGAAAAGGACACAGTGGGAGATCAACTTGCCCAGCTGCAGAGAACCACCCCAGTGCATGGCTGGGATGGTGCTTTGGAGCAAAAGTGCTGCTGCCCTCAGTGGGGCTGCTGCTCCAGAGGACATGCCGTGAGTCACCAGCGTGGGCACCTTTCCTTCCCCCAAACAGGGGATGTTTGTCAGCTGCCTCGCCACTTTGGGTAGTCCTTGTAGCCTTCCTGAGCACAGCCACGGGAAGGAAACTGTGAGTGCCAGGAGTGGATGATCCCTCGAGGCAGAGCCGTGGGGGAACAGCCACCGCAGGGCTTTTTGCCTGGAAGTCCCCGTGGGGAAGAGTCTTGTGCTGCGTGTGCTTGTTTTGAACGTGTAGGATACAGGGTGCTTCTGCTTTTGTGGTCTTTATCTTCGGTTCACAGAACTGAGCTTGTTTTCCTTTCACTACCCGGGGGTGACTTTTTTCCTATTTCCTTTTACATAATGTCATACACTCGGGTTTGCAGAAGAGGTCCCAAAGTCGCTGCTGTTCCTTGCAGGGGGTCAGGGTTTGCTCCTGAGCGTGAAATGAAAGTGAACTGGGGGTTGATGTCGGACATGGGTGTAGTGGAACTGTGTCTCTTTAGTTTCCAGGAAGGCCCATTTCCTGTTGCTAGTGGGAAGGGATTATTCTGAGAAGGGGCTGGGGATTGTAAAGACCAAACCCCCACTTGCTGTTTCTGGCTTTACCACCTTTCATCGAGTTCTTTTGAGATTGTGCAAGCACGGAGCTTCAATGGGAAACCCCTGGTGACGTCTCCGAGGCTCAGCTCTGCCTTTTCTTGTCTCCTTAGCCAGTGGGACTGTTAATTCCCAACAGGCACACATTCCTGGCTTCCCACGGGCAGGGTTAGTGTCTGCTCCTCTCTTGTGGCTGATTGCAGCAGCCCCTTTGAAATCACAGTGCAGAGATAGTCTCGGTGCTGCTCTGTACCTGTCTGTACAACAGGCATTTTGTGTAACTCGACTGAAAAGGGAGCAGAGTAACACAAATATCTTGATTGTTAAACCAGCTGTGGTCCAGAGAGCACCAGCAAAAGCACTTTAAGCAGTTGTGCCTCCTCCACGTGTGCTGAAATTAATACCTTTTTCCACTAACAGTTCATTATTTTTGTGCCTTTGGAGGGCAGCGTGCTAACCCGGGGCACGTGGGACCAGAGCTCTTAAGACCTGGTGATTGTTGGGTAATTGTCTGTGTGTAAGTGTGGGGATGCTGCCATGCTCACACTTAATCCTGCACTTTGCTCCTATCTTACTAAAACCACCTTAGTGGCTGAGCTCAGACACTTTCCAAAATGCAGAGCCTGAGCCAATGTTTTGCTTTGCTGGTTGGCTTTTGCATTTTGCCCTCCTTTCATCTGTCGGGGAGAGCCAAAGGCAGAGTCCCTGCTGCTGCTGCTGCTGCTCTCTGCCCGGCTCTCAGGGTCCCTCACACCCTTCCTCCAGGCTCACGAACCTTGGCTGCATCTCAGAGCTCCTTATTAATCCTCTGTGTGAAGACGTGGGGTTTGACACCATGCCGAGTACAAGAACATTCACCAGAGAGCAGAAGAGTTTATTGCACGGAGCAGGAATTCCTCCCTGGTGTAGTCACAAAAGCTTTGAACCATCAGTGGGAGCTCCAGGGCTGGCTGCAATTGGAAGAGGCAGTCCCCAGGCCCAGGGCAGCCATCTGGTGCAGACCTCCCGTTTCATATTTCAGGGGATGAACTCCTGCAGAGTTCACTCACGGCTGCTTCTGCAAAAGCCTCTGCTCTGCACAACTGGGGAGAGTTAAACATGTGGCTTTTCCTTGTGCTCCTCCAGCCAGAGGCCTTTTTCCCAATGTGTGGTGAGGACCAGGATTGCACACCGAGCTGGAGAAATCAAACCAAACTTTTATTTTTCTGTGTATTCCCTTTTCTTGGTGCCCATCTTGAAATGCGTTGGACCTCACTTTCTGGGCTGCCAGGTCCCACCTGTATGAATTGGGTGGAATGTGCAGATACCATAACCATCAAATCTTTCTTGCAGATGTTTAAAGCACTGCCTGGGCCTGTTGGATTCATCCCCTGTTCACCTGTGTCTCACCCTCAGGCTGAGGTGGAGGAGGCTTTGTGTGCTGGCTGAGCCTGACTCATGTTCCCTTCTAAGGGGCAGAAAATTCCAGCAGATGTGCAGGGCAGGCAGTGGGCAGCAGGGACTGCTGCAATATTTACCAGCACTCATCTGTCTCTTTAGAGATCATTTTGAAGGCATTCAGCTTTGGTTGACTCGCTGGAAATCCTGGTGTGAGTGCAGGATTCTGGCTGGCCAGCACGAACAAGCCACAGGTTAAGGTTTTGAGTCTGTCCTTGCCCTGCTGCCAGCTCATCTGCAAGGGGAGAAGCATGGTGCAGGTGTTGGAATGCCACTCTTGGCTCCATCCTGCTGCTGCTTTTTTGCTTTTGGTTGGTTTTTCACCAACATGTGCGGAAGGCACAATCAGCACCTCGGAGGAGCAGCAGTAGGAAAGAGGAAGCTCACACGGAATATAAATAACCAAATTTCAGAATGTCCCAGTGTAGCAGCTCTCTCCTGGCTCCTGGCAGCAGCCTGCAGAGCTCTGGGAAGCCACGGCCTCCGTGTGTGGTTTGCAAAGGGGGAACTTTGGGGGATATCTCACAAGCCAGCAAGGCAGAAAATGAATGAATCTGACAGTCTTGGATATGGGAAGGAAGTGAAATGTGCTTTCATGCACATCAGAATGGGGTGTATCCCCTGCATGTGACATGAAATGCAGAGAAAACCCTGCACAGTTGTGGCAATACTTTCCACTGTAGTTGCACAGCAGTTGCCAATGATTCATGGGTTGATCCTGAGCTGGTTTTTTCCTCCCATGTGATTTAATTTATGAATTTAATTGCATGTCAGCAAGCATCTGATTTTTCTTGATATTTTCGTCTGGGATTTGCAACTGCCCAGCCAAATCTCTTTTCTGAGTTAGACTGTACAGGGCTCTGGTCCTGCTGGCCCCAGAGCTTTCTTCTCAGCTTAAAGGGGAGGTACACAGGAGTAGGGCTGACATGCAGGTTGAGTGATGAAGGCTGGGAAAGAGCCCAGGATAAATTGGGGAGCGTTTCCATGGCTGGTTTTTTGGGATTTTTTTTTTCTGTGTGTATGCGTGTGTTTTCTTTGTTTGTTTGGTTTTGTTTCTTTGTTTGGTTTTGTTTGGTTTTTTGTGGTTTTTAGTTTGGTTTTTTTGGTGTTTTGTTTTGGGATTTTTGTGGGGTTTTTTTGGTTTGGTTTGGTTGGGGTTTTTGTTTTGTTTTGTTGGTTTTTGTTTTTGTTTTTGTTAGAAACAAGGTGGAAGGTTGAAGAAAGACCTAACTTGGTTAGGTGCTGTCAGTGTAGCTGGTTGATCCAGAGTGGACACAAAGCTTTAGCTGTGCTGGCAGCCTTCTCCCAAGGCTGTGCCAGTCCCCAGGGCAGTGTACGTGAACACAAATTTGTGCACAGAACAAGAGAGGGACAGATGCAAGTGCCAGGAAGGATGTTTGGTGTCTGCTGCCACATGTGGGTGCTCTCAGGGTTGGTCTGGAAGCCAGTGAACCCTGGGAAAGGCTGCTGATGTTCACAGCAGAGCCTCACAACTCCTTGAACTTCAGCAAACCAAACCTCTCCACAGTCTGGCAGGAAGTGAGAAAAGCAGGTTCAGCAGAAAGTGAAAAAGTCAGTAACCCTGCCCAGGGGGATTCTCTGCCCTCATTCATTACAGCCATGAATGAGAGGCTTTTGCAAGCTTCCCCTCATCTCTGGGCTGGCTGTGCTTCCCTGCCTTGATTCCTTGTGATGAACAAGCCCGTGGCTGAGCAGGGTGTGCTGGCAGAGCAGTGAGCTCTGCTGGGCTGGTGCTGATAAAGGAGGGTGGGCAAAGAGCGTTTGTGCACCTTGAATCTGTCAGCTCAGGGTCCTGTGCTCCTGCTCTGCTCCTGTCTTCTGAGGTCTGCAGCCTCTTCTGAGCCTGGGTGTGGCTGTCCCCATGTTCACAGGGCAGTTTGGGACAGGATTTTTTGCAGAGAGCAGCATCACTTCTGGGGCTCCATCCTGAGTCCTTTCATGGCAGTTCTTCCTCAGTGAGTGCTGTGTTGTTGTCACTGCTCAGGGCTCTTTGAGGGGCAGCTGCAGGGAAAGCTGTGGGCTGGCTCTGGCAGGAGAGGTTTGTCCCCACAGCCCTGTGTCCCAGTTATGGTCACCTCCCCCTCCAAGCAGCTTACTCCTTTTGGGTATTTTCTCCATCTGCTGAGCTGTGGGTTTTGGTGTGTGTTCGTCCATGTCCTGCCATTTGGTGAGGGGGATGGAGGGCGGGGGAGATCCCTGCAGTGTTTAAAAGGATCTGGATAAATCTTCTTAAGGGAGGCACTGACTCAGCAGAGCGTGGTTAGGGAGGAGGAGGAGGAGGAGGAGGAGGGAACCAAATTGTCCTTGTGGGGCTGGAGCTGCTGCTGAGCCCGTGCTGGTATGTGGTGCTGGGGGAGGCATGTGCCTGGGGATCTGCCCTGAGAAGCAGCACCAAATTTTTGGTGCTCTCCATCCTCCAGAGCAGAAATGGGAGCCTCATAGCTGGGTGCCTGCCACCCAGACTGCCTGAACCCTGTGTCCAGACTGGTCCTGGCTGTGCCTGATCCACCCTGGTGCAGATTTCTGAGATCTTCCCCCAGCTTTGAGCTTTGGATTTCTGCCTCGTGCCATGAGCAGCTTGGTTTGACAGTGATTGTTTATTAGGGAGGTGCACTGGGGTGCTTGGTTCCTGCAGGGACAGGTCACTGAGACTCTGCTCAGACCAGGAGCCAGTGTCACCTCACGGGAGAGGCAGAGGCTTGGGGAGGGGAGCAGCCAGGGCTGGCCACTGGGCTGTGCTGTCACTGTCCCTTTCCCTGCCTTGTGAAAGGTCCCACCTTGCACTGGCACAGCCTGGCTTTGCTGAAGGGCTGAGACATGGAGCCAAGGGATGTGGGACAGACCAAGAGCAGCTTCCCAAAGCCCTGGCTCCACTGTGGCCAGGCTCAGCTGGCCAGACACACTGGTGTCACCTGGTTTGCATTTCTGAGCAGGTGAGGGAGGCTCACTGCCAGCCAGCTGCTGCCTTTGGCTTGCAGAGATCCCTCACAGGAGCCACAAAAGCATCTCTGCCACGCTTTGCTCTCCTTATCTCATGGTGTATCTTGCCTTTCCATGCAGAGCTCCACACAGGAGATCGGGGAAGAGCTGGAGGATGGTGTGATCTACAGCATATCCCTCCGGAAAGTGCAGCTCCATCACACGGCCAACAAAGGGCAGCGCTGGCTGGGGGTAAGCTGGGGGCTCCTCCTGCCCCAGGGGAGGATTCAGGTGTTTCCCTGCCATGGGAATCATGTATTGATTTGGGAGCAGGGAGTGGGAGCACCTGTTGCCCTCTGCCACGTGGGAAGGGGCAGAGGTGAAATAATCTGCAGCTCCATTTTGAAAAATAGGGCAACTCCGATTTGTATCTGGATTTTGGCAACCCTGAGGCCTTTCCTGGGGTTTCCCAAGTGCTCTGGTCTTCTCAGCTGGGTTGCTGGTGTTTGCTGCCTGAGGAGACTCAGCTTTCCTTTCCCAGTTAGGAGAGCCTCATGCACTGCAGGGATCCCAGCCTAGAGCTGAACTTGTGAAGCTGCTGGGAGCACTTTGTACTCGATGGTGTCTGTCTTCACCCAGCCCACTGACTTCTGCTCCTGTCCTGGCAGTTTGAGAATGAGTCAGCCTTAAACCTCTACGAGACGTGTAAGGTGCGGACGATCAAAGCCGGGACCTTGGAGAAGCTGGTGGAGTACCTGGTCTCAGCCTTCAAGGGCAATGACTCCACCTATGTCACCATCTTCCTGTGCACCTACCGGGCCTTTGCCACCACCAAGCAAGTGCTGGACCTGCTGCTCAACAGGTGAGGCTGCCCTGAGCCCCAAAACACAGCTGGGGATGGCCAGGAAAGCCCCAGCATCTTCTGCTGCAATGCCTTGGGGGTTTTTCCCAGCTCCATCAGTGTGAGGGTTTTGGGACAGAGCAGGGAGGACAGAACTTCCTGGAAAGCTGGAACTCTTCCAGTGAGGTGGGAAGTGCTGGCTGCTTCCCTCTTCCTGTAACGGGGAGGTTGTGGCAGAGGGAGGGGAGCAGGACACTGCATAGCAGGTTCATCCTGACCCCTTGGCAGAGCTGGGGGCGATGTGGAGGGAGAAGAGGCTGCTCTGAGAGGCAGCTGAGTGCAGGGTGCTCACTGCCTCCCCTCTGCCCCCCCAGGTATGGCAAACTCCATGTGCAAGCCAACGGGGACCACGCCAGGCACACTGTGGACGAGAGGATGGAGCTGAAGAAGTAAGTGTGCCTGTGCTGTGGTGGCTCTGCTGGCAGCTCTTTGGGGGGGATGTGTCATCCCAGCGCTGCTCCTGGGCTTGCAGGGGGGCACACAGGTGTTTCTCTTGGCACCTGATTCTCTTTGCCTTTGTGTTTTCCCCCTTTCTGCAGCACCATCTCCTCCATCCTGGGGGCCTGGCTGGACCAGTACTCGGAGGATTTCCGCAAGCCCCCCGACTTTGCCTGCCTCAAGCAGCTCATCTCCTACGTGCGCCACAACATCCCCGGCTCCGACCTGGAGCGCCGGGCCCGCATCCTGCTGGCCCAGTTCCAGCAGCAAGAGCAGAGCGAGGCCGAGGCGGAAGGTGGGGTCCTCTCCTGCACTTTAGGGGTCATTTGGGGCCACAGGTGGAGAGAGGGCTGCTGGTTGGCATTGAGGGTCTCCAAAACTTGAGCCACGTGGCTGAACACCCATGAACTCTGTTTACATTGAGAATGAGGTTCAATGGGAAGCCAATCCAACTGCAGCAGGAGTGGGATTTCTAAGTGGATTAGCTAATCTGCCTTTAATCCTCTGTAGACACTTGCACCCCTGTTTAAAATGACTATCCTTTTATCTGAGCCTTGTTGCTGGAGGTGTGAAGCCAGATGGGAATGAAGAGCCTGGGAGGTGGGATGTGGATGTCTGCAGGGGGCTGATGTGGGCACTGCAGTGCTCAGCCTCACCCTTGTCTCCTGCAGCTGTGGACCACGGCAGCTGCACCTTCCAGCTGGTGGAAGAGAATGGAGTCGGGGAAGGGAAGCCAGATTTCCTCTCCTTCTCCCCAGAGATGGTGGCAGAACAGTTCACACTGATGGATGCTGTGAGTAGTCACCCACCAGCTGGGTCAGTGGTGCTCTGGGCACAGGCCTGGCTCTTCCCATCCCTTTTTCCTCCTGGCCTGTTCTCTCCCCAGAGAACAGCAAGAAGCCCTTCTCCATCCCTTTATCTTCCAGGAGCTGTTCAAGAAAGTGGTGCCTTACCACTGCCTGGGCTGTATCTGGTCCCAGAGGGACAAGAAGGGCAAAGAGCACCTGGCCCCCACCATCCGTGCCACGGTCTCCCAGTTCAACAGTGTGGCAAACTGTGTCATCGCCACTTGTCTCGGGGACAGGTCCCTGAAGCCACAGCAGAGGGCCAAGGTGGTGGAGCGGTGGATCGAAGTGGCTCGGGTAGGACGGCTCACCTCCCACCTCCAGCCAAGAGATGAGCTTTTGCCATGCTGGAATACCAGCAGATCCTCCAGCTTTTCTTAACCCAAATCCTGTTCTGTCCTTGTCTGCCCTCAGGAGTGCCGCATCCTGAAGAACTTCTCCTCCCTCCGAGCCATCCTCTCTGCCCTGCAGTGCAACGCCGTGCACCGGCTGAAGAAGACCTGGGACGAGGTCCTGAGGTAAGGAGCTCCCGTGGGGCTGCTTCCAAGGGGAAGAATATGCTGTGGCACTTGAATGTGTAAATGGGATCACCTCAGCTCCAGCACTGCCTCCTGGAGCGTGCCCAAAACCCAGGGACCAGTGTAAGGTGTCAGGGACCTCAGGAGGGTGAGGAAATAAAAGCATCATCACCTCACCCTGCCATGTGAAACACCTTGGAATAGCTCCCAAACAGCAAGGCCCAGCTGGAGCTGAGCACAGCTGGGGTCGTTTGGGCGAGCAGAAGAGAGCCCAAGGAGGAAACCCCCCGTGGCAGCATTGCTGACTTTTCCCCTTGTTCCCCCTGCGCAGGGAGAGCTTCCGCACGTTCCACGAGCTCTCAGAGATCTTCTCCGATGAGAACAACCACTCGCTGAGCCGGGAGCTTCTCATCAAGGTAGGGGAAGGAGGACCCACATTGCCCTGTTCCTGGCAGGCAGCTCAGGTTTCCATGGTATTCCAGCCACAGGGATAAAGCCCTGGCAGAGCTGCTGGAGTCTCAGGCAGGGGTTTCAGACCAAGGCTGGAATTTGTTTCTCCACCCAAAACTTACTTCTTGGAGCTGGCAAATCAATTCAGGGAACAGATAAGCACTGGAATGGGATCCAGAACACCAGGTGACAGCTTTTCCCCAGAGGCAGCTGCATGTTAGCAGTCCAGTGCAAAGTCCACTTGATTCCAGGTGGGGTGGTGGAGTTGGTGAAAGGCTACAATAAAAATGTCTTTATTCCATGTGGAGCTTCTCCACAAATCCCAGCCTAGCTCTGGTTTAGGGACTGAGAGGAAACAAAATGCAAAAGAGAGCAAAATATCCCATTAGGGAGGCATTTATACAGAAATGAGAGAAGTAGTTCCTATTCACCAAGGCTCTCTGTGAGCCATGAAAAAGCTTTGCTTTCCTCCTCTTTCCTACAATGGAAGTTATATAAATGAAAATGAGTGTGAATTTTAGCTAATAGGTATTAGTGCCATTTCCCACCTGTGCTGATCCCACCTTTCCCCACCATCCAGGAGGGCACATCCAAATTTGCCACCTTGGAGATCAACCCAAAGAGGGCTCAGAAGCGGCAGCAGCAGCAGCGAGAGATGGTGAGTGTGGCAGGGCTGTCCCTGTGCCCCAGCAGCTGCCTGGGCTGGTCCCAGCTCTGCTGACCCCACTGTCCCTTCTGTTCCCACAGGGCGTGATGCAGGGCACCATTCCCTACCTTGGCACCTTCCTCACGGACCTGGTGATGCTGGACACAGCCATGAAGGATTTCCTGGATGTATGTGCCTCCTCCCCTTCCTCCCAGAGCCTGGGCTGATAAAAGGAAGCCTGATTCCCCTGTGTCCTGTATCCCACACTGCACGTCCTGTATCCCACACTGCACATCCTGTATCCCACACCATATCCCGTATCCAACACTGCCCATCCACCCCTGTCCCAAGGAAATGGGCTACGTTTTCTCAGCAGGGTTACTCACACTGCAGTGGCAGCAAGACAGAGATAGACAGGGATGGGAGCAATATTCTTCTGCCTGCTCCATACTGACCTTCATCTCTTTCTTTTCCAGGGTGGGCTGATCAACTTTGAGAAGAGAAGGAAGGTGAGAGTTTTGCTGTGGCAGCTGCACAGCAGGCCTGACCTGGTGCAATCACAGGCTGTGCCAGTCACTTCGGGCTTGATCCCTCTCCTTTTTTTCCTCTGTGTTCTTCAGTTTTGGGGGAGGGATTCTGGTCTCATGGCTTCCATTTGCTGCAGGAGTTCGAAGTCATCGCACAGATCAAGCTGCTGCAGTCAGCCTGCAACAACTACAGCTTCACACAGGAGGACCAGTTTGTGGAGTGGTTCCACAGCCTGGAGCGGCTCAGCGAGGCTGAGAGGTGAGTGAGAGGGGTCTGGGGCTGTGCTGGTACCTCGGGAGGTCCCACCACTCACTTCCTCCAACAGCGGCAGCTGCCCCCTGCTCCCCTCTCTGCTCTGCCTCCCTCACACTTGGTGGCAGCACAGGGAGCTCAAATCCTCCTCTCTCTCCTCCCAGCTATGGGCTGTCGTGTGAGATTGAGCCACTGTCAGAGTCAGCCAGCAACACGTTGAAGGCCAAGAAAAACACGGGCATCATCAAGAGATGGAGCGAGTGAGTCCCCAGTGGGAGGTGGGGGCCAAGCTGGGGGATCTCTGGCTGGACATTACAGGGGACCAGGCCAGTATGGCTGCTGTCCTGCCAGCCAAATGCACCCTCACCCTGCTCCCTTCTCACCTGCTCCTCCTCTCTCCTGGCAGCCGGCAGCCACCAAGCAGCGAGCCCTGTGCCAGCGGCAGCTCCCACTCGAAATCCTTCGACCAGCTCAAGTGTGGGCAGTACCTGTGCAGTGGGGACGCCACTGACTCGGTGAGCGTCACCTCTGCCGGCTCCAGCAGCTCCGACGTGGAGGAGATCAACATCAGCTTCATCCCCGAGTCCCCCGACTGCCAGGAGAAGAAGGTACGTGGCAGCTTGCAGGGTCCAGGGGTCCCAGGGCCAGTGTGGCCACCGTGTGGGGACTGTCCCACCTCTGCCCTGGCGCTGGGGCTGGGGGGAACAGGCGGGGGGCCCAGGGGCTGCTCGGGAGGCCTCTGCCCTTGGCTGCTCCAGCAGCACGGCAAGGCTCTCGTGCCTCCGGTGGCTGTAGTTGTGTCGGTCCCCCGTTGTCACAGGTCAGTGAGATCCCTCTGGCCTCCCTCCCCCAGCGCTGGTACACCCCGTCTGTGGCCGATGGAGAAGCTAAACCCACTGTGTCCTCCGCATCCCCTCTCCTCCCTGCCCTCCAGTTCTGGGAATCCACCTCCCTCTCTTCCCTGGACACGTCAGGCATCGGCTCAGGCTCCAGCAGTGCCTCCTCCTCTTCTGTCTCCTCCACGCCGGTGACGGCCTCCCGCACACACAAGCGCTCGGTCTCCGGCATCTCCAGCTACTCCTCACTCTCGCTGCCCCTCTACAACCAGCAGGTCGACGACTGTTGCATCATCCGAGTCAGCCTGGCTGTGGACAACGGCAACATGTACAAGAGCATCCTGGTTAGTAACATCCCCAGAGAAACACCGGGGAGGGGTGGTTTGGATACGCTTGGATATGGGCATGGCACATTTTGGGAGGAGTGGGAGGCTTTAGCAGTGTTCTGAGCTCACAGCACTCTGTGCCTGCAGGTGACGAGCCAGGACAAGACCCCCGTGGTTATTCGCAAGGCCATGGCCAAACACAACCTGGATGGGGACCGGCCTGAAGACTATGAGCTTGTCCAGATCATCTCGGAGGAGAGAGGTGTGTGTGTGTGCTGGGGTGTGGGGGTTTTCCTGGGGCCATGCAGCCCTGCAGCCTGGGCAGCACTGGGCTGGAGCTGGGATGAGAAGGTGACAGCAAGAGGGGTCCCAGCACCTGAGGACAAACCTTAGCTGCACCCTGGTCCCCTTCCAAGGAAAGGGCACCTGACTGACCCTCATCCATGTTCACTTCCAGAGCTGAAGATCCCCGACAATGCCAACGTCTTCTACGCCATGAACTCCGCCGCCAACTATGACTTTGTGCTCAAGAAGCGGGGCTTCTCCAAGGGGGTGAAGATCAAGCATGGCTCCAGCTCCACCCTGCCCAGGATGAAGCAGAAGGGCCTGAAGATCGCCAAGGGCATCTTCTAGCCTCAGCCCCACTGCCACCCATCACCGACGGGGCCTTGGGGGCAGCTGCTCCGGGCTTGGCTGTGGCCGGTCCTTGTGCCACCCTGCACGACAGAGGAGTGACCCTCACCCACGGGTGACGGCCGTGCACCTCCCTTCCGCACCCAGAGCTGAGAGCTGGGCAGCTGCTGTCGGCCTCTGCCTCTCTCTGCACAAGCCTCCATTCCAATCAGGTCTTTTTTTCTACACAGAAAGGCAGCAGTGGTGGGGGGATTTGTCTATTTTTTTTGTTTTGTTTTGTTTTTTAACCTTCCACGGTGCGACACTCGGCCAGCCCAGCCAGCCCAGAGCTGGAGCCCGCCTCTGCCGTAGGTGCCTTGTGTCTGAGCGAGCCGAGGAGCGCTGACTCGAGAGGGGCTGTGTGACAGAGCAGAGCAGGAGCCACCACCACCCTGGGAGGGGCTGCCCAGCCTCCTTCCCAGTGTTACCTCCACATCTGTCCTCCCTGGGATCATTGGCGCTGCCACCACCCCACAGCTCTGCCTGTCCTTCCCTTGGGAGAAGCCACGGATGCCCTGGGCTGGGAGGTGAGCTGGAAGGATACAGCCCTGCACCAGTGCTGTGCCCCGCGGAGGAGCCTGTGGCTGTGCCATGATGGAGTGGGTGCCTCATGCTCCCCTCAGCTGGAAGCCTGCGTGGTCTTGCTCCTCTCCCGATCCAGCGCATCCTCCAGTTGGACTGGGCCAGTTCAAACTTGCACCAAAGATCAAATGCCAGTGTCTCTTCTGCCGACGGGGAGCTTTGGGCCATGCCCCCAGCGCTGCCAGCCTGAGGAGGAGGAGAGCAAAGTTCTGTCTGAAACTGTGTAAATAGAGACTTGGGGTCTGTGTGGGCATGCAAGGGGCCAGAGAGCTCAGGGTGCTCCAGGTGCCCCAGCTGCCACTGCCTGACCCACAGAAAGTGCCACTCACCTTGGGCTTTAACCGGACTTTTTCAAACACTGACCATGGGAGAAGCAGCAATGAGACTTTTTTTTTGTATAAAACAAAAAAGTTTACTGATTTTTTTTTTTTCAGTATTTATTGGTTGTAAATAGAAGAGGCAAACTTGTACATTTTACTAATCCAGCCTCCCCCTGCCCTGCAGCCCAGTCCCTGTCCTGTGCCTCCCTGCTATTTAAGGCTGCTGGGAGAGATGCTGGCAGCAGCAGCAGCAGCATTGCTCTGCTGTGCTCACAGGGTGCAAACCCTGCCAGCTCCCTCTCCCAAATTCTCTACCACTAATTGCTCGAGCAGGGGCAGAAATGCTTGTTTTAATCATTGTAGGAAACACTAACCAAAGGGGGACCTTTTGTTGCTCCTGGCTCCATCTCTGTTTTTAAGCGTGTCATTCCAGCAGATCTTTTCCGTTTCCCAGCTGTCAGAGTTCCTGGCTGGTTGTGGTGCCTTGCCCTGCTCCAGGACAGGGACCACACTCCAGGGGCTGGGGGTGAAGAGGCTGCTTGGGTGAGAGCGTGGCTGGCACAGAACTCCTCCAGCCCCGTGGCCCCTCGGGTGGCGCTGCCCATGATGCACATGATGGGAGCTCCTGGCTCCCTGACGCAGGGGCAGCCTCCTGCCTCCCCCTGCCCAAAGCCCCTTCCCCTGGGCACCAGCACCCCTGGGCAGGGTGTTCCCTCTGCTCCGTGCCTGCCCACCCTGGGACTGTCCCCTCCCCTCCCACGGGTGCCACCCACTGGGGGGACTGGCTGTACCGTATGTATTTTGTACCACTTCAATGAAGGAGCACACTGCCCGGTGTGACTTGTACACAGCAATGTAATTAGTCTTTGCAATAAAATACTGATGCTCAAATGTCTCTGCCCCAAGGCAGAGCTTGTCCTGTCCTCCTTCCCCAAAATGCCAGCACCTTTCCAGAGAAAGAGGGATGGACCTGACTGTGGGGGAGTTCATAGTTTATGTTCACTCTGGTGGATTAAACTTTGTTTTGGAAAATAGGCTTTTCAGCTAAAGGACCAGGGCTCAATTTTGAAATGAAACAAATTCATTAGAACCTGTGACTTGAAACTGTTGCAAATTTCAATTATAATTTTCTGGGTTTAGTACTTTTGTTACAAGTAACAGCTTTAAAATCAACTGTAACAAGCCCATGGGGCCCCCTCGGTGGAGGAGAAGAGGAGGTCTTAACTCCTTCTAAAAAAGAAAGCTTGACTTTCAGGTGTGCTCAGAACACACTGGGGAATGCACAAGATCCGGAACATGCCAGTAGCTCTTTTATTTTTGGGGCTTTCTTTCAGTGGGAACAATGCAGCTGGCGGTGGCCAACTTGTGTGCACCTGAAGCTCTGCCCCCCTGCCAGCTGCCTTCAGTCCTTGTTAACTGCTAGCTGGGGAAGTCAGACCTGAGAAGTGCATCAGGTAATGAAGACAACAAACACTACATTCCAGGAAGGGAATTATTCACTGAATAAAAGTGTATTTTCCTGCTGGCTTTATTTCCAAGATGACCAGTGAGGCTCAGTGCTGAAGGCATGGCTCAGTATTTCCATTCCCTCTGGACAAGCAGAAGGGCAGAACCTGCCTTAGACACTCCAGGAGCACTGGACTGCTTCTTCTTCCAGCATCTCCTGAGGAACCTTTTGTATTTTCCACATGGCCACCAACCTGGAAAGAGTGCACTCCCACACATGGAGAGATTTGGGAATGCAGCTTCTCCCATATTCTGGTGTGTTACCAGCTGGTTTGGATTCTGGGCTTGCCCTTGGTAGTTTGTTGAGCTTGCTTGAGGGTTTCTCAGCCAGCAATTCTGAAAATGCAGGCACTGGCTCCCAAACATCCAGAATGCTGCTCACCAGCAGGCAGTGCAGAGAGAACAGCATCAGCCTAGTACAAGCTCTGCTTTCCCAGATCCTGATGCTGAACCCTTGGCTCTCAAGGAGCAAGAGCAGAGACAGTTCTGTCCACAGCAGCCACACTGACCACTGAGTTCACACATAGTCCAGAATTTCTGTCTCCATTTCATTTTCACTCCCATCAGAAGCCTTGAAGTCTTCTTCCTCCTCCTCTTCATCATCCTCATCCTCTCCAGACTCATATGCTAGCTGTTCTTTGCCATCTTCACTGCTTGTTGTATTTGAGAAAAGAGCTTAAATTGGGAAGAAAGAAAGACAATGTGATGTCTCTCTCAGTGCAACCTGGGTGCATTTGCAATTGAGTTCAGAGAACATGTGAGAGGAAGGCAGCAGCCTCAGGGGCACAGCTAATATTGCACATTTTAACAGAATCCAATCAACCCCAGAGCAATCCCATCTCCAGGAAGGAGAGCGGAACAGCAGCAGACCTGCAGGGCTGTACCTCCTCTCCTGCCTCATTATGACCCAATTCACTGGGATATTACTGCTTTGTCCCAGCATCATGAAGAAATAATTTCCTCAGTTCTTATTCAAGCAATAATATCAATAAAAAGTAAAATGCCACCAACAGATACATCAGTCAGAATTAAGATCTTGATTATCACTGTGCAAAAGACACTTAAAGCTGAAGGGCTGATACTGGGAAGATTAAATAGAAAACCTTAACTCCCAGCCAACCCTAATGCCAACCCACGTTCCCACTGCAGGCCAGCAGCCTCAGCTCCCACACTGGAACGAGCTACATCCCAAAGAACACACAGAGGATGCAGGAACACTTCTGCCTCAGTGCCAACTACAACATCCCCGTATTCAAAGCATCCTTACCGGGTCTGGTGGATCTGATGATCTGCTTTATCATCAGGGACATGCTATCCCTCAGGTCATCACTTGTCTTGGCAAGGCACCACCCGTCCCGCTCCGTGCATTCCGACTCCGTGCCGTCATTCCGATGGATGATCTTCTGCAGGCTAAAGAGCAGCAGAAGGGAAGGAAATGTTAATCTTCTGCACTCTGATGTGAGTTTCAAATGAGACACACTGGTTTACTTCCATTTCCCTTCACTGAGCTGGAACAGCACAGTTGGTTATCCAGGTAATTGTCAGCTAGGAAAGGAAGTTCATGTGTGAAAAGACTGTTCTGCTTTTATTGAGCAGCGAAACACCTCTGATGTTCCTGCTCAGGGGGAGAGGGGTGAATGGACAGGGCATAAACAACAGGCTTTGAAATCTGTCTCTAAGACTCAGCTGTCAGAGTGCAGTACCTTTCCACATTTAAGTCACAGAGCTGGTAGAACATCTGTCGGTAAGGGGGCAAGGCTCCTTCTCGGAAAATGTAGATGGATTCCTAAGAGGAGGAAAGAAGGAAAGGATTCATGTGCATTTTATGGTGTAACACGACAACTCTGGCATAACTGAAAGTAACTGAAAGTACTTCCAATGGGCTGATTCAAGAAGAAGGTACTTCCAAGAGAAACAAGTTTTAAGGCATAGATCTGTACATGGCAGAAGATAAAGCTGAATGAGGACTGCCCCAAAGTGTCCCTGGAGCCAAGTCACACCAGCACTGCTGTGCAGAGAACACACTTCACCTCTCCAACCTGCAGCTCTGTCTGCAGCCTGTCACTGCCTAGCAGTGCATCATGAACTTCATTCTAGCAAAAAAGGAAGAGTAAGACTCATTTATTTATTCCACCCTGTTGGATTTGCAGCATGACCTGATAAAGACATGGTGATTTCTTTGCACTTCGCTGCCCATGAAGTTCCAATTTTATCATTTGAAGCAAAATACTCCTCACATCTAAGATGAGGGTGGAAAGCATCAATCCCACCTTGCAGCATGTAACAAAATACACTCAGGTGGTGGTCCATAGTGCCATATCCAACTAGGAGATTCCCAGGCAAACCTGAGCACATCAACTCACTCACAGCTGATCCCTTGATGACTGATAAGCCAGGAAACATCTCTATTTCACTAAGCTATTTCAAGATTTTGGTATAGAAAGTCATGCTTACCTTCAGCTTATACCTGCTGGAGGGGGGCTTTTTGGCCCCAGATGTACCAGCTGAACCCAGCCCCTGTTTCAGGTCATGGACACTGACTGTGTGACTTCCTGAAAGGAAAACAAAGAGTCCTAATTAGGGACATCTTTCTTATTGGACTGTCACTTCTCTCTGTTGATTCAACAAAACCAGACCAACCAGCAACAGAACATGTTCTTTGCTCATTCTTCAGAGATGTTACTGAACAGTCCCAGGAAAGGTGCTGACTTGGGCAGCTTTTTCCAGAGCCCATTTGTTCATAATTTTAACGTTTTCTATTCTCCTTTGACACAGAAAAGAGAACTCCCCCATTCTCTGCACCTCAGTGAATTCTGAATTCCCAGTGTGGCTTGCAGAACTCCCTCCTGCCTGCTAACAGATATTGTGGCTCAGCCAGACTCCCACAATGCTTCCCAGCAGATTTTTCTCTGGCTTAACAGCAGCAATATTATAACCAGAAAACAAGCTCCACTTTTGGCTCAACTAGAACACAGGAAGACCCTTCACCACCTGGGGCAAACAGAGGAGCAGAAGAGCCATGCAGCCCTTCTGGCACAGCATACCTTGTTTCTTGACAGTGATGGGCAGGCTGTAGTTGTATGTGCTGCGTTTTGCTTTCACAGGCATGTCAGTAGCAGCATAACCTAGAGGTGAAAACCAAAATCCAGTCATGAACTGAGGGCAAGCACTCTGCAGAATATCCCCAGCTCAGGAAGACAAGGGCTGGACTGGTGTGGGAAGGGCAGGCTGGTCTTTGGGATATGCTGGCTTTAGCTGGGTGGGGAGATCAACAAAACCCTTTAACTTGGAAATGTGATCTGATGTCAATGAGTGGATGCCAGCTCTGTCATGGACTTATTAGATGGCATCAGAAACTTCTTTTCCTCAGCTTATCCTTTGCAAAATCAGAGCAGGGAACCTGCTGAGGAAAAGCTGCTGTGTGAGCACCAGAACTCCTGCTTGGTGCCTCCCCTGAGTGAGGAGGAGGATGCTCTGCTACACCCCTGTCGGCTTGGAACACATGGAGGAGGAAAGCCAGAGTTTAGAATGCCAAATGAGGAAAGACCTACTGCATACTATGAAAGAAAATATTACAGGAGTTTTATAAAGAACTACAGTAAGCAAGGAGCTCAAAAGGTGATAGTTCATCAAAGCAGAAATATGGCAAAAGAGTTTGAAGAACACATAAAAAGAAAAATACTACCAGGATTAACCAGAAAGCAGAGAGAGCAGCTCTGTGGGTTGGGCCCTTTTACCATATTTCATTCCACAGCGAATTCGGAAGTCCAGCACTTGATAAATCTTTGCTTCAGGGTGTTTTCTGGGGTCATACCCAAACCTAACCCATAAGCTTCTCCAAGGACCTGTTAACTGCACAAACACATGAGGGAAGATGGTTACAAAAAAGCACCACAGTGTTGCAACTTCCTTCAGTACCAAGGTCCTTGGAAAGTTCTAATATTTTCCCTCATTGCCCAAAGGTATTTGTTTTACCAGCTCTTTGCTCACTTGCCCTGCTAATATTTATACACTGAAATATATTTATACACTTGGCAATCAAAGCATCAAAGCACAAATATTTGTGTGCTTTTAAAAACCAACCTGCAAGGTCACAGCCAAGTGCTCATGTGGAAAAATTCTGCTACCACTGCCAGGTGAACAGTCACTTGGAGTGTCTGCCTGACCTGCAGAGGTGATTAGAACCTATGGAGCAAACAGTCACTGAATCCTCCTTGGCTTCAACTTTGGTTCCAAAGCATTTCTTTCCCCTCTGTCTCTTTACATTAAATTAAGCTCAGGAACTTAGCGGCAGGACCTCAGAAATGGTAAAGGACCAGGAAGAGGCAGGTGGTGCTCCCTTGCTCACAGATGTATCACTCACCATGTAATAGGCCAAATATGGCAGCAGCACCTTCAGCTTGTCTGGATGGACACTGATATTGGCTTTCACTGCATTGCGAGACCACACGGGACGCACTTCAAAGAGCTGAAATTACACACAGACCACCACACAACAGTGGGGAGGGGTTCCCAAAGGCAGAGCAGCTTTCCAAGTGGGCTCAGGTCCGTATCAGGGCCTTTGGCCCCCAATATGAACTACAGGATGGTGATGTGAGAACTCGTGGCACAAAAAGGGGCTTAATGTGAGTTAAGCCACAGATTTAAAGCTTGACTTGCAGAACTGAAATGAACACAGCAGCGTCAGTAGCATCTACTCACACTTGCATCAGTCACTTACAATCACCAAGAATTTCTGGGAAAAAATGTGCTTTTTCCTCCCCAGCTTGCTGCAGGACAGTGCTCAGATCAGGAGTAAGGCACACACCTTTCTCAGCTCTTCCTCCACCTTTTTATCCACAGGATTGGTGCACACTTTCTTCCAGTTCTGTACCGCAGCATCCAGTGGTTTAGTTGGGACTTCTTCATCATCAAAGTTGACAAAGATGGCATTGTGTGGGCGCCGGGCCCTGCTGAGGCCAATCAGGTTCTCACCAGACACCTGGGGATTGTTGTATCCCTCCCTAAGGAACAGGGAAAGACAAAAGGGACTCAGCTGGGTGAGCAATGGGTTGGTTTAACTTTGGGTCAACATCCCTTGATCACACACTTTTATGGTACCATAAAAGACTCTCATGGCACCACTGAAGAAAGAAAGTTTAAATCTAAATAAACCCCAAAACTTCTAAACTACACCCATTTGCACACTGACAGAGGAGCTTCACCCTGGCTGGCAGAAAACCCTCCAGCACTCAGGACTGATGTGTATGAAATGTGTTGGAAAGGCTTCACTCTCTGCATCTGCTCTCCTGGAGCTGCTGCTGTTACTCAGTGGGGACAGGGGCAAAGCAAGAGGGAGCTACAGGTACCAACTCAATCTGGAAATTTATTTCCTTTTAAAAAGTGCTGGTGAAGGCCAACAGTGAGAAAATGAAAGATGTTTCTTGTGGGAGATCTCCCAGATTGTTCTTCTGGCAAAGCCAGTTGGGGCCAGGGGTGAACAAAAGCACATGGCATTGGCTTGTGGAAACCCTGCCCTTGGCTCCAGCCCTCTGGAAGCAGGCAGGAGCTGTGTCCTGCATCCCATGCTGTGTGAGGTGAGCTGGAAGAGGCATCATCTTCACCTCATCCCTAGCTCCCCTCACCTGGCAAATCCTCAAGTGGAATTTTGCTGAGGTTGCCACTGCCAGGCAGCTTCTTGCCTCTGTTGTGCCAAATCAAGAGGGATAAAACAGCACAAGGCAGCAAATTAAAAGGGTGAAATACATGAAAGATGTATAGTGAGAAAAGGCACTGACCTGTGCTGTATATCTGGGCGATAAAAATAGTCCACAGGAGTGTCCAGACGTGAGAAAATGGGTGGTGGGATATAAAGAGGTAAATCCCTGTTGAAAAATTCTTCCTTCTCTGGTTTGAGCATCAGCACTTTGTCATACATGGAGGTTTGTTTGCCATCAGGGCCAGAGTGCATTGCCAGGTACTGGAAGTCAGACATTCCTGTAAGAAACAAAAGTTACAACATTCTGAAGATTGTTATGAATCTAACAATATTTCTCACACTCAGCTTTCAGGAGCAGGAGTCTGACAAGTTTATGCAAAGGTTTATCCAGCAAGGAGGCTGCAACAACAGGACACTTGATTTTCCTTCCAGTCCTCAACTGTTTAGGGGGAAACACTTCCCTTTCCCATCAAACACACTCACCTCTAAGCCACGTGCACACAATCAAGGGTTACCTTGAAATTTGTAAACAGTAGTGACAATCCCAAGAATCTCCATCTCAAACTGGACTTCTGGCTGGATTGGTTCCTCGGGGTCCAACTGCTGCTTCTTCTTGCTCCTCCTCCTGACCCTGAGCAGCATGGTGGAGGTAGGGAAGCGGTTGGCACACACGGGGTGGCAGTAGGGGTCCTTGGGGCGGAAATACAGCTCCAGCCTCTTGCCAGGGTCGGCATAGATCTGTCAGCAAGGGGGGCACAGCCCCTGTCAGCATGCCAGCCACACAGCCCTGCACTCCTGTGCCAGCCCCCAGCCCCACATGCTGCTTATTGTTCCCCTCACACAGCCCCAGGGGGATCAGTGCTGCCTCACCAACACCTGCAGCACATCGCAGCCACTCACATGCTGGGTATCAGGAAAAATAAATTAAAAATGTAATATCCTGCATATGAGGAAGAAATTCTTCCCTGTGAGGGTGGGGAGGCCTTGGCACAGGCTGCCCAGAGAAGCTGTGGGTGCTCCATTCGTGGAAGTGTCCAAGGTACACTAGTGTAGTGGAAAGTGTCCTTGCCCATAGCAAGAGGGTGGAATTGAATGAAATTTATGGTCCCTTTCAACCCAAACAATTCTATGACTCAATGATTTTACCAGACACCGCCTGAATCCCTGCTCGGGGACAGCAGGAAAGCGGCATCACCCCCAAATCACCCATGGGCCCCGACTCACACAGAGGGTCCCACGTGGAGCCTCGCCCCGGCCCCGGCCTCATCCCCCTGCCCAGAGCCCCTTGCTCCTCACCCTCTGCCCAGCGAGCCGCCACCCGCCCCACACCCCCCGGNGCGGGGTGCGGGGCAGCTCCAGCACGGCCGAGCCCCGCAGGCCCCGCTGCCGCGCCGCCGCCATCGCTGCCCCGCCGCTCCCTGCCGGCGCCGCCCCGCGGGCCGCGGCACGAAGGTTCCGCCGCACGACGGTTCCGAGGGCGGCAGCGGCGCGGCCGGGCCGGGCTCGGCCTGTGGGGAGGGCGAGGCCTGAGGGCGGCGTGAGGGCGGCGTGAGGGCGGCCTGAGACTCCCCTGTCCTGCTCGTACCTGCGGCTCCTCCGCCCACCTTGTGACCGTAAACAGATGCAGAATCACCTCCCCTGTGGGTTATTTTGTCCCCGTCCTGCCCCTGGACAGTGAAAACAACCCTGAGCTGAGCGAATGCTGGCGTGCACTCGTACATTTCTTTGATCATGCAAGGAATGTGGTGTTAATTCTCCTTGAAACAAGCTTTTGCTTCCTAAGAACTTCAGCCTTCATCTCAGCAACGTTTAATGCCACAAAAGGTGGCAAATGAAGGATATGAAGGTGAGGGTGAGAATATAATTTGCTGCAAGGACAGCTTGGCCCGGACTGACTATCACAGCCAGGGGAACACACAGAGCCCACAGGATGTTCCATCCTGCCTGACCTTGACATTAGCAAGAAAACTCTGTCACAGCCAACACAGAGAAACAGAAAACAGAGAAGCAGAGTCATTCAGCTACAAGCAAGCCTTTAATGATCTCTAAAAGGTGGGGTTTTTTCCTCAGCTTCAGAACATTAACTCCGACTGGGAGATGTTGGCAACCTGCGGCAGCTGCAGATAGACCGAGTTCCAGAAGGTGACAAACCGGGATCTCAGGTCCTGCTTCACAGACTTCTTGTTGATGTTGTGGTTGATTTCCAGGTAGTACTTGCCTTTGCTGGTGTAGGCTGGCCAGGAAACAGACACATCTGAATACCCTTCATTGGGATCACTGGGGAAGAAGGAGACACAGAAACTCAGTTTAGAAGGTGTTGGCAGGAACTCTGTCTGCTTAAGTCAGGCTTTAAGTGAGAGGAAAAGGGAGAATCTGACAGTGGACAAGCAATAGACATTCCACCTGCCAGGAGAGAGTTGAGGACCTGCAGACTCCCCCCTCCATCCTCACTGCCTCCATCCCAGCATCACATAGGGACTTAAATTCTGTATGAACATCAGGATTCAGGAATAAGAAATACAGATATGGAACACCCTGATTTTGGGAATGATCCTGAAAACTTAGTAAACAAAACCAGCAGCCTGAAGGGCCGCATCAAGCCCCAAATGTAGAATGGGAATCACTCACCCAGTCCTGGCAAAATTGGTCCAGTAAGCAATCATGGCCTTTGAGACAGTCCTGTGCCTGGGCCAGTAGCCCAAGGGGGTGGTGAAGGGCTTCCCAAACACGTACTGCAGGTCATCAGCATGGTCTGCCCCGACCCAGCTGGGGTAGACGGGCATGCGGGACGGCTCGGAGAACACGTAGCTGTAGGTCTTGCCAGTGCTGGGAAATCAAAGAGACTGGCTGAGCAAGGAGAAAGCAGAAAAAGGGCTGCTAATTCAAACCAACATGCCAAATACCATCAGGGTCAGAGATTCAGCCTTGGAAGATGCTCACAGGCATCACCTCACATGAGGTGGCTTCAGAGGAAATCACCTGAGGCCATTTGTAACTTCCATTTCCAGTTCTCACCCTAACCCTCCTCCATCTGCAACATCCTCAGGGCTGAGTTGCTCACTTGGCATTCTGCAGGTGCAGGTCCAGTGCCAGCTGTGTGGGAATCAGGAAGATGTAGTCAGTCATCAGCGCCACCACTGTCTTCTTCACGACCTCCTGATCAGGTTTGTCACCCCAGCTCTGTGTGTAGATATTGTAGGTGGCGTTGGCTCCAGCATCGCCCCTGTCCACGGTGAGGCCTTTGACCAAATCATAGACTTCATTGCTGAAAAGACAAGTGATATGAATTAATTACTGACCAGCAGCTTCAGGTAGGACAGGGCTCTTGCCTGGTCCTTTCTCTTCAAGGCTCTGGGTCGACAACAAAAGGCCCGGGCACTCAAGCTTCGAGTGACATCGTGTTTGGAAGGTTGTGCCCTGTGCACTCCAATCTGACTCCTTGGGGTTTGGGAGCTACACTGAAGGGCAGCTGTCTCCTGTTGAGGGCTCTAAGGGCATCTGTCACTCACGCAGTGACTTTCACCAGCGGGCGGTTGATGGCCGGTAAATCCACGCCGGCAAAGATGTGCCCGTCCATGTCATTGACCCCGGCCACGTAGTCGATGTCGGCAGCGTTGGCAAAGAGATTCTCTGGCACGTCTGGGAGGAAATCCCCATCCACAACTGGAGTGAGGGCGAGGGTGTGCACCAGGGGCACTGCAGGAGACAAGAGCAGAGTCTGTTAGGAGGTGAGGAAACACAGATGTGCGGTCTGGCATATCCCATGACTCAAAGAGCTTGGGAAAGAACAGGCTGAGGTGAATGACAGCTTGAGTAGTGACTTCAGTATGGGCAGGAAGTCACTCAGATGCAGGGTAAGCCTCATGGCTGAAGGAGAAGAGCAAGAGATCTGCCAGCCAAACACCACCTGGGAACATCCACAAATCTTCTTCTCCTGCAAATCCCTTCCCAAAAAGCACAGCCAAAGATAGGAAAGAGCTGAACTTCTCATCCCACCTGGCCATGCTGTCTGATTGTCAGGACAGCCAGCCCCAGAGTCTGCAGTTGCACAGCAGTGTTTTGGCCACTCTTTGTTCTGACCGAGGCTAAATGCTGTGCTTTGTGACCAGGAGCACCAGGAGAATCTTCTCAGGAAAGGAATCCCCAAGGCACAAAAGCAGCAGCGTTCTTGCACTCCACCCAGCGACTCAAATAGAAATAGCAGGGATGTGATCTTTTTTTGTTTGTTTACAAGTTGTTTTCTGGGATTGCTCTTGCTGCTTTCACAGAACGGGAAGCCCAAACAGTTGTTCTGAGGCCAAGGCATTGGATAATCCCTCTGCCACTGCAGCCATTGCATGGCGGGCAGTGTTCATCTGGTGCAATGTGCATCAGCCTACAGAAAGGTGACTGCAGGAGCTCTCATTAATGTCCCTTTTCTGAAGGGCACAAGCACCACCTCAACACTCCTGGCAATTGCTCCAGAGTCCTGCCAAGAGCTTGGAGATCCCAGGGTGGCTGATGGACCACTTCATGGGCTGGGGGACTTACTGGGCAGGTTGATGAGCTCCAGGTGGTAGGCCAGAGTCAACTTCTCGGGATCAGAGCTGCGCAGGCAGTTGGCCAAGACGGTGGTGTTGTCTGTGGAGCAGCCCACCTTTTCTCCAAGCTGCAGGAGAAGAGAGAGAGAGAGAAACATCCTTGTGTTAGCTCCCAAAGCCAGGGGTTATTGTTACAGAAGCAGAGCTGAGTGTTGGTTTTAATCTCAAAGCAGCGACTTTCCACAGTGCTGTTGAACACAGCTCCTGCTCAATTCCTTCTTAGCCAGGCTCTCCTCTAGGGAATGGGTTTTATACTTTTTACACTCCTTCAGGCATGACTTGCACGTTACCTTTTTGGCCCAGAGGAGCGGGTCCCTCTGGATGGCCCAGCTGCAGACCCCAACACCGCTCTGGCTGATGGCTCTCTTGAACAGGCCCTTGTTCTTTGGGGACAGCGTCTGGGGGACAAAATGGAAACAAGAGGGGGTTGGGTACAAATTCCTGAGGAGACCATGACCTACCAGACCCCATTGGTCATCTCAGAGCACCCAGCCTGGGGAAACTGCCAGGTCCTGCCAGCCTCAGGAGTTAAAGTTAAAAAGTGAGATGTTGAGAAGAGGAGTGGAGGAGGGGGACATGGAAAGTAAAGGCTGTGTCCCCACAGGTCCCAAAAGCAAGGACACATGGCTGCAGTGGTGGGACTGATGAAGCTGAAGAAGGAGGAGCAGCTGCAAAGCACTGAGGCTGAGCATTGCTCTCCTGGCCAGGGCAGGACGTCAGTGAGGAAGCAGATGGGGAGGAAAGCAGGTGAGTGCCAAGGGGTCCCTCTCTCCCACTGACAGAGAAGGGGCTCTGCTCTGGTCTGACAAGGATAATTCACCTGCAGGGAGACACTGACAGCACCGGCCGATTCCCCAAAGATGGTGATGTTGTCTGGGTCACCCCCAAAGGCCTTGATGTTCCTCTTCACCCAGGCAATGGCCATGTGCTGGTCCTTGAGCCCGTAGTTCCCTGAGGGACAGGGATCAGCCAGCAGTGAGCAGGGCCACAGCCAAGCTGTCAAACCGGGCAGCAGGGGCAGGGCCCCAGGGAGGGATCAGCCCTGGTACCTGGCAGGTTTTCGTCCCCGGTGCTCAGGAAGCCGAGCGGCCCCAGGCGGTAGTTGATGGTCACCACGATGACGTTGCCCCGCACGGCGATCTCCTCCCCATCGTACAGGTAGTTGTCCAGGAAATTGGCTCCCTGGCTGCCTCCGAACAGGAAGGCACCGCCGTAGATATAAACCATCACAGGCAGATTGGTGGAGACTGGGAGGAGAGGAACAGGAGCAGAGTGATGCCCCACTGAGCTGGAAGGTGCTGCCCCTCCATCCCTCAGCCCCTCCCTGAGCATCGGTCTGCCTGTCCTGGGCAGGAGCTGACTTGGTGCTCTGCAAGAAAATCCTTGCTCTGCTCGAGAGGCTGACCCTGCCAACAGGGTGAAGGTGAGGGAGGACATTGTCTGGCACAGCTCCCACCTTTCCCCTTGAAAATCACTGCTCAGCACCTGCCCACTCTGGAACAGAACTGCTGAGAGGCTCCAGCGCAATCTGTGCACACAAGGCAAGTGGGAAAGTCCAGCCCAGGTCCCTGCCAAGCACGTACCCTGTTTCCTCTCTTGAGGGATCCAGATGTTCAGGTAGAGACAGTCCTCGCTCCCACGGACATCGGTCTGTGCCAGCGTCGCCTGCAGGCAGCGGTTTTTGAATTCTTTGGCCTTCAGAGTTCCTGGAAGGAAAGAGGGAAGAACCAGTTAAGGGCATCAGCTCCATTCTCTGGTTGCAAGGGGTCTGCTCCCCCCTCCTTTCCTCTCTGAGTCTAGTGCAGTGGCAGCAAGGCCTCTCCAGCCATTGTGCCTGGTATGAGGGAATGACAAACTGGGACACTTTCCCTTATGAACCAGCTCTGGAGAGCCAAGCCATGGGGAAGGCAGGTGCAGGTGCCATGCTTCAGTTTTGTTGCTTCCCGGGGTTACTTGAGTTTCTTGGAAACATTTAGATACAGACTCTCAGACCCTCCAGGAAACAAAGAGCTTTTTCTTGGCCCCATTTAGTAGATGAAAGCAGGCAAGAACATCTTTAGCTTGAGAAAAACAGACTAAAAGATAGAGAAGCAAGATTAAAACCCCAGACCAAAGACATTCAAAAGTTGGACCTTACCATCCCAGCCAGGATGAGGTTGGGGGTCTTCCAGAGTCTTTGGAGGAGCAGCAAAGGGAATCCCTCTGAAGATGTCAACGTAGCTCCCAAAGAGTCCCAGTTTCTTACTCTCACCTTCCACAAATCCTCCCTCGGTGAGCACCACACCCAGCTACAGGTGGGACCATGGAGAAGAGAAAATCCATTGCTCTGTCCTTCATAACTCTGCCTTCCCACATTGCCACACATTCACATCCGCCCTCCCCATCCCTGCCCTTGGTCCCTTGTGTGCCACTGGAGCTGTGTCTGTGCAGGTGTCAGCCAATGCCATGGGCCAGGCTTGGCTCAGAGCTGAGGCAGGGCAGCCTCCACACCCCTGTCCTTCAGTAGCCTGAGGCCATCAGTGGCTGATGGGCATGGCTGTGTGAGAGCCCTGCAGGTGCTGCTTGTTTGGGCTGGAGGCCAAACCAAAGGAAATTGCTCAGTCCAAGAAAATTCCAGAGAAATTAAACCCAATGGAATCTTGAGAAGCTTCATCCAAGCACAGCGGGCTGAAATCTTATTAAGCTATGCAGTAGAACATATTATCAGCACTCTCTGAGAAGCCTTGCACTCATAACACACCGGGGAATGTAAAATATTCAAAATGACAGCAAGTCTTAAAGCTGATTCCATCCAACAGCAGCCAGATTGCTCATCAAGTTCACACATAGTCCAGAATTTCTGTCTCCATTTCATTGCCACATCTATCAGAAGGCTTGAAGTTTCCTTCCTCCTCATATCTCTGTAGGCTCATGGCAGCTGCTCTTTCTCATCTTCACTGCTTGTTGTGTTTGTCAGAGAGAGAGGGGAATGGACAGGTACAAACAATAGCTTTGAAATTTATCTCTAACAGAAAACTCATCTGTCAGTGTGCAGCACCTTTCCACATTTAATCCCACAGCTGGTAGAACATCTGTTGATGAGAGAAGCAAAGAAGGAAAGGATTCATGTGCATTTTATGGTGAAATGAGAGTCTTCATAGGAATATGCAAAAATGGAGTTTGTGTTCCAGATTTCTAAAAATGGACTCAGCTAGGTGAGCAATGGGTTGGTTTAACTTTGGGTCAACCTCCCTTGATCACACAGTGGTACCATAAAATACTCTCTTGACACCACTGAAGAAAGAAAATTTTAAAAAATCCATTCAAAGCTACATGCGGTTGCACACTGACAGAGGAGCTCCGCCCTGGCTGGCAGAAAACCCTCCAGCACTCAGGACTGATGTGTATGAAATGTGTTGGAAAGGCTTCACTCTCTGCATCTGCTCTCCTGGAGCTGCTGCTGTTACTCAGTGGGGACAGGGGCAAAGCAAGAGGGAACTGCAGGTACCAACTCAATCTGGAAATTTATTTCCTTTTAAAAAGTGCTAGTGAAGGCCAACAGTGAGAAAATGAAAGATGTTTCTTGTGGGAGATCTCCCAGATTGTTCTTCTGGCAAAGCCAGTTGGGGCCAGGGGTGAACAAAAGCACATGGCATTGGCTTGTGGAAACCCTGCCCTTGGCTCCAGCCCTCTGGAAGCAGGCAGGAGGATGGTTCTACTGCAGGGGCTCCCTGACCCTGGCTCTCTCCAGGGGTAGGCTCCCCATCCTCCAGCCTTTCTGCATGGAGAACATACACAGCAGGGCCCCATCCCCTGTGACACCCTGTGCTCTCCTCCCAGCATCCATAGCATGGCTTCAATGTCCCACACCAGCCCTGGCTCCTCCACACCAGGCAGGTCTGTGGAGCAGCTCCAGCACAGCTGGGGCCCCTGCTCTCCCCACAGGCTACCAGGGCCTGGTCAGACCAGGACCAGTGTGTGGTGTGTGGATGGGGACATATGGTGGACAAGATTTGTGGAAAGTTGTGCTCCTGCCCTGCTCAGAGCTGCAGATCCTGAGCCCAATCCAGCCCAACCTCTGCCTCAAAACCAGTGGGGAATCACTGCTCCCATGGGTTTTTTCTGCCCCATCAGTTCCTGAGCAATATCAGTGCATGATAAACAACAGGTCAGGACTGGTTTGCATGCAGCTGTTGCAACTGTAGCTCTCTAGGATCTGGTTAGCAGCAGCAGGAACCTTGATGGTAGTTCTGCTCTGTACAGCATTTTATGACTCATTCAAAGAGATTTTCTTTTCCCCCCACACAATACTTCATTCTCTAACTTCCCAAGTTGTTTGTCATCTTGTTTTTCAGAAAATTTTCCTGTAGCACAGGGAAGTCCAGAGGGCAGGTCAGGATTGGGGCTGTCCTGCTTGGGCTCACAGGGGCAATGAGGAAGAACTACGCCAGGGCGAACAGCTGGCTGAGCAGGGAGACACCGGACCCCAGCTGCCAGCAGCTTCCCTGGGACATTGGGGTGTCACAGCCAGGGGAACACACTTGGATGTCCTTTCCTGCCTGACCTTAATGTTGGCAAGAAAATCCTGTCATGGTAAACAAAACGAGAACCAGAGTCACTCAGTTACAAGCAAGCCTTTAATGAATTATCTTTGAAGGGTTCAGAACATTAACTCTGACTGGGAGATGTTGGCAACCTGCGGCAGCTTCAGATAGACCGAGTTCCAGAAAGCCACATAGTCAGATCTCAGGTCCTGCTTCACAGAGTTCTTGTTGATACTGTGGTTGATATCCACATAGTACTTGCTCTCATTGGTGTAGGCTGGCCAGAAAACGGGCACTTCTGAATTCCCAATGTTGGGATCACTGAGGAAAAAGGAGACACAGAAGCTCAGTTTGATCAGGGCAGCTTGGGGATGCAGTTTAAGTGTGTGACCATGCAGAGTGTTTGGCACTGGGACAAGCAAGAGGAATTCTGCCTGCCAGGAGTTAGTTGATGACCTGCAGTCTTCCCCCTCCATCCCCACTGGCATCATCCCTGGCTCCACACGGGGACTTACATCCTGCCTGAACACAATGATTCAGGAATAAACCTCATCAAGTGGAAGCAGAGATCATAAATCATGAAAATGCCTCTGCCCTACCTAAGTGTGCTATGGATGAGGAGAACCCAGAGCAAACTCCAGCCCTGTGAGACACAGAGCCCTGCTCACAACACAAAGACAGAGAACTTCTGGGAATGATCCAGAAAAGCTACTAAACAAAACCAGCAGCCCGAAGGGCTGCATCAAACCACAGATTACTCACCCACTTCTAGCAAAATTGGTCCAGTAAGCAATCATGGCCTTTGAGACAGTCCTGTGCCTGGGCCAGTAGCCCAAGGGGGTGGTGAAGGGCTTCCCAAACACGTACTGCAGGTCATCAGCATGGTCTGCCCCGACCCAGCTGGGGTAGACGGGCATGCGGGACGGCTCGGAGAACACGTAGCTGTAGGTCTTGCCAGTGCTGGGAAATCAAAGAGACTGGCTGAGCAAGGAGAAAGCAGAAAAAGGGCTGCTAATTCAAACCAACATGCCAAATACCATCAGGGTCAGAGATTCAGCCTTGGAAGATGCTCACAGGCATCACCTCACATGAGGTGGCTTCAGAGGAAATCACCTGAGGCCATTTGTAACTTCCATTTCCAGTTCTCACCCTAACCCTCCTCCATCTGCAACATCCTCAGGGCTGAGTTGCTCACTTGGCATTCTGCAGGTGCAGGTCCAGTGCCAGCTGTGTGGGAATCAGGAAGATGTAGTCAGTCATCAGCGCCACCACTGTCTTCTTCACGACCTCCTGATCAGGTTTGTCACCCCAGCTCTGTGTGTAGATATTGTAGGTGGCGTTGGCTCCAGCATCGCCCCTGTCCACGGTGAGGCCTTTGACCAAATCATAGACTTCATTGCTGAAAAGACAAGTGATATGAATTAATTACTGACCAGCAGCTTCAGGTAGGACAGGGCTCTTGCCTGGTCCTTTCTCTTCAAGGCTCTGGGTCGACAACAAAAGGCCCGGGCACTCAAGCTTCGAGTGACATCGTGTTTGGAAGGTTGTGCCCTGTGCACTCCAATCTGACTCCTTGGGGTTTGGGAGCTACACTGAAGGGCAGCTGTCTCCTGTTGAGGGCTCTAAGGGCATCTGTCACTCACGCAGTGACTTTCACCAGCGGGCGGTTGATGGCCGGTAAATCCACGCCGGCAAAGATGTGCCCGTCCATGTCATTGACCCCGGCCACGTAGTCGATGTCGGCAGCGTTGGCAAAGAGATTCTCTGGCACGTCTGGGAGGAAATCCCCATCCACAACTGGAGTGAGGGCGAGGGTGTGCACCAGGGGCACTGCAGGAGACAAGAGCAGAGTGTGTTAGGAGGTGAGGAAACAGAGATGTGCGGTCTGGCATATCTCAAGAACAGGCTGAGGTGGGCAGTGTTCATCTGGTGCGATGTTCATTGGCCTACAGAAAGGCGACTGCAAGAGTCCCATCAATGTCCCTTTTCTGAAGGGCACAAGCACCACCTCAACACTCCTGGCAGCTGACCCAGTGTCCTGCAGGAGGTTTGGAGAGCCCAGGATGGCTGATGGACCAGAGCACAGCCTGGGGAACTTACTGGGCAGGTTAATGAGCTCCAGGTGGTAGGCCAGGGTCAAGGCTTCGGGGTCAGAGCTGCGCAGGCAGTTGGCCAAGATGGAGGTGTCATCTGTGGGGCAGCCCACCTTTTCTCCAAGCTGCAGGAGAAGAGAGAGAGAGAAACATCCTCACATTACTTCCAAAGCCAGGAGTTGTTTTTATACAGACAGATGAGTGGGTTAGTTTTAATCTCATTTTAATCTCAAAGCAGCAACTTTCCACAGCTCTGTTGGACACAGCTCTTGGCGAATCCTTTCCTAGTCAGGCTCTCCTCTAGGGAATGGG